>JAUMJK010001348.1:0-157277 GCA_033558105.1 Coccyzus lansbergi
GGTTAACCCTTTGCACTCCCCTACACCCCCCCCCCCCCGGCTAGTGTTAACCCTTCGCACTCCCAACCCCACGCCGGCCCAGCCGGCGTGGGGTTGGGAGTGCGAAGGGTTAACACTAGCAGGTTAACCCTTTGCACACCCAGTCCCCTTGGCCAGTGGGCGAGCAGCCTTGCCGTCGGGGCTGAGGCCGGCCAACTCGTGACAGCGGTAACCGGGGGCTGGGCGGGCCTAGCCGAGCCTGAAGGGGGGGGGGGGGGTTGGAAGGGGGGGGTGGGGGGGGCGGGCGGCGCCGCTTATAAAAAGAGGGCGGCGGGAGCAGGGCGGGGGCAGGCGCGTCCCTTCTCCGCTCGGCGGGACCGGCCGGCGGGGCCTGCCCAGCCCCGGCGGCCTTGAAGGGGATGGAGCGGCGGGCGCTGTGCGCGGGGCTCTTCTGGCTGCTGCTGCCCTTCGCCCTCCTGGCCGGTGAGTGGCCCAGACCCGGGGAACCCGAAGGGGGGGGGGGGGAACCGTCCTGCACGGTAGTGTGTCCCCCATCTCCCATAGGGGACCGCTCTGCATCCCCCCCCACCCCTGACAGATCTGTCCTGTGTGTCCCACCCCCAACCCCCGACAGACCTGTCCTGTGTGTGTCCCCCCACCCCCGACAGGCCTGTCCTGTGTGTCCCCTCCACCCCCGACAGGCCTGTCCTGTGTCCCCCCCACCCACACAGACCTGTCCTGTGTGTCCCCCCCAACCCTCGACAGACCTGTCCTGTGTGTCCCACCCCCAACCCCCGACAGACCTGTCCTGTGTGTCCCCCCCACCCACACAGACCTGTCCTGTGTGTCCCCCCCACCCACAGACCTGTCCTGTGTGTCCCCCCCAACCCTCGACAGACCTGTCCTGTGTGTCCCACCCCCAACCCCCGACAGACCTGTCCTGTGTGTCCCACCCCCAACCCCCGACAGACCTGTCCTGTGTGTGTCCCCCCCACCCACACAGACCTGTCCTGTGTGTCCCCCCCCACCCACACAGACCTGTCCGGTGTGTCCCCCCCCACCCACAGACCTGTCCGGTGTGTCCCCTCCACCGACAGACCTGGCCTGTGTGTCCCCCCCCCAGCCCCAAGAGGGACCATCTGGCAGGGTTCCCCCAGCTCCACAAAGGATTTATCCTGCCCAACTGTCCCCCAGCCCCATGGGGGACCTGTCCTGTGTGTCCCCCCCCACCCCCGACAGACCTGGCCTGTGTCCCCCCCCACCCACACAGACCTGTCCTGTGTGTCCCCCACCACCGACAGACCTGTCCTGTGTGTCCCCCCCCCCCCAGCCCCAAGAGGGACCATCTGGCACAGTTCCCCAGCTCCACGCAGGATTTGTCCTGCCCAGCTGTCCCCCAGCCCCATGGGGGACATGTCCAGTGTGTCCCCCCCCACCCCCGACAGACCTGTCCTGTATGTCATAGAATCATAGAACAACCAGGTTGGAAGGGACCCATCGGATCTTCTGGTCCAAAACTGTCCTGTGTGTCCCCCTGACCCCCGACAGACCTGTCCTGTGTGTCCTCCCCAGCCCCATGGGGGACACAGCCCCTGCCCAACCCACCCTGCATGCTCCTCTTGCCTCCACCGGGACCACCCTGTCCCCCCCAAATTCCCACACGGTACTTATCCTCCAGATAAGTATATATCCCATACTTTTTCCTCTTGGGAAATGCTGGCACTTCTCCAGATTAGGTTGGGGGTGGGGGGTGTCGTTATTCCCCCTGAGAACACCCAGCACACACCGGCACCGAGCACCCACCGGCATTTTGGGTCTAAAACCATCCTGATTTGGACCCATCCTGTCACCTCGCTGGCTCCTCTCGCAAGGTGGAGGGCAAAGAAGGTGCTGGAACAGCCCAGCTGGCAGCGCGGCTGCGATGGGTGATGTCTGGAGGGCACCTGGCACCTATCCTGGCTCCGTGTGCCGGTACTGGCTGCCCCGTGGGGCTCAGCAGCCTCCGTGGGGTCGTGGCGTGCCAGCTGCTCCCGACCCGTTTGGAGCAACGTTGGCTCTGAAGGCAGATGCGCCACCCACCGCGGCAACCGTCTGGCTACCGGCCTGGAAAATCCCTGTGTCCTGGGATGCGTGGAACAAGAATTGGCTCTTTGAACCCCGGCTGCTTGGGGGACTCCGTTCAGGGACTCTCCGTTTACCTAAAGGAAAAATACCTCTCCGTAAACAGGATTGTTCAACGGGCTCCTTGTGCCCAGCCATGGGTAGGGTTGGCGGCTGCTGCCGGGCTCGTGCCGCCCATGCCCAGGGATTCGCAGCCCAGGGGAGCTACGGCGTGACTTTTGGGGTAGCATCACCCCAGCTGAGCAGCCCCTGTCCCAGCTGCGTTTTGGGGCGCTGAGCTTGGGGTACGTGGTGCCGCCGGCGTGGGGTGAGCCTGTCTGGCAGAGGAAGTTGGTGACTGTTGAAAAAGCTTCTCTTTATTTGTTCTGCTTCGCTCGAGGAGTGACTCAGTGCATCGCGCAGGATGTGAGGAGGTTAATTATAACCCTGCCTGCGAACAGGGGCTGGGAAGGGAAAGGTGGCCCCGTGCCCCGCTTGCACAAGGCCTGCTGGCCGGTGGGGTGGCAGCCACCGCTCTGGGGTGCGGGACCTGCCGGCCGCGTCCCATGGGTGCCCAGGGTGACACGTGGCCTCTGGGCGCGGCCTCGCGCATGGGGCCCTCGTGCCCCAGTTATGCTGGTTTGGCCCCAAATTCTCCCAAGCTTGCTTCCCGGCTCACCCGGCTCCGTTTGCTGGGGAGCTGCTGTCTCCCATGGCTGGTGGTGCTGGTTGCATTAGCATCCTTCCCTGTGGTGATCTCGTAGGCAGCCTTCATAGCCCAGTTATGCTTCTTTGACCCCAGTTGTCCCCAAATTGTCCCATGCTTGCTTCTCTGCTCATCCCACTCCCACACGGGGGTTGTGCCACATAGCTGCTGTCTCCCATGGCTGGTGGTGCTGGTGGCATTGGTGTCCTCCCCTGTGGTGATCCCGTAGGTGGCCCTTGTACCCCAGTTATGCTGATTTGGCCCCAGATTGTCCCAAACTTGCTTGCCTGGTCGCCTGGCTTTGCTATGGGGGAGTTGTACCAGGAAGCCACTGTCTCCCATGGCTGGTGGTGCTTGTGTTGGTGTTCCCCTCTGTGATGACTCTCCTGCTCCAGTTATGCTGATTTGGCCCCAAATTGTCCCCACATTGACCCAAACTTGCCTGCTCGCCTGACTTTGGCACAGGGGGTTGTGCCACATAGCTGCTGTCTCCCATGGCTGGTGATGCTAGTGGCATTGGTGTCCTCCCCTGTGGTGATCCCATAGGTGGCCCTTGTACCCCAGTTACACTGATTTGGCCCCAAATTGTCCCAAACTTGCTTGCCTGCTTGCCTGGCTTTGGCATGGGGGGTTGTGCTGGGAAGCCACTGTCTCCCATGGCTGGTGGTGCTGCTGGTGGTGTTTGTGTTGGCCTTTCTTTCTGTGGTGAGTCTCCTGCTCCAGTTATGCTGATTTGGCCCCACATTGTCCCCAGATTGTCCCAAACTTGCTCGCCTGACTTTGGCACAGGGGATTGTGCCATGGAGCTGTTGTCTCCCATGGATGGTGATGCTAGTGGCATTGGTGTCCTCCTCTGTGGTGATCCCGTAGGTGGCCCTCGTACCCCAGTTATGCTGATTTGGCCCCAGATTGTCCCAAACTTGCTTGCCTGGTCACCTGGCTTTGGCACAGGGGGTTGTGCAGGGAGCTGGTGTCTGCTGCTGGTGGTGGTGTTGTTAGTGTTCTCCCCTGTGGTGACTTTCGTGCCCCGGTTATGCTGATTTGCCCCCAAATTGTCCCAAGCTTCCTTCCCTGCTCCCCCAGCTCCAGCACGGGAGGTTGTGCCAGGGAGCTGCTGTCGCCCCTGGCTGGTGGTGCCAGTGGTGATCCTCTAGGTGTCATGTTTAAATTTGGGGCTCCGCTTGGGTTTTGGGGCCGTCTTGGGAGAGCAGCTCCCTCCTGCTCAGCCACCACTCCAAAGAGCCACGTGGTTGACTCAGCGGGATCCAGGGGGGCTGGGGTACAAGGGGAAACTGAGGCACAGGGGTTGACGACACAGCTTGTCCTGCTGCACCTAGTGGGGAGGAAGAGCCCCAGAGCATGACCCGCCTGCATCCCTTCCTTCCCCAGCAATTAGGCTCTTCCCAAACGTCCGGAGGATGTTTGCTTGCGGCTCCCATCCAGCTCTGGGCGGGTGGAGGTGCAGGAGCTCAGCGCCACAGCTCAGGGTGGCCGATTCCCCCTGCCTGTGCCAGCCGGGGACCCCCACACCGTATTCCCAGCTGTGCCATGAACTGGATCCCTGCCTTGCGCAGGGAGGTGCCTCCGCTCCATCCTGCCCAGCAGGGATGCTGGGGGGCATGGAGGTGATGGGGGGGGGGGCACATCCCACCCGTGGGGTGACCAGAGTGGGGAGCAGGCAGCTCTCTGTCAGCCCTGGGTGCCCAGCTGGGCACCGGTGGGAGCGTGGGATGTAGCCAGCTGCCTCCTGCGGTCAGGTGCTTTTTATAAAATGAAGAGAAATAAAAAAAGAGAAAGATAAAAAAAAAAAAAAAACCCACTTGCACCACTGCTGTCTCCAAGAGCAATAACTCTGCTTCCTCCCCAGGCGTGCAAGGGATGGAAGGTGCAGGGCTGGCTGCCTGCAGGGCTCTGCCTGTGCCGGGTGCCTGTTCCCTCAGGACCGAGCCTCTTGCACAGCCCCTGCGTGGCCGCTTTGTGGTGGGTGATGCTGTGGGGGCTCCCTGGGGGTGCTGCGGGTCCCAGTGCTGCCCCTGGAGCTCCCCTGTCCTGGAGGGGTTGCTGCAGGCTGGGTTTACCCCTTTTTTATCCCTCGAGTAGGGCTGGGTTTACCCCTTTGCATCCTCCTCACACCGGTCACAGAAGAATCTTGGGGTGCCCATTGCGACTGGCTGAGGAATTGGAGATGTTTGGAAATTGCTCGGCAGACATTGTCCTGGCCCCAAGCTGCCCATGAGAAAAGGACATTCCCAGATCTGTCATTTTCTGTTTGATGGGAACGTGGGGCTTTTTATGAAGGTGGGTGTGCGAGCAGGGTGTGTGCATGGGCAACCTGGTGCTGAGCCCCAGGAGCTGCTGCAGCCCCCCCTGTCACGGTCTGTCCCCATCCTGGTGTGCACCCCATGCAAGGATTGTATCCTGGAGGCTGTGGGTGTCCCCAGGCACAGTGGTGGCAGCCAGCGCTTGTCCCCAAAGACTGTGTTCCATGTCCCGTTGCAGGAGCTGCTGGGGTTTGCCAGGTTAACAGATGTGGCCCCGAGCCCCGTGCCCTCCTGGGGCAGCTCTCCTGGCATCCCAGCCGAGTGGGGCTGGCCACTGCCTCCATCCTGGCGGGAGTGGGATTAATTTTCCACAAAAACAGGATACGGCGGGTGAAGCGGTGGGGCTGTGCTCCCTCTTTCCGGAAAGAGGAGCTGGAGCTGGGAATGTGCTGGTGGCTGGTCCTCCCGGCGTGGATGGACCAGGGGCTCACTTTGAGGCTGCTCGGGTTTTGGGATGGGGAGAAATCCCAAGAGGAGAGTGTCTGTGGCTGGAGTTTGTGTTAGCCTGCCCCTGGTTTGTAGAGAGTCTGGTTTTTTGCAGGGTCCTGGGTGCAAAGTGACATCTTGGGGACACTCTCTGTCCCCAAAATGACATCTTGGGGACATTCTCTGTCCCTGAGTCCCCGGGACCCCAGCTAGGGGCTGTCAGCCAGGAGGCAGGACGTGGCTGTTGGGAAGCAGCTCAGCAGAGCTGCCTGGCTCCGGCAGCAGGTAACTGGCCTGGGTAAAAATAGCAGAGCAGGCAGGGAATTAAAGAGCTCTGCTAATTAATCCTGAGCGGCCGCAGGTCCCCACAGAGCCGGCGGCTACACGGATGCCAGTTGGTGTTGGGGCTGTGTGCAGGCACAGGACGGGTGATGCTGCAGGGTTGGGGCTCCCCGTTGCTGGTGGAGCTCAGGGGACCCCCCTTTCCTGTGCAGCGGGGTGCAGATAACCATCTCCAGGAGCTCGCTGGACGTGGGATGGTTTGCTGGGAGTGGGCTGTAGACCCTGACCCTCTCCTGGCCGCCCTTCTACCCAGCCTCATCGCAATGGGAGAGACCCTGGTTGCTCCCGTCCTTGCTGCCAGGTCCCTGTCTTCTCCTTGGAGTCCCCTGTGACCCCCTTTGCCTCTCAAGGGGAGATTAAAGGAAACGCGGCACATCTGGCCCAGCTCCCCGGAGCTGCGATTTATCCTCCTCTCGGCACATTAACGTCGTTAATATTTCAAGTGCTGCTGGCTGCCAGCGCTGGCCGCAGTGGCCGTGAAATCTCCGGCAGCACAGGAGCTGGGCTGGCTGCTCCCACTCCCACGGGGCTGGGGAAGAGGAAATTGGGGTGCAGATCCGGGATAACCTTGCTGGAGGTAAAAGGGGATGCTCATTACGGGCCAGATCCTGCTGTGTGCACAGTAGAGGTGAAACCACGGGTTGTCATGAGTGCTGGATGCTGCTTGCATGGGGAGCAGCGGGTGCTACGGAGCTGCACCCACCTGCCTGGCTCCTTGTGGGGACGATGAGTGTGGGAGAGCGGGTTACTCCTCTGGGCTGCTCTCCCCACTGTCGCTCTCCCCACGGGCTAAACTGGTTTTTCTCCCTACTCCAGGATTTCCCTGCTGTCAGCACAGCAAGGAACCGGTTTCCTCCAACTGTGCAGGACAGGGGCACCCACGCAGCGCTGGCACAACGTGCCCTGGTGCAGCTGAGAGGGCGCGGGTGCACAACCGGGCACTGCGAGCACTCCCAAAGCAGGCTGCAGCGTGCCAGGGGGCTGCTCCCTGCCCGGCACACCGTCAGCATCTTCTTCCCCCTGTTTCATCCTCGAGCACTTAAGAGCTGGTTGAAGCCAGGACTGCAGCAAGCGCTGACCAAGTGCCGGGAGCTTTCCCGGTGATGCCTTGAGCAGAGACAGAGGGGGAGCCTTTGGCCAGAGGGTCCCATGGGTGCTGGCTCAGCCCTGGGGTGCAGCAGAGTGCTGTGCATTTGCAGGTGGTTACTCTAAGTCCTTCATGGTGCCACAGGTGACCCTGAGCTACTGCCACAATGATATTTGCTCTCTTCTGGCCCCTTTCTGGGAGTGATGTTCCCAGCACTGGTAGCATAATGGCCTCAAGCTCCGCCAGGGGAGATTTATGCTGGAGATTAGGAGGAAGTTTTTCAACACAGAGGACCATTGGGCATTGGAATAGGCTGCCCTGGGAGGTGGTTGAGTCACCTTCTCTGGAGGTGTTTAAGGCACAGGTGGACTAGGTCCTGAGGGGCATGGTTTAGTGTTTGATAGGAATGGTCGGACTCGATGATCCCGTGGGTCTCTTCCAACCTGGTGATTCTATGATTCTATGATAAAATATGTGGGTCATGCTGGCTTTTCAGCACGGATATTCCCTGCAGCATGAGTGCACCCCACGGTGCCCACAATCCCTGTCATAGAATCATAGAAGACCCACTGGATCATAGAGTCCAACCATTCCTATCAAATACTAAACCATGTCCCTCAGCACCTCATCCACCCAACCCTTAAGCCCCTCCCTGGGCAGCCTGTTCCGGTGCCCAGTGACCCTTTCCATGAAATATTTTTTCCTGATGTTCAACCTGAAGCTACCCTGGTGGAGCTTGAGGCCATTCCCTCTTGTCCTGTCCCCTGTCCCTTGGGAGAAGAGCCCAGCTCCCTCCTCTCCACAACCTCCTTTCAGGTAGTTGTAGAGAGCAGTGAGGCCTCCCCTCAGCCTCCTCTTCTCCAGGCTAAACAGCCCTGACTCCTCATAAGGCCTGTTCTCCAGCCCCTTCAGCTCTCCTCCTGCAGCTCTCGGGCAGCCTGCATCCCAGGTGATGCCAGAGGGGCTCCAGTGCCACTGGTCCCCTCTGTGCCACCAGCACGCACAAGTTGGCTGTGATGAGGACTCACGCTAGGGCTGGTTTGCCCAAGCACTCAAAGGGCTCTCTCTGGCTCAGGAACGGGCTGTGAGGTCTGTGCTGGGACAGAGGTTGCCGGTGGCTGTTGGGGAGGTGGTGGCTGGCTCCCACATAAGCCAGAGCGACTGCTCGCCCCCGCACCGGGAAGGCTCCTCTCGGCCCCGTCACCGCTGGCGCGGGAAGGGGAATATTTGCTCCATTAGATCATGGTTTGCCGAAACGTAGCCAGCAACCCACGGCAGCGTGTGGGGAGGTGACGCATCCTGGGGTCACCATGGAGAGGCGACCAGTGGGGCGGTGGTCCCGGTACCCCCACCCTGGGCTGGGGGGCTGCCTGCACTCGCTGGGTGTGGGAGGCAGATGGGGACCCTACTGTGGGGTTGGGGACTCGCTTTAGCCCTGACTGGTTCTGCGTGGGATGTGCCCTGGGCTGCTGGGTGTGTTTCTGGGTGCCTCCCCTCCCACCACCCCCGCAGCCCTTGGGGATCCCCTGCCATCCCTGGGGTGCTGGGGCTGCATCGTGTCCCCCCCGGGCTGCGCTGTCCCTCACCCCAGGATGTGCTGTCCCGTTGAAACCACATAAACACAGGAAGGGCTGTGCCGGGATGGTGGTGCTGAGCACGTCCCTTGGCACCTGGCCTGCCCCTCTCCTTGTCCCCGAGCCCCATGGGGCCAGGGGCTGCCCACTTGGCCCCCTCTGCCTTGTCCCTTCCCCAAGTGGAGCAAGTCCCTTCCCCGGCCATGCAGAGCTGTTGTCCCTGACACCAGTTCCCTGTGGCTGTCCCCTCCCTGGGCTGTCCCAGGCAGCCTCTCTACCCAGAGGAGCTTACAGGGGGAAATCAGGGACATGCCCCTCTGGTTTGGGGGTGGAGGATTGCTTTGGGACCACCTGGAGTGGTGACACAGTTGAAAAGCAAAGCTGCTCTCCCATGCAGACCCTCATGATGCTCTTCATGTCCATCATCGGGGCCTGGTGGCTGCAGGGCTGGTTCACCTCGGTGCATGTGCTGGTGTCTGTCACTGCTGGCCTGGCGTGTGCTCGCAACCCCTGGGAACGCTGCGTCCCCAGCCAGGGTTGCAGCTATCCTGGGATGTTCCCGCTGTGCTGTCCCCAACCCTGCCGGCGGTAGCTCTGCAGGGTGCTGGCTCAGCCCTGCTCCCTGCCCAGCCCCTCCGATGGTTTGACGCCTGCAAACAAGCTGCAATTTAGGTCTAAAAATAAGAGAGGAGGAAGGTGGTGAGCTGGTGGCGTGCCTGGAGCAGGGCTGGGCCCCAAGGTGGCAGTAGTTAGGGTCCCCAGCCAGCCATGGGGTCCTCAAACCTCACTGTGGTCTTGCGTATGGAAATGTGGCAGATTTTGCTCATCGTTCTTGTCCCTCTGTCATCCCACACGTCTGGGACCTCCCCATAGAGGTCACCAGGACTGACCCAGCCTGATCTCCTGCACAGGTCCCTTTCTTCCCCGCAGCGTTGCTAGAGTTACTGTCTGAGACTGCCCCTGTTTTTGTGGTGCCTCTTGTTTTGGGGTTTCCTTTGCCTCCTGCTCAGGCGTCCCTGGGCTGGGGCTGGGGGGGATGCAGCCGGGTGTTGGATGGGCTGTGTCACCCTCCCAGTGCCACGTCCCTAGCACTAACCCTGCCTGTACCTCTGCCCCCAGCCTGCATCTTCCGCTTCAACGTCCTCTCCCTGGTGTACCTGCTCTTCTTGCTGCTCCTGCCCTGGTTCCCGGGGCCCACGACACGCTCCGCTGGAGGTAAGGGTCTCAGCACTGGCGCGGGGGGACTGAGCAGGGCACGGTGGGCAGTGGGGTGGGCAGCACAGGGGCTGCAGGTACCTCCCCTCCTTCTCCTGCGGTTTCCCCTGAGCCAGGCAACGTGGCTCCGCGTGGCAACCTCGCTCAGTTAATTATAACCCGGTGTGGCTATTAATAGAGCTCCAGCTACAAAATAGTCAGTTTTGAGCCCCGGTCTTATTAACCAGAAACCTCAGGGCTGGGCTGTGACCGCCAGGTGGGCAGGGATGGATCACGAGCAGCCCTTGAGCCCTACCCGGGCACATCCCCCACCAGAGGCATACTCTGGGGGTCCCGGGGTGCATCCCCTATGTGGTGTGCATGGGATACATCCCTACTCGGTGGGCACTGGGTGCTCGTAACCTTGCCAGGCTCAGCCACACTGTAGCACAAGCCGGCAGAGCCTGGCACGGCCGCAGCTAAAAGCTCTGCCCTCTGAATATTTCATGGGCTCGCACGGCCCCGCAGCCCGGGCGCTGCTGATGGCTTTCCTGAGGTTTTACAGGAAAGAGAAAGAAGCAGAGGGAGAGTTTTTGGCCTCGGGCTGCCCCTCGGCCGCTGTGCAGCTGCAGTGGGCTCACTGCCTGTCCTGTGGCTGGGAAAGTGGGCGTGCGGCCCAGGGAGCTGGGTGGGACGGGGGCACGGCTGCAGCTGGTGGAAGATCTGATGGGGCTCGTGATGTGGGGGATCCTCTCGGGGCCACCCCCCGGCACCCCACAGGATATTCCACCAGGGGTTGAGATGGGGAGATGCATCCTGATGCTAGTCTCTTCCAATGAGGTCAGGAAAGCACTCGGTGCCAGCTGGGTTGGAGTATGCTGCAGAAGCAAGGGGGAGAGAGTAGGGTCTTGGCTCCCTGTGTTGCCTTTTGCCTCTGTTTCTCTAGCAATGCAGTCAAAATGGTGCTGTTGGGCTGTGCTGGGTGCATGGCAAGACATGAAAGGTCCTGGTGGGACCTTGTCCCTGGAGCAGCCCCCGGCACCTCTGGGCACAACCGCAGTGCACCCCTTCCCAGCGTTTCCTGAGGGTGCTGGATCCCTGCTGGGAACGCTGGTGCTCCCTGGGTTCATTTCAGGCTGTGGGTAACAGGTTGCACGTGTCTTGCAGGTCACACTGTTCGCCTCCTCAAAGCTCTGCTGGGGACCAGCATCCTTTTCCTCCTAGGCCACCTCGTTTTCCAGATATGCCTGTACACATTGCCTGTCCTGGACCAGCTGCTGGGGCCCAGCTGTGAGTACAGGGCACCGGGACAGGCTGCTGGGGGAGCCCATGTCTGCCCCTGCCCTCCCACCCTTCTGTTTCCCTCGGCTTTGCCCCCTCCCTGTGGTGCAGGGCTGGACCCCCGAGCTGGTGACATGGGGACGTGGGAGTCCCATCCTGCTGGGTGCTGAGGGGCTGCTGAGGCTCTGTGGGATCACAGCCACGTACCGTGCCACGTGCTGTGCTGTGCCAGGGCGCATTCTCCATGGCTGCTGCACTGGGCATCCTAGGTCCCTGTGGATGCGGGGCTTTCTCCCCATGGGGAAGCTGCTCTGGGTGGGCATGAAGCTGCTCCATGTGGGTATGGAGCTTCCCTGTGCAGGGTCTGCCAAACTCAGCACCTCCCTGCTTCCCTGCAGGCAGCACCTGGGAGGTCCTCGCTCGGCACATCGGGGTCACCAGGTAAGGGTGTCCTGGTGGTGTGGGGCTGGGGGGTGGCAGCAGCAGGGGAGATGCACCTGCGAGCCTTCCCCTGCCCCTCTTTCCCCTCCAGGCTGGACTTGAGCGACATCCCCAACTCGGTGCGTCTGGTGGCACCTGACGTCGGTATCCTGCTGGTCTCGTCCCTCTGCCTGTGCCTGTGCCGCCGCCTTGTCCCCAAGGCCAGCGCTGCCACTCATGGCCGGAGGCTGGGGTCCCTGGAGCCCCCTGCGCGGGTAAGAGTCAACCTCGGCTCCATCAGCAGCATCCCGCCTGTCATGTCCTCCCGAGCCCCTCCAGCCTCCTGGTCCCCATTCCCTTCCTGGGAATGCAGGCTGGAACGTGGAGGGCTTGGCACGGGATGTCCCCACCGGCCGGGCACCCAGGTGGGGGCAGTTTTGGCTGCCCAGCAGCAGTGGAGGGCTGGGTCATTGGTAAGAGGCTAGAGGTGAGCTGGCAATGCTTGCTCGCAACCCTGAGGTCCTGAGGGACATGGTTTAGTGTTTGATAGGAATGGTTGGACTCAATGATCCGATGGGTCCCTTCCAACCTGGTTGTTCTATGATTCTGTGAAAAGCAGCGTGGCCAGCAGGGTGAGAAAGGGGATTCTGTCCCTCTGCTTTGCTCTCGTGAGAGCCCTCCTGGAATCGGGTGTCCGGTTCTGGAATTCCCGACATAAGAAGGATATGGAACTGTTGGAACAGGTCCAGAGGAGGGCTATGAAGATGATCCAAGGGCTTGAGCACCTCTGCTATGAGGACAGGCTGAGAGAGTTGGGGTTGTTCAGCCTGGAAAAGAGAAGGCTACGAGGAGACCTTAGAGCAGCTTCTAGTACCTGAAGGGGCTCCAGGAAAGCTGGGGACAGGCTTTTTTACAAGGCCATGGAGTGACAGGATGAGAGGAAATGGCTTTAAATTGGTGAGGGGAAGATTTAGACTAGACATAAAAGAAGAAATTCTTCACAATGAGGGTGGTGGGGTGCTGGCCCAGATTGCCCAGAGAACTGGTGGCTACCCCATCTCTGGAGGTGTTTTAGGCCAGGTTGGACAGGGCTTGGAGCAGCCTGGTCCAGAGGGAGGTGTCTCTGCCCATGACAGGGGAGTGGAACCGGATGATCTTTAAGATCCTTTCCAACCCAAACCATTCTATGATTCTCTGATCATTGCAGCACCTCGTATGGGCCAGGGTGACTCAGCCTCGGAGGAGTGCCTGTGTTTGCTCCTGTGTTGCCATAGGGATTCTGGCAAACATCCCAGCCCCACTGCTCGGTGTGGGGCTGCCTGCTGGCAGCAGGAGCATGGTGCCTGCGTCCCCGGGCTCTGGATGGCACCGCTGCTCCAGAACCCCTGGGTTCAGAAAGGGCAGCAGGGCGGCTGATCACGGGATGCTGGTACCCAACTAGAGCTTGCCAGAAGGATACAGGGCTGGGTGCAGTGCCATGAGGTGCCAGCCCTGCCTGGCAGTGCCAGAGGAGCACAGGGATGCTGTGTTTGTGCCAGGGTCACCCAGACAGACACAACCCCAAGCCCATGATGCTCCCCAGCCCAGCAAACACCCCTCAGGGCTTTGTCCCTATTTGGGGTGCTCCCCACTAGTCTGGACTGTCGTGGTGGGCGCTTGCCGTCCCGGCTCCGGCTATGGCCAGGCTGTAACCGGAGCACCGGGCGATGCGAATGCCTTTGCTGTGAGCGCAGGGCCAGCGCAGGAGGCAGCCTGGAAAAAAGCTCAGTGCTGGGAACCCTGCTGCTGGTGCCAAGAAAAACAGCCGCTTTTTGGAGGCGCTTTCCAAGTGGCTAATGAGATAAACACGGCCAGGTGCCGGGCTGCGTGCCCGCACAGCGCAGGGCAGGGTGCCCTGGCCGTCCCCTCAAGCGGGGAAACTGAGGCACAGCCAGCCGCAGCCTGTGGCCGGCCACCAGGTTCACTCTGTGCTCTCCTCACCTGGCAGGGGGAAGAGGAGGATGTGGAGCGGCACAGCACCATGGCTGATGGGGATGCGCCGCTCAGCGTCAGGCTACGGGTGACGGCTCACTGGCTGCTGTGGGCAGCTGGGAAGGGCCTGGCCATCCTGCTGCTGGCCTTGGCTGGTGGGTATGGGATGTGGGGTGTCCGCGGTGAGCTGGGTGTGTGCGGTGAGCTGGGGAAGGGGTCCTTGGTGGCCTCGCTGCCGGAGGGGATGCTTGGTCCGAGGGGGTGCTTGGCCGGAGGATGATGCTGAGCTGCACACTGACCTGTGCCTGCGGGGCGCTGCTCCCCAGGGATCACCCTGCCCTCCGCCTCCTCCAGCATCTACTACCTGCTCTTCGTGGGGCTGTGCACGTGGTGGGCCTGCCACCTCCCCACCAGCCGCTTGGCCTTCGATACCCTCTGCGTCCTTGTTGGTGTCTACGCTGCCGCCCACATCCTCTGCCTCTATGCCTACCAGGCGCCCTTCGTCCAGGGGGTCTTCCCACCCCCCACCATCTGGGCACGGTGAGTCCCTGGGGAAGCAGCCGTGCCGTGGGGGTCCCTGTGCTGCTCCTATCCTGCTACCAGCCCCAGTGGGTCCCTGGGGAGCGTGGCTGGAGGCTGCTCGGTGAAGCCACGTGCAGTGCTAGTGCCAAGATAGGACCCTGGCTTACGATGAGGGAATGATGCCACCTGCTGTGTCCCTGCAGGTTGTTCGGCTTCAAGGACATCATCCTGTACCACAACTGCTCCCAGCCCAACGCCCTGGTGCTCAACACTGACCACCCCTGGCCCGTCTACGCCAACCCTGGCATCCTGCTCCTGCTCTACTACACGGTGACCACCCTGGTGAAGCTGCGCTGGCTGGACACCAAGGTGAGGAGCTGCGGGGTTGCGCTGGACCCCATGCCAACGCCCGGTGTGTCCCACTGCCCCAACCCCTGCACCAGGGGTGCCTGGTGGAGGGGAGGTGGGGAGCAGTGGGGGTGCTTTGGCAGGGGGCTGGGCCATGATCCTGCTCCCCTGGCGGCTGCCGCAGGGTGCCCTGAGTTGACTCCTGCCCTTCGCAGAGAACCGCGGCGCTGGCACGGCCACCGGTGAGGCGCCTGGAGAGGGAGCTGGTGGAGCTGGAGAGCTGGCCCAAGGACACGGATGGTGTGGCCGAGGACACCAAGGTGGGTTTGGGGTGGCTGCACCCTCTAATCAATGCCCAGACTCGGGAGGGGAATGGGTGCAGGATGCTTAGGGAGATTTAGGCTGGAGATTAGGAGGAAGTTTTTCACACAGAGGGTCATTGGGCATTGGAATAGGCTGCCCAGGGAGGTGGTTGATTCCACTTCCCTGGAGGTGTTTAAGGGACGGGTAGATGAGGTCCTGAGGGATATGGTTTAGTGTTTGATAGGAATGGTTGGACTCGATGATCCGCTGGGTCCCTTCCAACCTGGTTGTTCTATGATTCTATGCTTTGGGAGTTCCAAGGTGGGCTCTGAGCCTTCTCTGTCCCCCAGCCCATGCTGTCCCCCAGCGCTGGGAAGCCAGGTAGTGGTGCTGAGAACTGCACGGTCCACGTCATGCCCAGCTCGCCGCAGCCAAGTAAGCCTGACCCCACTGCCCTCCCCACCCCAAGCCCTACCTGTGGCCTTGGAGCTCACAGTCCCATCCTCCCCTCCATGGCCAGGCAAGAGGAGTCAAGCAGAGCAGCTGCTCCTGCACACCCTGAGCCACGTTGTCATGAAACAGAGCTACGTCTGCGCACTCATCGCTATGATGGTAAGGGGCTGGGGGGAGGAATGGGCAGACACGGGGGTACCACCTGGGCTGAGCCCGCGTGAGCCACTGCATCCTACCTGCCTGTAGGTGTGGAGCATCACCTACCACAGTTGGCTGACCTTCGTGCTGCTGCTCTGGGCATGCCTCATCTGGATCGTGCGGAGCCGGCATCACTTTGCCATGCTCTGCTCACCCTTCCTCGTCCTCTACGGCATCGCTCTCTGCAGCCTGCAGTACGTCTGGGCCATGGACCTGGTTCCCGAGCTGCCTAGCCGTGTTGACTTCCTGAGCCTTAAGGAGCTGGGGCTGGTGCACCCCAAATATCCCTGCCTGGAGCTGGGGGCTAAGGTAACCCTGGTGTTCCCATCCCTGTCCCCACCGACCCTCTGCTGGAGGGTAGGGAGGCTCTGCAAAGGGACCTAAACAGGCTGGAGCGCTGGGCAGTGTCCAATGGCAGGAGATTTAACACGGCCAAATACCAGGTCCTGCACTTGGGGCACAACAACCCTATGCAGAGCTACAGACTGGGAGAAACCTGGCTGGAAAACTGCCAGGAGGAGAGGGGCCTGGGGGTGTTGGTCGACAGCCAACTGAACATGAGCCAGCAGTGTGCCCAGGTGGCCAAGAAGGCCAATGGCATCCTGGCTTGGATCAGAAATGGTGTGACCAGCAGGTCCAGGGAGGTGATTCTCCCTCTGTACTTGGCACTGGTAATACTGCTCCTTGAATCCTGTGTTCAGTTCTGGGCCCCTCATCACAAGAAGGATGTTGAGGCTCTGGAGCAAGTCCAAAGAAGAGCGACGAGGCTGGTGAAGGGGCTGGAGAACAGGCCTTATGAGGAGCGGCTGAGAGAGCTGAGGGTGTTTATCCTGGAGAAGAGGAGGCTGAGAGGAGATCTCATAACTCTCTACAACTACCTGAAAGGAGGTTGTGGAGAGGAGGGAGCTGGGCTCTTCTCCCAAGTGACAGGGGACAGGACAAGAGGGAATGGCCTCAAGCTCTGCCAGGGGAGATTTAGGCTGGAGATTAGGAGGAAGTTTTTCTCACAGAGGGTCATTGGGCATTGGACTAGGCTGCCCAGGGAGGTGGTTGATTCCCCTTCCCTGGAGGTGTTTAAGGCACGGGTGGATGAGGTCTTGAGGGACTTGGTTTAGTGTTTGATAGGAATGGTTGGACTAGAAGATCCGATGGGTCCCTTCCAACCTGGTTGTTCTATGATTCTATGACACCTGGCCATTCCCACTCACCGCCTGTCCCCACAGCTCCTGCTCACCCTCACCTTCTGGCTGCTGCTGCGGCAGTTCGTTAAGGAGAAGCTGCTAACAAGGAGGTGCCCAACCACCCCGCTCCTGGAGGTGACCGTTTCAGACTCAGGTGAGGACTCCTGGTGTCACCCACCCACAGGGACTGTGTGCCGGGCTGAGCATCCCTGGGTGCCAGTGCAGCTACTGGGGATTTGGGGAATGCGCCTGCCCCCCACATGGCCACCTGCAGCTCCCTGCGTGCCCCACAGAGCCCAGCCGGCAGCGGGACGTGCTGAAGGCGCTGGGGGCTCTGGTGCGGGATTTCTATGCCAAATACTGGATCTGCGTCTGTGCTGGAATGTTCATCGTGGTCAGCTTTGCTGGGCGCCTCGTCGTCTACAAGATCGTCTACATGCTCCTCTTCCTCCTCTGCCTCACCCTGTTCCAGGTAGTGGGGCTGGGGACCCTTCCCTATCCCATCCTGAGGGACATGGGTTAGTGTTTGATAGGAATGGTTGGACTCAGTGATCCGATGGGTCTCTTCCAACCTGGTGGTTCTATGATTCTATGATCTCCATGCCTGCCGTGACTCCGCTGATGTCCCTGTCCCCTCAGGTGTACTACAGCCTGTGGCGCAAGGTTCTGAAGGGCTTCTGGTGGCTGGTGGTGGCATACACCATGCTGGTGCTCATCGCCATCTACACCTTCCAGTTTGAGGACTTCCCCATGTACTGGAAGAACGTGACGGGCCTCACTGATGAGCAGTGAGTGTCCCCAACCTCCTGCAGGGTGTCCGCTGCTGCCAGGCCTGTGGTGGCACCAGGACACAGGCAAAGGATGCATTGCATGTGGGGAAACTGAGGCAATTGTTTCCCTGAGGAATCAAGATGTTGGGGTTGAATCCCAGTGTGACAGCTGGGATGGATGTTGACCCACACTGACCTTCCCTTCCCTGCACAGGCTGTGGGACCTGGGTCTGGAGCAGTTCAGTGTCTCCGAGCTCTTCTCCAGCACCCTCATTCCGGGCTTCTTCCTCCTGGCCTGCATCCTCCAGCTCCATTACTTCCATCAACCATTCATGCACATCACTGACCTAGAGCACATCCCTGCAGCCACCCCAACACCCTGCCACATGCCCAGGTAGGTCCCCATGCCAGGATTGACCCCCCTTGCACCCCAAGTGCTCCATGCCTGTGCTGAGCCCTCCTCCCTACAGGCCCGAAGAGCTGCAGGGGAGCCGGCTACTTCGAGATGTAGCTACTGCTGACGGTGCCGAGAGAGGCGACCCTGACACCACGTCACAGGGTACTGGGTAGGGGTGGAAGGACAGAGTGGGATGGGGTTTCCTCCAAGGCAGGAAGGAGCCAGGAGGATAGTGAGGTGGATTTGGGGTGTCCTCCATGAATGGGAGGGTGTGAGGATGGGTCAGGGTGTTCTCCAAGTCGGAGGGGTGCACAAATCATAGAATCATAGAACAACCAGGTTGGAAGAGACCCAGCGGATCATCGAGTCCAACCATTCCTATCAAACACTAAACCAAGTCCCTCAGGACCTCATCTACCCGTCCCTTAAACACCTCCAGGGAAGGTGAATCAACCACCTCCCTGGGCAGTCTATTCCAATGCCCAATGACCCTCTGTGAGAAAAACTTCCTCTTAATCTCTAGCCTAAATCTCCCCTGGCGGAGCTTGAGGCCATTCCCTCTTGTCCTGTCCCCTGTCCGTTGGGAGAAGAGGCTGGCTTCCCTCCTCTCTACAACCTCCTTTCAGGTAGTTGTAGAGAGTAATGAGGTCTCCTCTCAGCCTCCTCTTCTCTAGGCTAAACAACCCCAGCTCTCTCAACCGCTCCTCATAGGTTCTGTTCTCCAGCCCCTTCACCAGCTTCATTGCTCAAATGGATTAGTGTGGGCGATTATGGGGATGGGTCAGGGCATCCTCCAAACCAGGAATTGGCTGGGGGTGTGCAGGGGTGGATTAGGAATGTCCTGCAAGTCTGGGAGGCTGTGAGGGTGGCCTGGGGTGTCCTTCAAGCCAAGATGGCACAGGGAGCATAGGGAGATGGGTTTGGGTTGACCTCCAAATGTGGGAAGGGTTTGAGGATGGATGGGAGCATCCTGCAAGGATGGACAGGGTAGAGAGAAGAGTTGGGATGTCCTCCAAGCCAGGGTGACTTGTAAGAGTTTCCATATGATGGTCTGTGTTCCCACAGCACCCACCAAATGGGGGCTGGTGCTGGAGCGCCTGATCGTGCTGGGCTGGACCTTCTCAGACATGCTGACCCGCGGGCAGATCTTCGTGAGGCGCCTCCTGGAGCTCCACGTCCTCAAACTGGTGGCCCTCTACATCGTCTGGGTGGCCCTGCAGGAGGTACCAGCCCCAGGACTCAAGAGCAGGGGTGCTCAGCCAGGCACCCCGAGGTGCTGACGTGTCTTGCTGCCCTAGGTATCGGTGATGAACTTCTTGCTGGTGCTGCTGTGGGCCTTCGCCATGCCCTACTGCCGATTCCGCCACATGGCCTCCTGCCTCTCCACTGTCTGGACCTGCATCATCATTGTCTGCAAGATGCTCTACCAGCTCAAGATCGTCGACCCCAGTGAATACTCCAGCAACTGCACCCAGGTACCCGAGCAGTCACGCTAGGGGGATGCTCAGTTTTTGAGGTGCGTGTGGCGCACAGAAGAGGGTTCCCTGGGCGGAGGGGGTGTCTGGTGGCAAGGCAAAGGGTGCTAAACACCTAACGGTGCTCGCTTTTGTAGCCCCACTTCAACGGCACCAACCTGAGCCCAGAGGAGATGAGCAACTCCACGCTGTACCGCGGCACCGTCGACCCTGCCAACTGGTTCGGCATCCGCAAGGGCTACCCCAACCTGGGCTACATCCAGGTGGGCATGGGGACACCTTGTTTGTGGGGACCACACATGTGGGTGCTCAGTGGCAAGCTGTGGTCCTGAGCATCTCTTTGTTCCCCGCCCAGAACCACCTTCTGGTGCTGTTGCTGCTGGTGTTCGAGGCAGTCGTGTACCGGCGTCAGCAGTACTACCGCAAGCAGTACCAGCTGGTGGCCCCCGTCACGGAGACCATCTTTGAGGACGTTTCCCATGAGCAACTCGATGACGGCCTCGGCAGCTGCGTCAAATACTTCTTCAACTATTTCTACTACAAGTTTGGCTTGGAGGTGGGGAGCAGGCAGTGCAGAGGGGGTTCCCACCACTCGCAGCAGCTCGAGGCTGAGCCTCTGCCTTCCCCCCCAGATCTGCTTCCTGATGACGGTGAACGTGATCGGGCAGCGGATGAACTTCATGGTGATCCTGCACGGCTGCTGGCTCGTCGTCATCCTGACACGGCGCCGGCGAGCAGCCATCGCCCGCCTCTGGCCCAAGTACTGCCTCTTCCTCGTTGTCTTCCTCCTCTACCAGTACCTGCTGTGCGTGGGGATGCCGCCCGCCCTCTGCGTGGGTAAGGGGGCACCAAACCTTCACACGGGTCATAGAACCAGAGAATAATAGAATCACCAGGTTGGAAAAGACCCATCAGACCATCGAGTCCAACCATTCCTATAGAATACTAAACCATGTCCCTCAGCACCTCATCCACCCATCTCTTAAACACCTCCAGGGAAGGTGAATCAATCCCCTCCCCGGGCAGCCTGTTCCAGTGTCCAGTAACCCCTTCCGTGAAAAATTTTTCCTAACGTTCAGCCTGAAACTCCCCTGCTGGAGCTTGAAGCCATTCCCTCTCATTCTGTCCACAACCTTGGGAGAAGAGCCCAGCTCCCTCCTCTCCACAACCTCCTTTCAGGTAGCTGGAGAGAGCAATGAGATCTCCCCTCAGCCTCCTCTTCTCCAGGCTAAACACCCCCAGCTCTCTCAGCCGTTCCTCGTAAGGCCTGTTCTCCAGCCCCTTCACCAGCTTCATTGCTCTTCTCTGGACTCCCTCAAGGAGGGGGAGGTCCTTGTGTGGCCAGGCTGCCCACCCTGGGTGAGGGGCTGGGGGATCAGCACTGAGTGTGTCCACCTCTACCCTCCAGACTATCCGTGGCGCTGGAGCCGAGCCCTCCCCATCAACTCGGCACTCATCAAGTGGTTGTACCTGCCAGACTTCTTTGTGGCCCCCAAATCTACCAACCTCATCAGTGAGTACCGACCTCCATCATCCCTCTTTGCCCATGGGGTGCCTTGTCCCCCAGCTCCAGCTGCTGGGACCCTGTCCCAGCCGTGGGCACCTGTGGATCCAGCCAGGAGGAGTGGGAGAAGCTAAAAGAGCTGCCCCATCGTGTGTATGTGTGTGGAGTTTGGTAGGTGCCCACACCGTATTGGGAGGAAGAACTAGGCAAGAGCCCTCCCCACTTTGGAGTCTGGAGCTTGGTTGAAGTTCTAGCCCTTTTTGGGACGTTGAAGGGCTGAGCCGTGTGCCCACAGATGACTTCGTGCTGCTGCTGTGTGCGGCCCAGCAGTGGCGGGTGTTTGAGGCTGAGCGCACTGAGGCGTGGCTGCGGGCAGCTGGGGACAACGGCGATCACTTCAACCTGGAACGGGACCCTCACAACCCTACACCCAACTTCATCCACTGCCGGTGGGTGCCTGAGGCTGAGATGGGCTGGGGCGATGGGGATGGGGCAGCCCTGCCCGGGATGGGACCCCTTGGGGTATGGACAAGGTGGGACATCCAGACACTGGGACCTGCTTGACTGGGATCCCCTAGGATGAGTTTGGCAGGCCACCACCTCCTTTGGGCCAACTAAATCCTCTTGTTGACACTGGGCTAGGACAGGAACCCCCTGTGGCTGGTACCCCAGGTCTGGGAGAGGAGCACTCTGAGACTGTGGTAGCACCTCTGAGGAGATGCAGTGGTTGAGAACTCTCCAGGTGATGGTGCAGGACTCCTCTGGGCACCGGGATTCCACAGACTGGGACAAGGCACTTCATCCCCAAGACTGGGTGGTTGCAGGGACTAGGACTGTGCTGATTGACTGGGGTGGGAGGTAGCACCTTGCTGCACCCCAAAACCAAGCAGTGCCAAGCGTGGCTGCTGGGAGGGGACACCTGCCCTGCTCTGAGTCCCCCATCCCACAGCTCGTACCTGGACATGGCAAAGGTGGTGGTCTTCCGCTACCTCTTCTGGTTCGTACTGGTGGTGGTCTTCATCACTGGGGCCACCCGCATCAGCCTCTTCGGCCTTGGCTACCTGCTGGCCTGCTTCTACCTCCTCCTCTTCGGCACCACCATGCTGCGCAAGCCAGTGCGGGCTCGTCTGGTGCTCTGGGACTGCCTCATTCTCTACAACATCACTGTCATCATCTCCAAGAACATGCTGTCGGTGAGGGCTGCTGGTCCCCAGCCACGCAACGCTCCCTGGGCTTCCCCGAGGGCTGGCACGGGTGGCAGTACTCACTGTTCCGCTCTCACAGACCCCACACTCTCTCCCTGCAGCTCCTCTCCTGCGTCTTCGTGCAGCAGATGCAGAACAACTTCTGCTGGGTGATCCAACTCTTCAGCCTGGTCTGCACCGTCAAGGGATACTATAACCGTGAGCTGGGGTTTTGGGGGCCTGGGGACCTCCCTGCCTGAGCTGGTAGGGTCAGGGGTGCAAGTTTGGGCTGCTGTCTGACCTGTCTGCATCTCTGCCTGCCAGCCAAGGAGATGAGCAAGGATCAGGACTGCTTGCTGCCCGTGGAGGAGGCTGGCATCATCTGGGACAGCATCTGCTTTTTCTTCCTCCTCCTCCAGCGCCGTATCTTCCTCAGCTATTACTACTTGCACGTCATGCTGGATCTCCAGGCTTCTGCTCTGCAGGCCTCCAGGTGGGGCTGGGGTCCCGGCAGGTCCTCATGTGGGTGCGAGGGTGCCAGTGACCTCTCACCCTCCTGACATCCCTGTCTCCACAGGGGTGTCGCGCTGTTCAAGGCCAGCATCCTCAAGAGCATACGTTCCCATCAGCAAGCAGAGAAGAAGTCGCTGGCCCAGCTGAAGCGGCAGTGAGTGGGTTTTGAGGGGCACCTGGGACACCCTCTTTGGCAGCTGCCAGCACCTTGGGGCTTCCCTGTGTGGGGAGGGTGGTTGGGGTTTGCCCCGGGGACTTCGGGCGAGCGGGCTCCGCAGCAGCTTCTGCCTGGCAGGATGGAGCGGATCCGAGCCAAGCAGGAGAAGTACCACCAGGAGCGGCTGCTCGGCAGCACCGGTGAGGGGCAGGATGAGACCAGACGAGGTGAGAGCCCGGGTGAGCCCCCACCTCCTCAACCCCTCTTTGGGCACAGCAGGGTGACCATGACCTATTGCCGACGGCTGTCCCGGTGGAGCCAAAGAGAGTGCGGTGGTGAATCCCCTTCCTTGCTCCGTGCCTCGCCCTGGTACTGGGGGTGGGTGTGCCAAGTGTGGTTGTGCTCAGCTCCCCATCTGCCGTTCCACAGCGCCCGGCAGCCCAGCAGAGCCTTCCCGGCAGAGGGAGCGGTGGTGGCGGCCTTGGTTAGACCATGCTGCAGGTACTGCCCTGGCACGGGGGCCATAACAGGGCACAGCCCCTCGTCAAGGTCCCTCCGCCAGGGACCACTAACACCCGCGCGGAGCGGCACTGATGGTGCTTTCGGCAAGGTGACATCCTGCATGTCCCCCCCTTCCCGTGCTGGCCGCTAACCCAGGCTTCTCCACTTCCCGGCACTAACAGGGTGTTGGACTGAGGGTGCCCGGCTGGGTTTGGAGTTACCAGCATCATTCGCCTCTGAATAGCAGCACCGGAGGGCCCCACTTTGGGGATGTGGGAGTTGAGTCTTTGTCCCCAGCGGAGATCCCCGCGGTGTCCTTGGCACCGTGATGTCAGGCAGAGAGCCTTGGGGAGTCAGCGGCTGTGCCGTGTGCCCTGTGCCTTGGCCCCGGCTGTGCCGTGACCCCCGTGCCACCCTGACAGTGCTGCATTCGGGGGAATATTTCCTCTTCGAGTCGGACAGTGAGGAGGAAGAGGAGGCGGCAGCGGCAGTGCCAGAGGAGCCACGGCCGAGCAGGCAGAGTGCCTTCCAGGTGAGCCTGGCTGGGGGGAGGTGCGAGGGGGTCTCGTGGTGCCCTTGAGGCACTGACAGTCCTTTTCCCACCCCAGCTCGCCTACCAAGCCTGGGTGACCAACACCAGGACAGCGCTGCGGAGGCAGGAGCAACCGGAGACACCTGGAGATGCAATCCCTGCAGGTGGGTCTGGCTCACCCCAAAATGGGGCTGGGGGAGGCAAGAGGGCACACGGGCCTGCCCCGTGCCCACCCTTTGCACTGGCTGCTGTCGGCATCGCAGAATGGGATGTTGCCTCCATGGGGTTCTTGGCATGGAGGGAGGTGTGGACTCTGATGGCATTGATGGGGTTGGGCACGTGCTCTTCTTTTTGGTGCCTGTGCTAGTTTTTAAACAGACTGGAGGAAACGAGGGATGGGGTGATGATTGGGAGACACCCACCAGGGGCCAGGAATGATATCAATCGCCTGCTGAGCCAGTGCTACCCCTTCCTGGGGCCGGGTCTGACCTTTGTAGGGGACAGTGCAGGGAGAGAGGAAGAGATGGAGGCACCTGAAGAGGCTGAAGGCCAGGAGGAAGAGGAGGAGGAAGGCTCCGGTAGGTGGGCAGCAGAACCTGCAGGGTAGGGAGGTGCAGGGGGATGGGGTCTCAGTGGGTGCAAAGTGACCTCCTTACCCCCTCGTGGCAGAGCGAAGCAACGTGGTGCAGCGGGCGCTGAACACCCTCCGGTTCCTGTGGGTGCTGTGCCAGGCCCTGGTGGATGGGCTGACCCAGTGGCTGGATGCCTGCACCCAGGAACACGCCGAGATGTCCAATGTCCTGTGCCTCGAGAGATACGTCCTCACGCGACGACTGGCTGCGGTGAGCCTGGGGGACACGCTAGGGCACAGGGGGTTAGCAGCCCCGTGATACCACTGACCCCCTGTCCTTGGCAGGGCGAGGACGTGCATCGTGGTGTTCTGGATGAACTCTACTTGCTGCCGCCAGAGGAACCACCCGAGGAACCGGGGGCTGGGGGTGTGGACCCCCCAAAAGGTGTTGCTTCCAGGCAGGTGCATAGATACCCCCTGAGGGGGCAGCCAGCAGCGCTGCGGGCAGGGCCTGGTGGGCAGGGTCTCAGCCCTTTTCCTGTGCCGTCCACAGCGGGCACCTAGAAGCCGTCCCCATCCCGTCAGCGTTCTCGTCGCACGCTGTCAGCCAGGAGCAGGTGACAACTCGCGCACCACGGAAGGACGTGGCTGGGTCTCGAGAGCTCCTGGCCCTGCCTGAGAATCGGAGCCGGACTGCTGGCGAGCTCCTCCGGAGCAGGTGTGGGGACGTGGTGGGAGCGGTGGGGCTGATGCTGGGGCTGGTGCATCCAGCTCATCCCTCTTTGCACCCTGCAGACGGTTATACTTCACCGAGCTGGAAGAGTCGGAGCAGTTTTATCAATCCCACAACCGGTTCCTGAAGCTGCTGCTGGCTGGGTACCGCTGCGTGACTGCCCACTCCGAACTCCTCTGCTACTTCATCATCATCCTCAACAACATGGTGACTGCCTCTGTCATCTCGCTTTTCCTGCCCATCCTCGTTTTCCTCTGGGCCATGCTCTCCATCCCCCGGCCCAGCAAGCGCTTCTGGATGACCGCTATCATCTTCACCGAGGTGAGCAGTGGGTGGCCTGGGACGGGACAATGCCACCTGGCCCCCAGCTGCCACCTGCTGACCCCAGCGTCCCCACAGGTGATGGTGGTGGTGAAATACCTCTTCCAATTTGGGTTCTTCCCGTGGAATGGCTATGCCATGCTGGTGCGCAATGAGGGCAAGCCCTTCTTCCCGCCCCGCATCCTGGGCTTGGAGAAGACTGACGGCTACATCAAGTATGACCTTGTCCAGCTCCTGGCACTCTTCTTCCACCGCTCCCTGCTGCTGGTGAGCCCTGGGGCATGGGCACTGCTCTGAGCATTACCTGGGGGGGCATCCTCAGGAGCTGGAGGTGCTTCTGGGGATGGTGAGGGCTCTGGAGAACACCCAGTGGGTGCTTGGTAGCTCTGCTGTGGTTTTCACCTGAGGCACCTGTTGCTGGTTGGGTCCCTGGGGTGCATTGGGAGCTGATGCTTTGGGATGGAGCTGAATGGACATCAGGAGCTCCATCCCCCTGACCACGGCCTTCCCCAGTCCTACGGGCTCTGGGACCACGAGGAGGACCCCTTTGCCAAGAAGACGGCAGAAGCAGGGCAGGTGGATAACGAGGAAGAGGAGGAGAGGTGGGAGGAAGCACATGAAGAAGGGATGGAGGTGCCGGCAGAGCCAGAGCCACCAAGTGCAGCCACAGGGCTGGAGCTGGAGGGTGATGCTGTGGAGCAGGAAGACGGAACCAGGGCCATGCAGCTTCGCTTCAGAAGGAAGAAGCAGCAAGGGAAGAAGCAGCCAGAGGTGGCTCCAGAGGAAGGTGAGTGCTGGCTCCTGGCCCTTGTGCCCCAGCAAGGTGCAAGGTTGGCATCCCCCAGGACAGAGGGATGCTGGGGCTGGGCAGGATGCGGCCCTATAGAACCCCAGGCTGTCACCCACGCTGCGCCTCACTTACAGGGGATGTGGAGGAGGGGGAAGAAGAGGAGGAGGAGGAAGAAGAAGAGGTAAAAGAGAGTCACGCTCAGAGGAAGCTGAAGGCATTTGGGCGGCGGGTTAAGCAATTCTTCGTCACCATGTGAGTACCTGCAGTGCTGGTTGGAGTCGGGGTGCAGAGTGCAATCCCCTGGTCACCTGTCCCCTCTGTCCCCTCCAGGACACAGAACATGTACCAGCCAGTGTGCAAGTTCTTCCAGGACATCCTGCACACCCCACACCGTGCGGCCACTGACGTCTATGCCTTCATGTTTCTGGCTGACGTGGTTGACTTCATAATCATCATCTTTGGCTTCTGGGCCTTTGGGGTGAGCAGGGGTTTATCACAGGGCAACGACTGGCCAGCTCCCGCTGCTGGGCCGGATCCTGACCCCTTCTGCATCCCCAGAAACATTCAGCGGCCGCTGATATCACCTCCTCGCTGTCAGATGACCAAGTGCCGGAGGCCTTCCTGGTCATGCTGCTCATCCAGTTCACCACCATGGTCATCGACCGTGCACTCTACCTCCGCAAGACTGTGCTGGGCAAGCTCATCTTCCAGGTCATCCTGGTCTTCAGCATCCACCTCTGGATGTTCTTCATCCTGCCGGCTGTCACTGAGAGGTACTGACATCCCCCAAGGGATATGGCTTAGTCCTAGGGTGGCACCTTTGTGTCCTCAAGCCCACGTAATGGCCCGGCCTGGCCAGGGAGGTGGCCAGAGGGGGTGACATCTCTCTCCCACAGGTTGTTCAGCCTCAACACAGTGGCCCAGCTGTGGTACTTTGTGAAGTGCATCTACTTTGCGCTATCAGCCTACCAGATCCGCTGTGGCTACCCTACTCGCATCCTGGGCAACTTCCTCACCAAGAAATACAACCACCTCAACCTCTTCCTCTTCCAGGGGTACGGTATGGGTCTGCATGGACCCCTGGGCACCCGGAGAATGCTGTACCAGTCCTTTCTCCCCCTGTGTCCCCTAGGTTTCGCCTTGTGCCCTTCCTGGTGGAGCTACGGGCTGTCATGGACTGGGTCTGGACGGACACCACATTGTCCCTCTCCAACTGGATGTGTGTGGAAGACATCTATGCCAACATCTTCATCATCAAGTGCAGCCGTGAGACAGAGAAGGTACAGCCCCACCATACTAGGACGGGGCCCCGAATAAGCCCCCTGTTACTTGGGGTCCCCCCAAGCCCACTTTGCACTGTGTGCTCCCTCCCCTTTCCTAGAAATACCCCCAGCCCAAGGGGCAGAAGAAGAAAAAGATTGTGAAGTATGGCATGGGGGGCCTCATCATCCTCTTCCTCGTGGCCATCATCTGGTTCCCACTGCTCTTCATGTCGCTGGTGCGCTCCGTGGTCGGCGTTGTGAACCACCCCATTGATGTCACCGTCACCCTCAAGCTGGG
Organism: Coccyzus lansbergi; assembly: GCA_033558105.1. Taxonomy (NCBI): domain Eukaryota; kingdom Metazoa; phylum Chordata; class Aves; order Cuculiformes; family Coccyzidae; genus Coccyzus; species Coccyzus lansbergi. Next base: position 27,415 of record JAUMJK010001348.1, read on the forward strand.
GGGGTATGAGGTGAGGATGCAGGGGGGATGCTGGGCTGCCCAACCAGGACAGCGAGCTCTCCGCCTGGCTCACGGCGCCCCGTTCTCCCACAGCCGCTGTTCACCATGAGCGTCCAGCAGCAATCCATCCAGCCCTTCACCCCCAATGACTATGAAGCTCTCACCAAAGAGTTTGAGAGGCAGCCGGTAAGTCCATGACCAAACACCCCTCTGCTCCATCCCACTGAGCCCGGGGTGCCCCAGGGTGAGGGAGTCCTTGGTGGGGGCTGAGCTCTGCTCCTCTGGCCTCGACTACTGGCTGAGGGAAAGGCAGAGCAACGACATGAGGTATAACAAGGCCAAATGCCGGGTCCTGCACTTGGGGCACAACAACCCTGTGCAACTACAGACTAGTGGAAGTCTGGCTGGAAAGCTGCCTGGAGGAGAGAGACCTGGGGGTGTTGGTTGACAGCAACTGAATATGAGCCAGCAGTGTGCCCAGGTGGCCAAGAAGGCCAATGGCATCTTGGCTTGGATCAGAAACGGTGTGACCAGCAGGTCCAGGGAGGTTATTCTCCCTCTGGACTCAGCACTGGTGAGGCCACTCCTTGAATCCTGTGTTCAGTTCTGGACCCCTCAGCACAAGAAGGATGTTGGGGCTCTGGAGTGAGTCCAGAGAAGAGCAGTGAAGCTGGTGAAGGGGCTGGAGAACAGGCCTTATGAGGAACGGCTGAGAGAGCTGGGGGTGTTCAGCCAGGATAAGAGGAGGCTGAGAGACCTCATTGCTCTCTATAACTACCTGGAGGTAGTGGAGCGGAGGGAGCTGGCCTCTTCTCCCAAGTGACAGGGGACAGGACAAGAGGGAATGGCCTCAAGCTCCACCAGGGGAGGTTCAGGATGATAACATTAGGAAAAAATTTTCATGGAAAGGGTCACTGGGCACTGGAACAGGCTGCCCAGGGAGGTGGTTGATTCACCTTCCCTGGAGGTGTTTAAGGATCAGGTGGACAAGGTGCTGAGGGACATGGTTTAGTGTTTGATAGGAATGATTGGACTCAATGATCCAGTGGGTCTTTCCCAACCTAGTGATTCTATGATTGTGTGATTCAGGTGGCCATGCAGTTCATCACCCTGTATGGCTACGAGGACATCGTGAGGGCCCGCATCGAGGGCAGCTCGGGCTCACTCTGGAGCATCAGTCCTCCCAGCCGGGAGCAGATGCGGCGGGAGCTGCAGAACGGCTCCTCCGACATCACCCTCCGCCTCACCTGGACCTTCCAGAGGTACTGCTGGTGTGCGGTGGGGTGGGGACAGCCCTGCCTGCACCCCCACACACGCACTCAGCCTCCGCTGCCGCTCTGCCCACAGGGACTTGGGCAAAGGAGGGACAGTGGAGCACACCTTCGACAAGCACACCACCGACCTGCAGCCCGGCACGCCCCAGCGCATGGAGCTGGCCCAGCTGCTGCAGGGCACCCGTGACGCCCCTGTGTGAGTGTCCCCAGGGCAGGTTGGTCCCCCGGGCTCAGTGAGGACCTTCCCTTCCCCGCTCACCCTACCCTCTTGCAGGCAAGTGCCCAAACTCTTCCCCAAATACATCCGAGCGCCCAACGGCCCCGAAGCCAACCCTGTCAAGCAGCTGTTGCCAGGTAAGTCCCACCGGGTCCCTCCCCACAAAAATATCAGTGCTGGGGGCACAGTGGTAGCTGTGCTGTGCCCTGACGGTGCCGCTCTCCTGGCAGACGGGGAAGACAGCTACCTGGATGTGGAGGTGCAGCTGAAACGGGAGCGCGCTGGCCGAGGGGCTGACAACTTCTTGGAGTGGTGGGTGGTGCGGCTGAAGGACCCTGACCCCGGTGACAGCAACATCCTCCCCATGATCATCTTCAACGATAAAGTCAGCCCCCCCAGCCTGGGTTTCTTGGCTGGCTATGGGTATGTGGAGGGGGTTGTGGGGAGCACCCCTCACCTGGCCGCACCCCAAAAGAGGTGCGGAGCCAGGGGCAGGTGGGATACAAGATCTGCCCCCCCGTCCTTTGCAGAATCATGGGGCTGTACGTCTCCATCGTGCTGGTGATTGGGAAGTTTGTGCGAGGTTTCTTCAGTGAGATCTCACACTCCATCATGTTCGAGGAGTTGCCCTGCGTGGACCGCATCCTGAAACTGTGCCAGGACATCTTCCTGGTGCGGGAGACGGGCGAGCTGGAGCTGGAGGAGGAGCTCTACGCCAAACTCATCTTCCTTTACCGCTCCCCAGAGACCATGATCAAATGGACACGGGAGAAGGAGTAAGGGGGAGGGGCTCCAGGCCCCCTGCTCCTGGGGACATCACCGCCAATGCCTTAACCAGCTCCCCCCTGAAAGCTGGGGTCGTATCCTGCTGGGGGAGGCAGTGGGACACAGGGTGCTCAGCACTCACTTTTAGGAAGGATGTTTTTCTCATGTTGCTTCGAAGCCATCCAACCTGCAGAGACCACGTTGTGCCTTCCTGGGGCAGGGAGAGAGCAGGAGCTGCCCCTCCTCACCTGCTGGGCACCCCTTGCTGCTGGGTAGGCTGGCAGGAGCCAGCCCCATCCCCACTCTCCCCAGCCCTCCTCCCAATCCAGGTTGAACTCAAAAAGCAATAGCCCCCCAGCCCCAAGATGGGGGGCCCTGGCCTGCTACCCGTCCTCCAGCTGGGGAGGAGGGCTGGCAGCCCCAGCCGGGCTCTAGACACTTCTTGTGACTTTGTTCTTTTGTTTGTTTTTTTTTTTTTTTTGGTTTTTGTTCTTTTTTTTATTAATTCAAATGGTTTATTTATACAAATATCTAATAAAACAGCTGAGGCCTCCCTGGCTGATGCGCAGCTGGGGTAGAGCAGGGGGGACAGTGGGGTGGGACTGGGGACCTGCTGCCTGGGGATGCCAGCACTGGCACCACCAGACAGGGGCTGGGGGCACTCCCTGCCCCTGGCTGTGATCAAAACGGGGTTTACCGGCAGCTGCCTGTGGAACCCAGAGGCTCTGGTCCCCCACCATCCCCACTGCTGCCTCAGAGAGACAGGAGTCTGCATCCCCTGCTCTCCTCAGCTTCTTCAGCTTTTGCTGGGCTCCTTATTCTCCTGGAGGACTTCTTGGCTCTGCTGCTCCGCCTCTGCTCTGCAAGGGACAGACACGGTGTGGATAGACAGATGTGAAATCAGGAGCTGAGCTGGCAGGAAGGAATCATAGAATCATAGAACAACCAGGTTGGAAGAGACCCATCAGATCATCGAGTCCAACCATTCCTATCAAACACTAAACCATGCCCCTCAGGACGTCATCTACCTGTGCCTTAAACACCTCCAGGAAAGGTGAATCAACCACCTCCCTGGGCAGCCTATTCCAAGGAGATCCCCATCCCCCTTACCTGCGGATCCTGCGCTGACCCTCGGCACGCACATAGGGTGGCAGCGTGGCAAGGGGACCCTGCAAGAGAGAGGCTGTAGATAGGGACCCCCATCCCTAGGGAGAGCTGCCCTGCTGCACCCCAAAAGCCTTACCAGTTCCTTGAAGGTGAGGCGGCAGCCGTAGCACAGCAGTGGAATGAAGGCAGCTCTGCTTTCGGCCCTGTGGGGACAGGAACCCTCAGTGGTGCCAGCACAGCATTCCCCCTGCCCCACACACTCGCCCCACTGCCTGGGCATCCTGCCAGCACCTGTCTCCCACCGGCTCCGGCTCATCCATGATCAGCGTGGGCTCCAGGGCCAACTCCTCCTCTGCAAAAGCCAGAGGGCAGGGGTACAATTAGAATTATAGAATCATAGAATCACCAGGTTGGAAGAGACCCATTCGATCATTAAGTCCAACCATTCCTATCAATCACTAAACCATGTCCCTCAGCACCTTGTCCACCTGTCCCTTAAACACCTCCAGGAAAGGTGAATCAATCCCCTCTCTGGGCAGCCTGTTCTGGTGCAAAGTGACCCTTTCCATGAAATATTTTTTCCTGATGTTCAGCCTGAACCTCCCCTGGTAGAGCTTGAGGCCATTCCCTCTTGTCCTGTCCCCTGTCACTTGGCAGAAGAGCCCAGCTCCCTCCTCTCCACAACCTCCTTTCAAGTAGTTGGAGAGAGCAATGAGGTCTCCCCTCGGCCTCCCCTTCTCCAGGCTCAACACTCCCAGCTCTCTCAGCCATTCCTCATAAGGCCTGTGCACTGCTGCCATCCCAGCCCCACATGCCCCTCAGTCACTCACCCCCAGCGATGTCCAGGGCGCAGAGGCAGAGCAGGCAGCGCTCAGACTCGCTGCTCGCCTTGGCTGGATCTGGGCTCAGCTTCTCGCCTGTCCTGCAGCCAACACAGAGGGGTGAGTGGGTGCACCCTGCAACCCCCCAACCCCCTCATCCTGGGGTGCCCCTGTGCAGGGGACACTGTACCGGTAGACGGTGCTGATGGTAGAGGGGAAATCCTCCTGCAGCCCCAAGAGGAAGCGCTCCATCACGCGGTGGATGCTGGGCTTCTCCCGGCGCTGGGGTAATGAGTAGAGAGGGCAGGGATGGGAAGGTTCCATCCCTGCCCAGTACGTGTGGAGCTTGAGATCCGCTCTGTGGGAAACAGATGTCCCTACCTTGGTGGGGAGGGGTGGCACGATGACAGTGGGGACATTGAAGAAGTGGTTGTAGAAGGCAATCTCCTTGGCCATGTACTCCCGCATGGGCCGCACCACCATCACGTCACCATGGCGGTTGTCCATGAAGCCCTGCAGGGGCACAGCTGCTGAGGAACTGCCCTGCCACCCAGCGGCAGAGCCTCCACCACAGCATCGTGTCACCCCTCCAGGCGAGGACAGCCACCTCTGGTTTGGGGACAGGGTGCTGGTGGGGCTGCTCACCGTGTCAACGGCGAGGAAGGCGCCACGGCCGAGTGCCAGGTTGGTGAGGAGCTTGATGGCCACACGAGTGCAGCTCTCGCCTGTCATCACCTTGGCATAGTCCTTGGTCCGGGCTGTTTGCAGGATGAGATGAAGCCTGAGGGACAAGGTGACATTGGCTCAGAGCCACCGCACCTGCCTGGTGCCAGCACTGGGCAGGATCAGCCCCTCACCGCAGCATCTGCAGCAGCTCCTCTCTCGCTGTTGGCGTCTCCACGGCCTCAAAGACCCGCTGCAGCTCCTGGGTTTGGGCAACTGTGGGCAGGCGGGGGGTGGCCGGGGTCCCTGCTGGTGCGTCCTGGGTGCCAAGGTTGGGTGCTGAAGTGCCACCATCCCTGTCCCCATCCTGACGCTGCTGCTGGATGAAGCCCTCCACGGCCTCCTTATAGGAGGGGCTGGGCTTGCTGGACCCCACTGGCCCTGGCCGCAAGATGGATGCAGGCAACTCCAGTGCCTGCAAAGCAGAGATTGGTACCAGGGGTTGGTTGGGAGGACGGCCAGGCACGTCTCTCCACCCCACTGCGTGTCCCTCCACCCCAGCATGTCCCCTCTCACCCTCATACCTCCTCCAGGTGCACTAGGTAGTAAGGGAAGCCTGTGGCCTGCAGCAGGGTCTCCATGTGTGCCAGGCTCTGCTCCCGCTGGGCCGGGTTCTGCCCTCGCACTGCTCCCTCTGCAAGGCAGGTGGGCAGCACCGGGGCCACCATCTCGGTCAGCAGGGGACACCCATCCCAAGGCTGAGGTGGACATCTGTGCCACAGCCTCGCTGGGTTTGGTGGCAGTGCCCAGCTCTGGGAGGGAGCAATGGGGCTGGGAACGGGCACTGGAGCAGGGAGTGGGAAGCTGGGCTGGGAATGGGAAGCCGGACAGGGAACGAGCAGCAAAGGGGCAGCAGGGTTAATCCTCACCGTCAACATAAATGAGTCCAGGGACAAAGCGGAGCTTCTTGGCCGTCTCCCGGCTGAGCCCCTGGCAGAGGCGCAGGGTAAGGGGAGTGGATGAGCTATGCCCCCCACCCCCAGCCCCTCCAGCACCCCTGCCCTCACCTCCTGGACCTGGCGGAGCATGGCGCTGGAGCCTGGCCCTCCCGACAGTGCCAGCAGCACCTGTGGGGACAGGAGGGACTGTCATCTGCCCTGGTGGTACCACCCAGGTTCCCCCATGCCCCCCCAGTACCTTCTCTCCAGGGAAGATGATGCGGTTCTTGCCCAGCATCGCACGGAACTTGTGCACGAAGTACTCATGGAAGCAACCACTGTGGGGACACAGGGGCACAGCCCTGAGCCACGGTGTGTCCCCCAGCCCCCACGTCCCTGAACCCCAGTGCCTCTGAGCCGTATCTCCAAGCCCTGATATACTTGAGACCCAATGTCCTCAAGTCCCAAAGTCCTTGGGCCCCTCTCTCCAAGACTTGCTGTCCAATAAGCCTAGGTATCCCCAAGACCTTGTGTCCTCAAGCCCTGATATCATCAAGACCCAACGTCCTCGAGCTCTGCTCTCCCCAAACCTTGATGTCTCTGAGACCCAATGTTTCCAAGCCCTGATGTTCCAGACACACAATGTCCCCAAGCCCAGACATCCCCTAGACCAAATGTCTCCAAACCCTGATGTCCCAGAGACCCGATGTCCCCAAGCCCTGACAGCCCCAAGACCCAATGTCCCTGAGACCTAACATACCCAATATTCCCAGTCCACCCATGCCTGAGCCCTGTGTCCCCACAAACTGCATCCCGGTCCCCATCTCATCCCTGGTTCCTCACCGACAGAAGGCATCCCCGACACGGATGACGAGGGCAGCAGAGCCCTCCTTGCACTTCACGCAGACTCGTGGGTGGCTGTGGGAGCACAGCTGGTCACTGGGCAGCACTGGGGGCACTAGCCCCAACACAGCCCCGGAGGGTGGTGATCCCAGTCCCCAGGCAGCACCAGGGGCACCAGGGTAGTACCAGAGGAGTGCTGGGAGGAATGCTGGGAGTAACTTCGAGAGGGGGGCACTGAGGGGATCCTGGGAAGACTGGGGGTGGCATCGAGGGGATACTGGGAGCACTGGGGGTGGCACCGAGGGGATACTGGGCGATGGCACCAAGGGGATCCCAGGGGTATTGCAGGTGGCGCCAAGGGGATCCCGTGTGTGCCAGGGGATGGCATTGAGGAGATCCTAGGGTACCACAGGTGGCACCGAAGAGATCCCAGGGGACGGCACTGAGGGGATCCCAGGGGTACTGTAGGTAGCATTGAGGGAATCATGAGGGTACCAGGGATGGCACTGAGGGGATCTCAGGGGTACCAGGGATGGCACTGAGAGGATCCCAGGGGCACCATGGGTGGCACTAAGGGGATCCCAGGGGGGTACCAGGGATGGCACTGAGGGAATCCCAGGTGTACTGGGGATGGCACTAAGGGGAAACCAGGGGCACTGTGGGTGGCACTGAGGGGATCTCAGGGGTACCAGGGACGGCACTGAGGAGATCATGGGGGTACCAGGGACGGCACTGAGGGAATCACAGGGGTACCATGGGTGGCACTAAGGGGATCCCAGGCGGGTACCAGGGATGCCACCGAGGGAATCATGGGGGTAGTGGGGCACTGCTTGGAGGGGATCCCAGGGATACCAGGAATGGCACTGAAGGAATCACAGGGGTACTGGGGATGTTACTAAGGGGAAACCAGGGGCACTGTGGGACTGAGGGGATCTCGGGGTTACCAGGGATGGCACTGAGGAGATCATGGGGGTACCAGTGATGGCACTGAGGGTATCTCAGAGGTACTAGAGATGGCACTGAGGAGATCATGGGGGTACCAGGAATGGCACCGAGGGGATCTCAGGGGTACCAGGGATGGCACTGAGGAGATCATGGAGGTACCAGGAATGGCACCGAGGGGATCTCAGGGGTACCAGGGGTGGCACTGAGGGGATCATGGGGGGTACCAGGGGTGGCACTGAGGGGATCTCAGGGGTACCAGGGACGGCACCGGGGAGTTCCTGGTGGTACTGGGTCAGGCACCGAGGAGATCCTGTAGGTAGTGGGGGATGGCATGGAGGGGAACTCGGGGTACCACGGGTGGTCGCGAAGGGATCCCAGGGGCCGGCCCCGAGGGGCTCCCGGGGCTGGCACTGGGGAGTTCCTGCTGGTCCTGTGTCCAGCGCTGAGGTAGGGGGGGGGTGGGGTGGATAGCGAAGGGCAGGGTGTCCGGCACCGAGGGGGGTGCCGTGTGTCCGGGGCGGGGGGGGGGGATACCGAGCCTTCCCGAGGCGCCGCGAGTCCCACCTGCGCCCCCTCTCCCCTCCGCCGCCGCCGCCGCCGCCGCCTCCCGCCTCGCCCATGGCTGCCTCGTCGCGTGCGGGTGACGCGTCAGGCGCCGCCGCCGCCATGTTCGGCCGCCGGGCCCTGGCCCCCCGCGCCGCCGAGGCGCTGGAGGCGCAGTTCAGCTGCCCCATCTGCCTCGAGGTGTTCCACCGAGCCGTGGGCATCGCGGGATGCGGACACACGTGAGACCCCCGGCCTGACCACCCACCGGCACCGGGACCCCTCCCCCGCCCCCGCCGCCCCCAGCCGGGACCTCGAGCCTGGGAACCCAGCGGGACCCTCGCACCCATCGTCACCAACGGGACCCCCGAGCCGGGACCCCTCTGACCACTGCGACCCCGAGACGGGGACCCCTCCGGCCCACCGGGATCAGAGAGCCCCCCCCTCACCCCCACTCTGGGACCCCTCGACCCACTGGGAGCAGGGGGCACTGGGACCCTGACCCTCCCACCCACCAGGATCCCCAGCACCGGGACCCTTGGGCACCGGGACTCCTCCAACCCACCGGGACCCCCAGGCACTGGGACCCCAAGACTGAGACCCTTCTGACCACCGGGACCCCCAGGCACTAGGACCCCGAGACTGGGACTCCTCCGACCACCGGGACAGGGACCCCCCCCAACCCACTTGGACCTCCGGGACTGTGACCCCCAGCACCAGGACTTGGGGCACCTGGACCCCTCCAACCCACTGGGATCTGGGACCCCCAGCACAGGGACCCCCGGGCACTGGGACCCCAAGATTGGGACTCCTTTGACCACTGGGACAGGGACCCCCATCACCCACTTGGACCTCCAGGACCGTGACCCCCAGCACCAGGACTTGGGACACCAGGACCCCTCCAACCCACTGGGACCCCCAGCACAGGGGCCCCCAGGCACTGGGACCCCAAGGCTGGGACTCCTCCGACCACTGGGACCCGGGACCCCCACGCCCACCGGGACCCCGAGACGGGGACCCCTCCTGCCCACCGGGATCAGAGACCCCCCCCTCACCCCCACCCCGGGACCCCTCGACCCACAGGGAGCAGGGACCCCCGGGCACTGGGACTCTGACCCTCCCACCCACCGGGATCCCCAGCACCGGGACCCTTGGGCAGCGGGACTCCTCCAACCCACTGGGACCCCCAGGCACCGGGACCCTCCCACCCATTGGGACTGCCAGGACCCTCGGGCACCTGGACCCCTCCAACCCATTGGGCACCAGGACCATTCTAACCCACCGGGATCGGGACCCCAAGACTGGAACACCTCAAACCCAGCGGGATCTGGGGACCCCCTGGCACTGGGATCCATTTCAGCCCTGGGCACTGGCACTGGGACGTCCAGTACTAGGACCCCTGGGCATCCGGATCCCTCTGACCCGCTGGGCACTGGGACCTCTGACACCAGGACCCCCAGCACAGGACCCCATTTCTCCCACCCAGCATTGGGATGCTTAGGGCACCAGGAACCCTCCAACCCCCTGGGCACTGGGACCCCCAGCACCAGGACTCCCTGCACAGGACCCCATCCCACCCACTGGGCATTGGGACCTCTGGGCACCATAAATCCTCCAACCTGCTGGACAGCGGGATCCCAGGCACTGTGACCTCTGACACTGGAACCCCTTCCCACCCACTGGGCACCGGCACTAGGACCCCTTCCCACCCACCAGATGCTGAGACCCCATCCCAGGGAGTGGGGTGATGCCTCTACCCAATGTTCTTCCCCTGCTGGCCACCCAGACCTCGCTTCCCGCTCTGCACCCAGACCTGCCCAGTGGACCCCGAGGCTCTGCTCCCAGCACCCTGACTGGGAATCCTGCCCTGTGCTCCCATAGTACTGTACCCTGGCTCCTGGGGTGCTGCCACGGAGCTGGGACCTGCATGTCACCCAGTGCTATGGTGACGTCTCCTCATCCTCTTGCCCACAGCATGGTTTTGGGGCACCCGGGTCTCCCGTTGAGGTTGTGCTTTTCTTGGTGCCCCGCTGCGGTCTCGCTCTTTCCACAACTCCAGCTTATTTGGGGCTGGGGGCACTTCCCAGGGGAAGAGGTGGTGCTGGGGACAAGGGACACCATGCCTGTGCCCCCCATGCCCACTCCCCACGTGGCAGCAGAAGTTTGGCAGCATCTCATTTCCCTCTTCTGGACGACATGAGGTGGGTAGGCAGGCACAGGGGACAGGGATACTGTGACAGGCAGCTTTGTGGGGACCGAGCCGCTGTGCCTCCTGCTCAAGGGTGCCTTCCTGTGCTTCCTCTCTGCTGCTTTGATTTCTCATCTGTGCTGCTGCAGGCATAAGGACCTTCAAAGGAGGTGAGCCGGGCTCTAATGCGCTCGCTCGCTTTATTCCTGTGTGGCCTGGATGTTCAGCGCTGGTTTTTGTTTGGCTACGTTCAAATCTGCTACTGGCTGCAGACCTTGGAGCAACAACATTGTCTGTTCTCTGGCTGCACATCCAAGCAGCAACTTCAGGCTGTGCCTGACCTCTTAGGATTGTAGAATTATAGAATCATTAAGGTTGGAATCTAACTCTTAAGATCATCAAGTCCAACTGTCAGCCCAACACCACTGTGCCTACTAAACCAGGTCCCAAAGTGCCACCTTTATGAACACCTCCGTGGATGCTGACTCCGACACTTTCCTGAGCAGCCTCTTCTAGTGCTTCACTACTCTTTCAGTAAAGGAGTTTTTTCTGATATCCAATGTAAACCTCCCCTGGCGCAACTTGAGGCCATGTCCTCCCATCCTATGCCTTGTTAATTGGGAAAAGCACCTCCCCACACCCTCTCTCAAGCTCCTAGTTCTGTCCAGTTCCTCCCAGCTAAGGATGCTGATCCCTGGGTTTCGGAGCTGCCTGGAGTGCACAGGAGTCCCTAGGAGTGGAGACCTGGGGCTGGGGTCCTGCTTCTCCTCCTGGGCTGGGTCACCTCTAGACCACTCAGCGCTGTTCCTTGTGTCTCCAGGTTTTGCGGGGAATGCCTTCAGCCCTGCCTGCAAGTGCCATCCCCGCTCTGCCCGCTCTGCCGCATGCCTTTCGACCCCAAGAAGGTGGAGAAGGCTTCCAGTGTGGAGAAGCAGCTTTCATCCTACAAAGCTCCCTGCAGAGGCTGCAACAAGAAGGTAAAGCTCGTGGGGGAAACCTGCCTATCCCTGTCCTGTGTAGGCACAACGTCGTTTGGCTGCCAATCCTGCAGCCTCAGCTCCAGGGGAGGGAGGTTGCTTGCTGTCCATGATTGGATTTGCAGAGTACCCTGTTTGGTGGGTCCTCAAAAAGCATCTGCGAGGTGTGATGTCCCCTGTGTGTCACGGCTGTGGCTGTAAGCCAGGTAAGCGGGGCTGTGTGAAGATGAAGGCGGTCTCTCCTCGCTGCCTTTGTCAGCAGGCTCGAGCTATTATTAGACAGTGGGGACCTTCAAAAGCAGGCTGAGGTTTTCCTGCAACACAAGAGGGGCTGAGACAAACCAGCTCTGCTGCTGCTCCTAAACGAGGGTAAGGATTTAGATCTTGCTTAAGGTGCCGTGACTCCAGTAACTGCAGGGGAGCTGAACTGTCAGTGTGGCCTGGCCCAGCCTAGGGTAGTCTGGTCTGGGAAGCGTCAGGGACTGGGTGTAAAGCTCTGATTCATGATGCATCTCTGCTCATGCGTTTTCTGTCTTCTCTTAACTCTGGGGATCTTCTTGTGACTTCCTGGCTGTAGTCTGGGAACGATTAGAGGAGGCTGAGAGGAGACCTCATTACTCTCTACAATTACCTGAAAGGAGGTTGTGGAGAGGAGGGAGCTGGGCTCTTCTCCCAAGTGCCAGGGGACAGGACAAGAGGGAATGGCCTCAAGCTCCACCAGGGGAGATTTAGGCTGGAGATGAGGAGGAAGTTTTTCACACAGAGGGTCATTGGGCATTGGAATAGGCTGCCCAGGGAGGTGGTTGATTCCCCTTCCCTGGAGGTGTTTAAGGCACGGGTGGATGAGGTCCTGAGGGACATGGTTTAGTGTTTGATGGGAATGGTTGGACTTGATGATCTGATGGGTCCCTTCCAACCTGGTTGTTCTATGATTCTATGATTCTGTATGGTATCTGAGCAGTTCCTCTTTTGCAAAGGAAAATGGAGCTAGTGAGGCAGTAATGCAGCCTGAGTGGCTTGTGTGTGACCTCTGGTGTGTGACACGTGCAGCCCCAAATCTCTGCTGCGCAGAAAGACAGGCTGGTGCAGCGTTTCCCTGCTGATGTGGGTCATCCTGCACAGACCAGCGTTTGCCCTGATGGTGACTGGCCAAAACTGCTCTTCAGGCTCCAGCCCATTCCTGCAGCCTCCGGGAATGTTTCTTCTCTCCTTGTTCTCCAGGTGACCCTTGCAAAAATGCGCTCCCACGTCTCTTCCTGTGCGAAGGTGCAGGAGCAGATGGCCAACTGCCCCAAGTTCGTTCCAGTTGTCCCCACTTCCCAGCCTATCCCCAGGTACTGCGGCACGTGGAGTGGGGAAATGTGTTCCTCCTTGCAAACTGCACCCTCACTCCCCTCCATCTTCATTACAAACCGTAACATCCAAGCATGTGTTTTACTTTCCCCTAGGCAATCGCAGTGAGAAACAGCATCTTTTGCATTCTGGCATCCACAGCGCTTTTCCTTCCCTGTGTTTTGAGAGCATATCGTGGGAAGGAGGACTGACCAAACCAGAGTGGTTCAGTCTGGGGTGGGAACAGGCTGATAAGGTTTCCACTGTGGGTAGGCGGCGCAAAGCCAAGCAGAGGTGACTGGGTTAGTTTGTAAGGAGTCAATCCAGTCCTTTCCCTGGGGGATCTAAACTCGTCCTTGCTCTCTTCAGCAATATTCCAAATCGCTCGACATTTGTGTGTCCGTACTGTGGGGCCCGGAACCTGGACCAGCAGGAGCTGGTGAAGCACTGCATGGAGAACCATCGCAACGACCCCAACAAAGTGGTGAGCAACACTGGGGCGGGTTGGTTCTGTGGAGGTAACTCTTGGAAATCCAGATAAACCGTAGCTGATGCTACATCCAGGGCCACCAGCATGCAGAGCTGCCGCTGTGCCTAAAGTACAGCTGTGTTTCCAACTGATTTAGTTTGTTTTAAATCCCTGGGGTGGGAGGTAGGGACCTGCCTCTGTTTGCTTTTCTAGGGTCTCTCTGGAATAAGCTGCTTTTGTTCCCCTGTCCCTGCAACATGGGTGGTGCTGGATTTCCTTTCCCCATTCCTGCTGGGTTGAACAACATGGAGAACTTGCAGCTCTGGTGCTATTCCAGAGGTGCTCACATGTGCACATAACTTGTCATCAGGCTCAAGGCAGCCTGGACCGTGTGCCAGAGACTCTGTGCACCAAGGGATTTGCTTGGAGAGGGCAGGATGACTCTCTGTTTAGCGCATCCTCTACAGGACACCACTTCTTTTCTCCTTCTTGTTGTGGCTGCCCCAGAATCCCAGAGCAGATAAAAGCAGAGGAGTCACCGTTCCCCTGTTCATAGAATCATAGAATCATAGAACAACCAGGTTGGAAGGGACCCATGGGATCTTCCAGTCCAACCATTCCTATCAAACACTAAACCAAGTCCCTCAAGACCTCATCCACCCGTGCCTTAAACACCTCCAGGGAAGGGGAATCAACCGCCTCCCTGGGCAGCCTATTCCAATGCCCAGTGACCCTCTGTGTGAAAAACTTCCTCCTAATCTCCAGCCTAAATCTCCCCTGGAGGAGCTTGATGCCATTCCCTCTTGTCCTGTCCCCTTGTCACATTCTGCTGCAGGTGTGCCCGGTCTGCTCAGCCATGCCCTGGGGGGACCCCAGCTACAAAAGCGCCAACTTCCTCCAGCATCTTCTCCACAGGCACAAGTTTTCCTACGACACCTTTGTGGTGAGTACGGCCCAGAGTCAAAACTGAGTCATCTTCCCCATGTTCCGCACTGAGCAGCTGGGAGATGACACCAGCCCTTCCCATGCCAGGACCAGCCCATCCTGCTCTGCAGCCCCTCATGGGGGGAAGGGGTTGGATCCACCTTTTGGCTTTGTGGGAGGTGTGCAGGACATGTGTAGCCCCACTTGGGAGACCCCTCACAGGCCTGTTGTCAGATACAGAAGGAAAAAGTCTCTGGAATAGGAGAGAGAAATGTTACCACTCTCCATGAAGATGGGTTGTTACCTCCATGTGGTCCGTTAACTCTTCCCCTGAGGAACTGGAACACAAAAACCCTTTTCTTTAAGGCTTCCCAAGTAGTGGGAGTGGAGCAGCCCAGCCTCCATGCTTATGGTGGTCTGGCTGCTGTGTTGGGGGAGCATCCATGGCCACTCTGGGGGGTGTTGCTGACCCATCCTGTGAGGGCGAGTAAGGGTGCGATCACCCAGCCTTCGCTGCAGGGACTGAGGGGAGGTGGTGTTAGCATCCTGCTTTTATTGCAGGGATGCTACATTTCAGGGAAAGGAACCTCCAGCTATTTACGGAGAAGTATCCCCACTTAGGGAGTGATTGCTGTGTTGCAGAAACCCAAACCAAAGTGCTGGAGAAGCCCGTGACCTTGTTAGAAAGCTTTGACCTTTGGCTGCAGCTTCTTTCTTTCATCATGTTTCATGATGTTCCTGGGACCTGTTTGCCAGAGGAGATAGAGGCTTGCAGCCACGGGAGTTGGAAGGACAATAAGGACCAGGAAGGGCTCCTTGCCATGGCTGCCCCCTCTGCGTGGTGGAGGTTGTGTGGTGTGGCTGTGCCATCTCTCCTAACCATCCCTTTGTTTTTTTAGGACTATAACATCGATGAGGAGGCAGCGTTGCAGGCTGCCCTGACACTGTCACTCTCTGAGAACTGAGGGTGACTGCGGAGCATTGTTTTGGACCTCCCTCACACCCCGTTGTCTTTTGCACACTCGACCTTCCTGCTGGGGAGGCACGGGGCTCGTCAGCCCCCTGGAGACCCACCGCCACCTCTCTTCCCTCTCCTCTCTGGGCAAACCCCACCTTATTTAAGAAGGTGGAGGCTCTTTAGCATCATGCTGGACTGGTGAATGAGCAGAGACATCCACTGCTAGGAGAAGAGAGGAGTTGGTGCCGAAGGGCTGGGATCGTTCCTCAGTTAGGCATTTCATAGCCGTATACGGAGTATGTACCTGTATCCAGATATATTTATTAGTAGATGCTTTTTGGCACCATTTGTCTTCATGCTCTATCGTTGCAATTGAATAGGTACGTAAAAGTATGATGCATTTTATGCAGAAATGCCCTAGTTTGAAACTGCAGTTATCCATGTCCTTTTCGAAAAGGAAGATGACGGCACGGAGCATCTTTTTTTAAACTCTACAAGACTATTTCCAGAGACGTCAGTCTGCCCTGTCCCCTGTGCTGCAGGCTGGAGCCGCCTCCTTTACCTGCTGCTGCACAGGCCAGGCTGAATCCCAGGGCAAGACAGTTGTCCTCCTGTGTCCCATGACAACAACGGGTTTGGAGGAGTCTGTGGTGGTGGCGTCTGGCGTCCAGCGAACCTCTCACATTCCTTGTTTTGTACCGGCTCTTATGATACTGAGTTCTTGCATTTTTCTACATTAATGGGCGTGATGCCTTTTCCACGTTTTATAGAGCGGGGACAGAAGCTGTTATTCTTCACACTGCAATATCAATCACTGAGTACGAGAGTATTTTTATGGAACATTATTAGGAAAGTGTATTTTTAAAACAAAAAACCCAAACAAATAAACGCGCTGTGGATTTGAAATCAGGTGGGAGGCAGGAGCCAGACCCCATGTGTTTGGGGTGTCCTCTTTGGTTATTTCTGGACTGTGTCCTTCCCTTGTCAGCGTGTTTCTCCGCAGGCAGGTGGTGATGCAGGAGGGGATGGGTCAGAGCAGCTCCTTGTTGGCTGGAGGAGTGGGTACCGAGTGGCTTGTCAGGTTGTCTTTTTGAGGAGCAGCAGCCCTGCTTGTGTTGTCTCAGCTGCTAATCCTTTCCAGGGCTTGTGGTCGAGCTTGGGGTGATTTAACCTTGCAGGCAGAGCTCTACAACAGCGCTGGATGTGGCTGCAGGCAGGGTGTAATGTGGAGTGGTGGTTTTCTCTGTGTGTCCAGCAAAGGAGCAGGCAGGTTAGTTGTGGCAAGCTGGCGGTGGTTGTGTGGGCAGGACATCTGCCTGGGTAAGATCCCATCCCAGTGCTGAGCATTTTGTCCTCTGAAATAGGGGATTGCATTTCCCCTTCCCAGGTCTCTGTCTGGGAATAGGGCCCATCTGGGCAGATGTTGATGCTCTGTAGCATCCTGGTGACCTGTCCCCCTGGACCCCTTTTCTCTGCGTGTCCCTGCTCATAGAGGTGCCCTTGTGTGGTTTATCTGGGATGTGGCTCCAGCTCCAGCTGTGCTCTAGCAATACCGTCTTGTTTTTTACTTTTGGTTTAAATAGTACTGTGTGGCTTTGGGGGCTGTGAGCTCCCCTGTGCTGTCGGCAGCCCTACAAGGACCGTGCAGACCATCTGCTCCACTGGCAGAGGGAAGGGAAAGGCATTACTGGCACCTGCCAAGACTGGGGAATTTCCTTGCAGGGGGGATGGTAAACACTGGCATCTCCCAAAAGGGACTCTGGAGGATTTCCCTGTCCCGTCCTCAGCCAGTACCTGGGGTAACAGAGCAGCCTCCATCAGAGCTCTCACTTGTAGGGGACTCCTTGCCTCTGGGACAGCACTATTAACCTCTTTCCTCCCCCTTTTTGCCCCACACCACCAGAGCAGGAGCAGCAAGAGCTGCTTTTGTAAAGCACTTCACGGCCCTGGTTGCGAGGGCGCAGGCAGGCGCTGAGCTGCACGGGCAGCCTCTGCCTCCCACTGCTCTGCACGGGGTCAGGTCCGGCTCTGCCCGCTGCCACCGGCCGTGCTCTTCAGTGTGTTACTCGCGACTTTTTGCATAACTAGAACTTTTAATGAGACGTACTGTTTTCTGAAGAAAAATAATATCAATGACATATTTGTAGCAAACCATTTTTTCTCAATAAAGGCAGTTTCATCCACGGGTGGCCTCGCTGTGCAGTCTCTGCCACGGCTCCAGGGTGTGGGACGTGGCTGAGTGCCCCCTACCCTGATTTATTTGGGCTGATTCTTCCCCACACTCTGGGCTTGTCTTTACAGCTTCATCCCTGACTCGTCAACTTCCACTAAGGGCAGTGGTGGTGCTGCAGGCTTTGGCAATACTGTTTCATAGAATCATAGAACAACCAGGTTGGAAGGGACCCATCAGATCTTCTAGTCCAACCATTCCTATCAAACACTAAACCAAGTCCCTCAAGACCTCATCCACCCGTGCCTTAAACACCTCCAGGGAAGGTGAATCAACCACCTCCCTGGGCAGTCTATTCCAATGCCCAATGACCCTTTCTGTGAAAAACTTCCTCCTAATCTCCAGCCTAAATCTCCCCTGGCGGAGCTTGAGGCCATTCCCTCTTGTCCTGTCCCCTGTCCGTTGGCAGAAGAGCCCAGCTCCCTCCTCTCCACAACCTCCTTTCAGGTAGTTGTAGAGAGTAATGAGGTCTCCTCTCAGCCTCCTCTTCTCCAGGATAAACACCCCCAGCTCTCTCAGCCGCTCACTCATAAGGCCTGTTCTCCAGCCCCTTCACCAGCTTCGTTGCTCTTCTCTGGACTTGCTCTAGAGCCTCAACATCCTTCTTGTGGAGAGGGGCCCAGAACTGAACACAGTATTCAAGGAGCGGCCTCACCAGTGCTGAGTCCAGAGGGAGAATCACCTCCCTGGACCTGCTGGTCACACCATTTCTGATACAAGCCAGGATGCCATTGTCCCTTCTCCCTGCCCTGCGCTTCTATCACCACATTCCCCAGCCCATATTTCCCCTCCGATAAGCAACCCCTGTCCCAGTGCTGGGTTTTGCCAACCTCCCCTGTTGGAGGGAATCCTCCTCAGCTGCATATGCCACTGCCGATAACCATGCCCTCTCCGTGCCAGCTGAATCCTGGCACTCAGAGGATGCGGGGAGGACACTTGGCACCATGTGCTCTTCCCAAAACCCCACTGGGTACTGGCCAGGGGAATGCAGTGGGTGTTTCTTTTCCAGGTGTCCCTGGGAAGTGTCCTGGCTCCAAGCCCCTGTGGGGCTGTCAGGATTCCCTAGGGATGTGGGCTGGCTCTATGTAGCCGATCCCTCCAGGTTGGGCACTGACTCTACCTATGTCTGCGTACGTGGGGGACTGATCCTGGGAGCAGCCACTGGTGTATTTCAGAGGGATAGAGGGGTTTTCATCCTTGTCCCCATGATGGCTAGAGTGTGGCCGTTCTATGATTGCCCACTGGGAAGGCATCTGTGGGTCTTGGGGACTCCTGAGAAGCACTAAGTGTGTGGGAGGCACAGGGAAAGGTGTTGAGAAGGGAGGGAAGAGGGCAGAGGGTTCTCCCCTATATCATATGCCTGTTCATCAGGGTGTGGGGAGGAAACCAAGGTCCAGGGGTGTCATAGAATCATAGAGTTGTAGAATCACTAGGTTGGAAGCGACCCACAGGATCATCGAGTCCAACCATTACTATCAATCACTAAACCATGTCCCTCAGCACCTCATCCACCCATCCCTTAAACACCTCCAGGGAAGGTGACTCAATCCCTTCTCTGGGCAGCCTGTGCCAGTGCCCAATGACCCTTTCAGTGAAAATTTTTTTTCCTGATGTCAAGCCTGAACCTCCCCTGTCGTGCTGTGCCATATGTTGCTACAAGAAGGCACATCAGAGTGTTGGACTTTCGCAGTGGGTCACCAAACCCCCATGACTGCTCCTTTCTGACTCTGGGGAATGTTCCTCCATCACTTTGGGGTATCAGGGAGTTTCTTACTCCTTACACGGCGGGAGCCATTACAAGTGGAGATGAGCACTGCAAACGTGAGTGGAAAAATTGACCCTTATTGTTGCTGGGGCAGGACCTGGCTGAGTCTGGCCTCTCTTTGTGTGTGTAGAGCATCCTCCTCCCTCTCCTGGGGATCCAGCTGCTTTCCTGGATGGCCTTGCGCCCCAGAAAATGTGACCCAGTGGCCTTTTGGCCTCAGGACTGCGTGACTCTGGTGCCCACGTAGGGCTGGGTTGGCCAAGACCATGGAAACCAAGACACCCCACGAGTGGCCCTCCATGTCCCCACTGTGTGGTGAGACTCAGGGTGGTGGCAGTGGGACCATTGCTTGGTGGGGGTCCCCGTGCCCTCCCCACCATCCCATGGAGGTGGAAGCAGTCGTGTCCCTGCTGGTGTCACCCTGGGCACTGGGGCAAGGGCAGGGGTGGCAGAGGAAACCACCACGTGTGCCTCTGTGCTATTTGCAGCTCTGTCCTGCTAAATCGGGTCCTGCACCTGGTGGGGGGGAAGAATCCCACACCCCAAAATAGCTACATGCCATCTCCTCCCCTGTCATACACAGAAAAATCTGTATAAATGCCTTGGGGGGTCTCAGCTGGGGACCCTCACCCCCCCCCCCCACCACCCGGGCACCTGAATTTGTGGAATGTTTTCCACTGTGAGAGAGAAACAGAGGATAAAAATACCCAAGGGAGGGGGAACATAAGCAGAGGGACCCAGCTAGGGGTGCCCGTGGGAGTACTGGGAGCAGGAGAGGGGAACTGGGCAAACTGGGGGCACTTGGAGAGCTACTGGGATGCTGGAATTCTGGGTATAGTGGGGGCTATGAAGGCACTGGGAGCACTGGTGGCCCTGAAGGCTCTGGAGCACTGGGAGGATACTGGAAGCACTGGAATGTGAGGGGTGCAGTGGTTTGGGGGCACTAGAAGCACTGGTGGGGTACTGGGTACACTGGGGCATTGCTAGGGTGACTGGGAGCACTGGTGCATTGGAGTACTGGGTTATTAGAGGGGTGTTGGTGCCCACTGGGAGCACTGCAGGGGCACTGGGAACAGTGGAGGGGTACTGGGATCACCAGTTCACTGTGGGTACTGGGGATAGTGAGGGCAAAGGGGAGTAGCACTGAGGTGTTGGGAGTATAGGGGGTTTGAAGACACTGGAGGGCCACTGGGAGCACCAGTTCACTGGGGATACTGAGGGCACGGGGAGTAGCACTGAGGTGTTGGGAGTATAGGGGTTTTGAAGACCACTGGAGGGTCACTGGGAGCACTGAAGGGGCACTGCAGGGTTACTGGTAGCATTGGAGGGGTACTAGGGGTACTGCGAGCACTAGAGGGGCACTGAGAGCACTGGAGAGTCATTGGGGGCACTGGGAGCATTGGAGCAACACTAGGGCACTAGGAGTACTGGAGGCGCTGGAGGGGCACTAGGACCCCGCGGTCGCGGCGGCACAAGCGCAGCTCCTCCCTTCCAGGCGCCGGCAGGGGGCGTGGCCTCACCGTGGTCCGATCGCTCCCATTGGCCGCGGGGCGCCGCGCGCCCCGGTCTCGGCCAATGGGAGGGCGGGAAACAGCAGGGACTCCACAGTCACGTGGGTGGCGCGGGGGCGGGGCCGTGGCAGGTGCGCGGGGCTATGGCGGAGGAGCGAGCGCTTTCCTTGGTCACCTGTACGGCCCCTGTCAACATCGCCGTCATCAAGTACTGTGAGTGCTGGGATGGGGGACTGGGGAAGGGAGGGGACAGGCCGTGCTCGGCCAGGCCGTGCCGAGGTTATTCCCCCTCTGTACTCGGCACTGGGGAGACTGCTCCTTGAATCCTGTGTTCAGTTCTGGGCCCCTCAGCACAAGAAGGATGTTGAGGCTCTGGAGCGAGTCCAGAGAAGAGCAATGAGGCTGGTGAAGGGGCTGGAGAACAGGCCTGATGAGGAGCGGCTGAGAGAGCTGGGGGTGTTTAGCCTGGAGAAGAGGAGGCTGAGGGGAGACCTCATTGCTCTCTCCAACTACCTGAAAGGAGGTTGTGGAGAGGAGGGAGCTGGGCTCTTCTTCCAAGTGACAGGGGACAGGATGAGAGGGAATGGCCTCAAGCTCTGCCAGGGGAGGTTTAGGCTGAACGTGAGTAAAAAAAATTTTATGGAAAAGGTCATTGGGCACTGGAACAGCTGCCCAGGGAGGTGGTTGAGTCAGCTTCCCTGCAGGTGTTTAAAAGACGTGTGGTTGAAGCGCTGAGGGACATAGTTTAGTGTTTGATAGGAATGGTTTGACTCGACGATCTGGTGGGTCTTTTCCAACCTAGTGATTCTGTGATATTGTGTCATGCTGTGCCCAATCATAGAACAACCAGGTTGGAAGGGACCCATCGGATCTTCTAGTCCAACCATTCCTATCTAACACTAAACCAAGTCCCTCAAGACCTCATCCACATGTGCCTTAAACACCTCCAGGGAAGGTGAATCAACCCCCTCCCTGGGCAGCCTATTCCAATGCCCAGTGACCCTCTGTGTGAAAAATCATGCCATGCCAATAGATATTGTGCCATGCCAAGAGATACAATGCTGTGCTGAGCTCTGCCATGCCCTGCCAAGTGATATTGTGCCGTACTGTACCAAGCTCTGCCTTGCTCCACAGTGCTGTCCCCAGCAGTGCCAAGCTGTGCCATGCCGTGCTATTCCAAGCCTTGAGATGCCATCTCTTGCAGGGGGCAAGCGGGACAATGACCTGATCCTTCCCATCAACTCCTCTCTGAGCGTGACGCTGCACCAGGACCAGGTGGGTGTGAGGCCAGGGACACGGTCATGCTCCTCTGCCCCCAGTCCATGCTGAGTCCATACTCACCCCCCTCTCCCTGGCAGCTGAAAACCACCACCACAGCCGCCGCCAGTCGGGACTTTGTGGAGGACCGGCTGTGGCTGAATGGGGAGGAGGCCGACGTGGGTCACCCCCGGCTGCAAGCCTGCCTGCGGGAGGGTGAGCATTCCCTATCCTGAGCGCTCCGAAGGCCAAGCGGGATGTCCCCGTACTGACCCCCACACCTGGCTACTGTCCCCTGGCAGTGCGGCGCCTGGCCCGAAAGCGCCGGGGTGGCAGCGCTGAGGATGCAACCCCGCTCAACCTCTCCTACAAAATCCACATCGCCACTGAGAACAACTTCCCGACTGCCGCTGGCTTGGCGTCCTCCGCTGCTGGCTACGCCTGCCTGGGTGGGTGAATGGGGATGTGGCAGGTGGCTGAGGTGATGGTGGCAGCGTGTTCCTTCCTGACCCTCTCCTGTCCCCACAGTGTCGGCGCTGGCACGACTCTACGGCGTGGAGGGCGAGCTGTCGGAGGTGGCACGACGCGGCTCGGGCAGCGCCTGCCGCAGCATGTTGGGGGGCTTCGTGCAGTGGCAGCGGGGTGAGCGGACGGACGGCAGGGACAGCCTCGCCCACCAAGTGGCCCCCGAGACGCACTGGCCAGAGCTGAGGATCCTCATCCTGGTGGTGAGTGGCATAGGGAGGGGCAGGGCTGTGACCAGCTGGGTGGCATTTGTGGGGGCAGTGCTGGGAGCATCCAAACCCCATGTGGGTGCAGACCCTGGGGCTTAGGGGTGCTCCTTGCTGGGGCTGGGGGCCCAGGGGGTTCATGTCCCACTGTCTGTGCCTGCCTAGGTCAGTGGGGAGAAGAAGCAGGTGGGCAGCACGGCAGGGATGCAGACCAGTGTGGACACCAGCCCCCTGCTGAAGGTACGGAGCAACGGGCCTGATCCTGCCCTGGGCTGCTGCTTGCGTCCCGCCTGCAGGCAGAGTTTGGGGTTCTGTTTACCCTTGGGGGGGGCATTTCTCCATGCTGGGGGGTGTGGAGAATGGCACTCACGATGCCACCCAAGTGAAGCCCAAAGCGTTGTGGTGCTGTGGCTGTCTCCGAACTGGGGTGACCGTGACCTGCCTGCTACGGTAGCATCGAGCAGAGGTGGTAGTTCCGGAGCGCCTGGCCCTGATGATACAGCACATCCGCGAGCGGGACTTTGAGGGCTTCGGGCAACTCACCATGAAGGACAGCAACCAGTTCCACGCTACCTGCCTCGACACCTTCCCTCCCATCTTCTACCTCAATGACGTCTCGCGGCAAATCATCTCCCTGGTGCATCGCTTCAATGCCCACCATGGAGGCACCAAGGTACCAGGCAGCCAAGCAGGCCCTACGGGGCTCATGGTTTGCTGTGGTCCTTCACCAGGTTATCATCTTCACTCTCCCCTGTCCTGCTGCAGGTAGCCTACACCTTCGATGCCGGCCCCAATGCCGTTATCTTCACGTTGGCTGACACTGTAGCTGAGTTTGTGGAGGTGGTGAGGCGCAGCTTCCCCCCTGCCACCAACGGGGACCAGTAAGGGCAATCCCATCTCATACTTGGGGGAGCGCGAGAGCGAGGAGCGAGGAGCTGACTCCTTGGCCATGCTGCAGGTTTCTGCGGGGGCTGCCCGTCGGCTCGGCCTCGCTGCCCGAGGAGCTGCTCACGGCTGTGGTGATGGAGCCGGTGCCAGGGGCCATCCAGTACATCCTGCACACCAAGGTATAGGGCTGTGGGGGCAGAGGGGGACCATGGGGCAGGGAGAACTGTCGCCATCCCTAGGGGGAGTGTGTGGTACCCCATCCCTGTCCCCGAGGGAGCACAGGACCTCATCCCTGTCCCCATCCCCAGGGCCCTGTGAGGGACCCCATCCCCATCTCCAGGAGTGTGTACGTGACCTCATCCTTGTCCCCAGGGGTGCACTGGTCCTCGTCCCTGTCCCCATCCCCAGGGGCTTGTGTGTGATGCCATCCCTGTCCCCAGGGCTGCACAGGACCCTGTCCCTGTCACCAGGGGTGCGTGTGGGACCTATCCCCATTCCCAGGGATGTGTGTGAGACCCCATTCCTGTCCCTGTCACCAGGGGTGCGTGTGTGACCTGTCCCCATCCCCAGGGATGTGTGTGAGACCCCATTCCTGTCCCTGTTGCCAAGGGCTGTGCAGGACCCTGTCCCTAGACATGTTCCTGGTGATGTCACCTATGGGGTGGCATTTTAGGGTCTGTGGGGCCCAAAGTTGCCCCACAGCCCCTAGACCGGGTGTCCCTGCAGGCAGTGGTGTTCACCGCTGCCAGGATTTGTCCCTTGCTGTCCCTAACCCTTCTCCTGCCCCCCAGCCTGGTCCTGGCCCTCAGACTGTGGAGGATGCCAACCAGCACCTCCTGGGAACAGATGGGTTACCTCGCCGCTGTTCCTGAGCCACGGTGACACTGCCAGGGATGGTGACACTGCCAGGGACGGCTGTGACATTGGCTGTGGGGAGCTCTGACCGTGCCACCTAGGGGGCACAGGGTGCTGAATCCAACCTGGTGCGACACCGTCCCCAGCCCCGGGGCAGGATGTGACCCCCGGGGCTGGTTTTTACTCTTTTTTTAAGGAAATAGAGGTTTTCTGGCTGCAGTGCTGTTTTGGGGTGTATGGGCTGCGTGGGGGGTGGTGGGGGGAGGCATTGCTGGCCAAAAGGTGGGGACTGGGGACCGGGACAGTTCTTCCTAATGGCTGTACCTGATCCCGTTCTGCACAGCCCCTGTCGCTCCATCTATCCCATCTATGTTCATTATGGGTCTGCTCCTGTCCCCCTAATTGTCCCTGCTGGGACTGATACTGTCCCCTTACATGGCCTTTGTCATCCCGTGTCCCTTGTGGAGCTGATCCTGTCCTCTGTCGCTCCAAGTTTTCCCTGCTGGGGCTGATCCTGTCCCCCTGCACAGCCCCCACCACCCGACATGGTTCTTGAACGTCCCCTGTCCTTGCCGTGTCTCTCACACTACTGACCCTGTCCCCCATCCCTCAGGTGTCCCTGCTGGGACTGATCCTGTCCCCCTGTGTCCTTTGTGGGGCTGATCCTGTCCCCCTGCACAACCTCCATCACTTGACATGGTCCTTGAGCGTCCCCTGATCCTGTCCCCCTTCCAAGACCCTTGTCCCAACCACGTGGCCCCTGTCCCTCACCGCATCCCGCGGGGGCTGATTCTGTCCCCCTCCCTGCACCATCCCACATGTCCCCTGTCCCCCTGTGTCCCTTGCGGGGCCCGTGCTGGCCCCGCACGGCCCCGGTGCCCGGGTGTGGCCACGGGGAAAGGTTGTCAGTGGGAGGGGGCGTGGCCTCCAGGATAAGTTGCCAACTGGGGGCGTGACCTCAGAAATACGCTGTGATATGCGAGGGGGCGTGGCCTAATACAGAGGCATGCACCGGAGGGGGCGTGGCCTCGGTGGCAGCGGTCGATGGGGGCGTGGCTTTGGGCAAAGAGGGAGTGACGGGAGGGGGTGTGGCCACGGCCATATATATATATATATATATATATATATATATATATGGTTTGAGTGGGCGTGGCCTTCGTTAACGGCCGCTTATGCGAGGGGCGTGGTATACTCCAAATATGGTTATGGTGGGCGTGGCCTCGGGTTACTGTGGCCTATGGGAGGAACGTGAAGTTATCCAAATATGGTTATGGTGGGCGTGGCCTCAGGTAACTGAGGTCTATGGGAGGGGGCGTGGCCGTCGGTTGGTTCCATTGCCGCGAAGCGTCCGCCTTCCGGGTCGGGCCGAGCCGAAGCGAAGCGATCGGGGCTGATCCGGAGCGGATCCGGAGCGGAGCGGGCGATGGGGCAGATCGAGTGGGCCATGTGGGCGAACGAGCAGGCGCTGGCGGCCGGGCTGAGTGAGTGATGGGAGCTGCAGAGGGGCCCGAGCCCCCCGCTCCTGGCTGCACCGGGGGGCGAGGAGCCCGGGGAGAGGGGCAGCCCCGGGGAACCGGCCCCAGCCACCGGGGGGCACTGGGGGCTCCTGGAATGGTGCAAGCGGGAGGCGCCGGGCACCACCGGGAAGTCCCGGCCCCGCTGGAGACGGGAAGGGCTAGAGCCTCCTCTTCCTCTTTCCCCTCTTCTTGCTTTCTCTTTCTTTTCTCCTTCCCTCTCTTCGTTCTCTCTTTCCCCCTCTTATTTCATAGAATCATAGAATCATAGAACAACCAGGCTGGAAGAGACCCATCAGATCATCGAGTCCAACCATTCCTATCTAACACTAAACCATGTCCCTCAGGACCTCATCCACCTGTGCCTTAAACACCTCCAGGGAAGGGGAATCAACCACCTCCCTGGGCAGCCTATTCCAATGCCCAATGACCTTTTCTGTGAAAAACTTCCTCCTAATCTCCAACCTAAATCTCCCCTGGTGGAGCTTGAGGCCATTCCCTCTTGTCCTGTCCCCTGTCCCTTGGGAGAAGAGCCCAGCTCCCTCCTCTCTACAACCTCCTTTCAGGTAGTTGTAGAGAGCAATGAGGTCTCCCCTCAGCCTCCTCTTCTCCAGGCTAAACACCCCCAGCTCTCTCAGCCGCTCCTCATAGGGCCTGTTCTCCAACCCCTTCACCAGCCTCGTCGCTCTTCTCTTCTCTTCTCGTCGCTTTTCTCCCTCTCCCCAGTTTTCTTGGCCCCACAGGGCAGCCAGTGGGGAGCAAAGCTCATGGGTGGAGGTGACGCTGGCCCACGGGGCCAAAGAACTCCCCCTGGCCTGGAATCCCCTAGTTGACTTCCCTGGATCGAATGGGTCCTACACACACAGCATCTCCCTCCATGGGGCCATAATCCCAATTCTGGGACCTGTATCCTAGATTTGGGGTTGGGTTTGGGGGCTGTATCCCTGGGCAGGTACCCCACCAACCTGTCTGTGTCCCCGCAGTCATGCTGACAGGCGGGATCGTGGCTGTGGCTGGGCAGTTCAAGGGCTGGTACTTCGCGGCATATGCCATGTATCCTTGCGGAGAGGATCCTACCCCCATCTGGGTGGGAGGTATGGACAGGGGCAGAGACACCATCCTCATCCCTTGACTCATAGAATCATAGAACAAACAGGTTTGAAGAGACCCATCGGATCATCGAGTCCAACCATTTCTATCAAACACTAACCCATGTCCCTCAGGACCTCATCTACCTGTGCCTTAAACACCTCCAGGGAAGGGGAATCAACCACCTTTGGACTCAGCCCAAAGGACTCTTCCTGCCCCAATCAGCCTTTTTTTTTTTCAAGCTGAGGGTTGCGCTAGGGACTAACCCTGGCCCCGAGCACACCTTTCCTTGACCCCCTTGCAGCGCGGCAGGCGTCTTGGTCTGCCTGCTCGAGTACCCCAGGAGCAAGCGGAAAAAGGGCTCCACCATGGAGAGATGGTAAGTGGGGTCCCCTCTCCTCACCTCCCCTCAGAACTGGGGGTCCTGGTGCCCCCCCAGCCCCACGGAGGTGGGTTTGGGAGCAGTGGGGTGGGAGCAGGGCTGGATCCCGTGTGTGGGTTCATAGAATCATAGAACAACCAGGTTGGAAGGGACCCATCGGATCTTCTAGTCCAACCATTCCTATCAAACACTAAACCAAGTCCCTCAAGACCTCATCAAGACCCTGGAGGTGCCTTAAACATCTCCAGGGAAGGTGACTCAACCCCCTCCCTGGGCAGTCTATTCCAATGCCCAATGACCCTCTGTGTGAAGAACTTCCTCCTAATCTCCAGCCTAAATCTCCCCTGGTGGAGCTTGAGGCCATTCCCTCTTGTCCTGTGCCCTGTCACTTGGGAGAAGAGCCCAGCTCCCTCCTCTCCACAACCTCCCTTCAGGTAGTTGTAGAGAGTAATGAGGTCTCCTCTCAGCCTCAGTGTGGGGATGGGGGTCCCTTGCGGGAGTGCCCCCTCGGGATGGGGGCAGCCCCTCTGACCCCTCCAGTGTCTCTCTGCAGTGGCCAGAAGTACCTGACAGCGGTGGTGAAGGTGTTTGGACCCCTCACAAGGAATTACTACGTTCGAGCCGTCCTGCACGCTGCGTAAGTGGGGTGCGGGGTTGGGGCTGGGGTGCAACACCCCCAGCCCTCCCTGAACCCCCAGTTTCTCACCCAGCCTGGCTGTCCCTGCTGGTTTTCTCCTCTCCACCATCCTGGGCACGGTCTGCCTGGGCATCGCGAGCGGCATCTACCTGCTGGTGAGTGCAGAGCGTTTTTAGGGGTTCTGGATGGACCAGGAGGAGGGAACCCTCCCCCTGATGGCCCCCGTGGTTTTGCAGGCAGCAGTTCGTGGGGAGGAGTGGAGACCCATTGAGCAGAAGCCTCGGGAGAGGCCGCACATGGGAGACACCATCAAACAGCCGCCCAGCAACCCCCCGCCCCGGCCCCCGGCTGACGCCCGCAAGAAGCAACCAGCGGAGGTCGGGGGGCAGGTGAACCCCGTCCCCGTCGAGGCTGAGTAACGGGGGAAGCTCCTCCTGCCGCTGCCGTGCTGCTCCTGCTCCTGCTTCCCAGCTGCATCCTGGCCCCTCAGTAGGGAAAACGGGTGCTCAGCTCCTGGGGATTCTCAAATCTCTCGAGATGCTCAGCTTCTCAGGTCCTGGGAGTCTCCCAGTCTCTGGGGATCACTATTTCCTTTTGGGCTTTGCAGCTCCCCAAGTGATCCCCAAATCCCCAAGGATTCTCAGCTCCCTGAGGCAGCCCCAGCTCCTGCCTATCCCCAAATCCTTGGGGGTGCTCAGCTCTCCACAGCATCTTCAGCTCCTCTGGGATCTCCACATTCCCAAAGATGAAGGATGCTCAGCTCCTTGCGGTGGTCCCAGCTCCTGGGTATCCCTGAATCCCTGGGCGTGCTCAGCTCTCCAGAACATCCTCAACTCCTATGGGATCTCCACATTCCCAAGGATGCTCAGTTCCCTGAGGCTGCCCCAGCTTCTGGGGATGCTCAGCTTCCCAGGGGGTCCCCAGCTCCATGTGAGGCTCCACAGCTCTTGTCGGATCTCCAGATCCCCAGGGATGCTCAATGTCCTTGAGGTGGCCTCGGCTGCTGGGGGTCCCCGAATCCCTGGGATTGCTCAGCTCCCCAGGGGCGACCCAGATGTCAGGAGATCCCCAGGTATGAGGGGCTCTCCAGGTCTCTAAGCAGCCCTCGGGATTCCAAATCCCTGGGGAATCCCAGCTCTCCAAGGGTTTCTCAGGCCCCATAGGGGTGGGATCAGGCAGCTCCGCTCCCTGCACCAGCTCTTGCTGTTTATTGTCACTTCTCTTGTTGCTGTTGCAATAAAAGGTGGGAAAGGCGCTGGCTCCCCTTGCCTCTCCCTCCCCTGGGTGTGGGCTGCGGGCTGGTAAGTTTGAGGTGGTTTAAGGACAAACGGCTCATAGAATCATAGAACAACCAGGTTGGAAGGGACCCATCGGATCTTCTAGTCCAACCATTCCTATCAAACCCTGTAGTGTGGCTGAAACTGGGGTGAGAGCAAGTAAGGAGCCGGGAACGGGGAGACATGGGGCAGGGGGGACTTCCATGGCTCCAAGACTGGGGTGAAGATGTGGGCCCCAGGGCTGGACTTGCACCCATCTTGCACAACGTGCCCCCCGAGGAGCCCCCAAACCCTGGGGTGACCCCCAGCAGGGATGGTGGAGGGACATTTCCCTCCCATGGGAAAGGGTGCTGGCTGCTCCCTGAGTGTGACACAGGGAGGACAAGGGATAACCACGTGCTGTGTGGTGGTGACAAAGCCTTTACCCTGTTGGGCATCAGTGTTTGCTCTGCATCACAGAATAATAGAATCACCAGATTGGTAAAGACCCACTGGATCTTTGAGTCCAATCATTCCTATCAAACACTAACCCATGTCCCTCAGCACCTCGTCCACTGGTCCCTTAAACACCTGCAGGGAAGGTGACTCAACCATGTCCCTGGGCAGCCTCTGCCAGTGCCCAATGAACCTTTCCATAAAAAAAAATTTCCTAATGTTCAACCTGAACCTCCCCTGGCAGAGCTTGAGGCCATTCCCTCTCCTCCTGTCCCCTGTCACTTGGCAGAACAGCCCAGCTCCCTCCTCTCTACAACCTCCTTTCAGGGAGTTGTAGAGAGCAATGAGGTCTCCCCTCAGCCTCCTCTTCTCTAGGCTAAACACCCCCAGGTCTCTCAGCCTCTCCTCATAAGGCCTGTTCTCCAACCTCTTCCCCAGCTCCGTTGCTCTTCTCTGGACTCTCTCCAGAGCCTCAACATCCTTCCTGTAGTGAGGGGCCCAGAACTGAACACAGGATTCAAGGAGCGGTCTCACCAGTGCTGAGTACAGAGGGAGAATCACCTCCCTGGACCTGCTGGTCACACCGTTTCTGATCCAAGCCAAGATGTCATTGGCCTTCTTGGCCACCTGGGCACACTGCTGGCTCATGTTCAGTCACTGTCAACCAACACCCCCAGGTCCCTCCCCTCCAGGCAACTTTCCAGCCAGACTTCCCCTAGTCTGTACCTGCACAGGGTTGTTGTGCCCCAAGTGCAGAATCAACATCATCTCCTCGCGTGAACCCTGTTTCAGTGAGGGTTGCAGCCACCCCAGGGCACCCGTGGGTACTGGAGGGCAGGTGAGGTGACCCCAGCAGGTGCCCCGGGGGGGCACAGAGCTGTGGGAAAGGTGTGGGTGGTGGGGAGCTGCAAGGGCTTGGGGGCTGGTAGTGTGGAGCATCCCCCTGCCCTGCCACCCTCTCCATCGCTTCCTAGTCTGTCCTACCTTGCCATACTGGGTGTACTGGTGCTTTGCTTGCTGCACTGGGACAGAGAGAGATGCACCCCAGCCGAGCATCGTGCTCCGGACACCCACGGATGTGCATCCCAACCCACTCCTTTGCCCAGCATCCTCACCACGCTGGCAGGGAACAAAGCAAGGACCATGCCAGAAGAGTCAGCTTTTATTTGCAGGATGCACACTGCCAGTATTAAATAGCACATAGAGAGGAGACAATAAATAGCTCTTGGGAGGAATAAATAATCAGTGAGCTCCTGGGCAGAGCTCACAAGGTCCAGCCGTGGGGGGGGGGGGGGGGTCTCAGGCACCGTGGGGTGATGCTGGACCCGGAGTCACAGCCTTGGTGGGGTGGAGTCAGCAATAAATACAGGTTAAAAAACGTCCCCCAGCAGCAAGGCTCATAAATAACTCATAAATAAGAAGGTGAGGGTTTAAGGGCGGGGTGGGTGGGGGACACCCAGTGCTGGGCGAGTGCTCTAAAACAAGCACGGGTCGGGGGGGGGGGTGGACGCGGTGACATGGTCACGCTACAGGGCTCCATGGGAGCAGGGAGGGCTCAGCGGCTGACACGAGGCAGGACACATGTGCAGCCCACGGGCACCTTGATGTAATCCACCTCGAAGGTGACGAGCGAGGGGCTGGCAGGGCGGGGGCAGGGCTTGCGCCGCAGGACCATCATGGTCTGGTGGATGGCAACCGAGTTGAGAGATGTTGTCTCACGGCCTGTCTTGACATCCACGCAGCCGCTGCAGAGGCACTCGGCGAAGGCCAGTTTGGGCGGGTAGCGGTTCTCATCCTCGTCGATGCTGGGGCAGGGGAATAGAATCACTAGGTTGGAAAAGACCCACTGGATCACTGAGTCCAACCATTCCTATCAATCACTAAACCACGTCCCTAGAAGAACCTAGCTCCCTCCTCTCTACAACCTCCTTTCAGGTAGTTGCAGAGACCAATGAGGTCTCCCCTCAGCCTCCTCTTCTCCAGGCTAAACACCCCCAGTCAGTGAGCCCCTTCACCTGCATCCCCCAAGCCACCTCACACTGGATCATCGAATGGTTTAGGTTGAAGAGACCTCAAAGCCCTTCCAGTTCCACCCCTGCCATGGGCAGGGACACCTCCCACTGCATCAGGTTGCTCAGAGCCCCATCCAAGCTGGCCCTGAACACCTCCAGCAAGGAGGCAGCCGTAGCTTCTCTGGACAACCTGGGCCAGGGCCTCTCCGACCTCATCATGAGGAATTTCTTCCTAACATTTAGCCTAAATCCAAGCAGGCACCAACAATGGGAAGGAGCAGGTGTGGGGTGCTTGGGGAAACTGAGGCACTCACCGGTAGCGCCATGGGGAGATGGAGCGCTCGTTGGCCTCGCTGTGGAGGCCAGCGCGGAATTGCAGCACGGGACAGACGCGCTCTCGGTGGCGGCGGTGGCGGCGGTGGCTGGCGTTGGCCTCCTGCAAACGCTCCAGCTGTGGCACCAGTTGCACTGGCACGTAGTGGTCCCAGCGCAGGCTGCGTCCCAGGAGGTGCACAGGGGTCTCTCCGTCGCGCAGCTCGCCCGTGCTGTAGCAGTGGACGTGGGAGTGGTGCGAGAGGCTGCCAGGGCGGCGCAGGCTGCGGCACAGCGCCAGGGCGCCCAGCAGTGCCAGGGCAGTGAGCCAGCGCTGCGTGAGAGATGGGGTCAGAGAGGGACACCGGCACCCTGCCCTGGCACCCAACCCTGCCCTCCCGGGAACGCAGCCCAGAGCAGGGACCCATGGCCGCCCCAGGGGCCTGCGGGGACGAGCTCGCAGCATCCGTGGCCCTGGGGTGCTCAGGCATGTGGAGCACCAGCACGTGTGCCAGCAGCTGTAGCCCAAAAGCGTGAACCTGCACACACACACACACACACACACACACACACATACGGCAGGAGCGAAGTGTCAATGCACATATATATATAATCATAAAATCACCAAGTTGGAAGAGACCCACCGGATCATCGAGTCCAACCATTCCTATCAAACACTAAACCATATCCCTCAGCACCTCGTCCACCCGTCCCTTAAACACCTCCAGGGAAGGCGAGTCAGCCACCTCCCTGGGCAGCTGTGCCAGTGCCTAACGACCCTTTCTGTGAAGAATTTTTGACTTATGTCGAGCCTGAACCTCCCCTGGCAGAGCTTAAGGCCATTCCCTCTTGTTCTGTCCCCTGTCACTTGGGAGAAGAGCCCAGCTCCATCCTCTCCACAACCTCCCTATATGTATGTCCATATATGTACATATATATAGGCATATATACCTATATACACACACATAGAGTTACCAGCACATACATAACTACGCTCCCCCAAGCTGTAGTGTGCACGTGTACACACACGGTGACAGCACAAACACACAGAGCTATCCATGCAGGGAGAAATTGTACGTACTCTCACATACATAAAGTCTCTACACACAGGATATCCCCATATATGCACACGTATACACAGTCTATACAGACAGGGAATATGTGTATATATACACACATATATAAAGTCTGTACCCACAGGGAACACGTGTAAGCAT
Organism: Coccyzus lansbergi; assembly: GCA_033558105.1. NCBI lineage: Eukaryota > Metazoa > Chordata > Aves > Cuculiformes > Coccyzidae > Coccyzus > Coccyzus lansbergi. Next base: position 60,491 of record JAUMJK010001348.1, read on the forward strand.
ATACACATGAATCATAGAATCATAGAACAACCAGGTTGGAAGAGACCCATCGGATCATCGAGTCCAACCATTCCTCTCAAACACTAAACCATGTCCCTCAGGACCTCATCTACCTGTGCCTTAAACACCTCCAGGGAAGTCTATATGCGCAGGGAATACCTATATATGTACACATAAAAGGTCTACGCACACATAGAAAGTGTATACACAGAGGTAATAGCTATATATGCACACATACATGAAGTGTATACACACAGGGAATAGCTATATATGCACACATATATAAAGTCTACACACACACACACACAACATCAACACAGGCGTGCGGAGCACCAGCACATGTGCACACGCACACACACAGAGAACAGCATGTGTGTAATACATATTAGAATCAGACTGCACACACACAGGCAGAGGTGTGTTTCTAAGCACACATTTAAGCCCCACACGCTGTCTCTGCTCAGACGTGTGTATAAACACACACACACACACTCACACACAGAGGTATCAGCACATGCATCTACAACCTCCCCCAGAGATAACATATACGCATGCACGCACATGGACATGCAGATGTGCAAACACACACACACACACACACACACACACACACACACACACGCACACAGACCTTCCACGTGCATGCAGACACTAATACACACACCCCCCCCCAGATACACACATATTGCCAAGGTACCTGCGTGGACCCAGGAACGCGTGTGAACTCACAGTTCTGTCCAGCTCTCGCACACATCGAGCACTCCTCTCCCCAACACACTCACCTGTGCAAGCCCAAGCGCCCAGCAGCAGGCACGTGCCCACACTCGCTGCCTCCCTGGTGCATCCACCTGCATCGCTAGCACGTGTGCACCTGCACAGACACACACGCATGTGCACCCCCCCCAGCCCCCGTCCCGTGCACGCCAAGCTCACACCACCCCTGCTCCCACCCCGTGCCTGCGGTGCTCGCAGCCCCCAGGCCAGGCATTTACCATCAGGTGAAGGTTTGCTGGTGCGGGAGCACGGCGAGGGGGGGCTCTTTATGAACTGCTGCCCTGGGGATGCGGGCGGCTGAGTGGCAGCACCGCAGCCACCACCGCCTTTATATAGGGCTTGGGCAGGTGATGTACACACACCTGGAAACTCCAGCTCCGGCTGCCTTCCTCCTCCCTGCGGGCCGTCATACTTCCTTCTCAACCCAGCGTGTTCCAGCCCGGAAATCAGCTCCTGACACCCCAAAAATTCTGGCGAGTGGTGGGAGTCGATGGGGATGGATGCGCACAGACTCGTAGGGAAGGGACTGTCCACTCATTTGGCTGCCCTGGTGATGGGCACAGAGCATCGTGGGTCTGCGCACTCCACATTGCAGGAGTGCTGGGGGGGCAGGTATCCAGGACAAGTATCCCACCGCTGAGAGGGCACGGGATTCCCTGGGTATCCACCCGTCATCTCCCCAGCCTTCCCGCAGCCCATGGGGATGGGAGCCCTGGGCCCCAGGCCGAGGCCTCAGCCCTGACCCCATTGCGTAAGCCCGATGGTGAGATCACCATCACGTTCCTGGGGCTGCAGCAGTAGAAATCCCGAATTGGGCAACGCTGGAAAGGGCTGAAAGGCTCCGGCTGACCCTCTCTGATGCTTCCCAATCCATCACCAAGGGATGTCCCGGCCGTGAGGAGGCTGAAAGCCAGGATGACGTCCCTGAGCAGAAAGAGGACGATGTGGTGGGACCAGAGGAGCTGGTTTGAGGATAAGCAGAGGCGTTTTTTAAACTCCTCTGCTTTATATCTCCCATGCAAATATGAAGCGCTGCATCCTTTAACAACCTCCCCTTGCACCCCAACCCGCTGCAGAGCCAGGTTTGGGCTCACCTGGACTGCAGCAGCCTGCAGGAACCATGCTCCTCCCTACACCACAGGCTCAGCTACACCCACGTGCAGGGAAAGGATCCAGGGTCTCAGCCTCCATCCCCACAGCAGCCCAGTACTCCCAGTACAGCGGGAAGCACAGCACTGAGTGGAAGCACAGGGAAGACTTTGGTGATGCTTAACACGGCCAAATGCTGGGTCCTGCACTTGGGGAACAACAACCCTATGCAGAGCTACAGACTGGGAGAAGCCTGGCTGGAAAACTGCCAGGAGGAGAGGGGCCTGGGGGTGTTGGTCGACAGCTGACTGAACATGAGCCAGCAGTGTGCCCAGGTGGCCAAGAAGGCCAATGGTATCCTGGCATGTATCAGAAATGGTGTGACCAGCAGGTCCAGGGAGGTGATTCTCCCTCTGTACTCAGCACTGGTGAGGCCACTCCTTGAATCCTGTGTTCAGTTCTGGGCCCCTCAGCACAAGAAGGATGTTGAGGCTCTGGAGCAAGACCGGAGAAGAGTGACGAAGCTGGTGAAGGGGCCGGAGAGGCTGAGAGGAGACCTCATTACTCTCTACAACTGCCTGAAAGGAGGTTGTAGAGAGGAGGGAGCTGGGCTCTTCTCCCAAGTGACAGTGGACAGGACAAGAGGGAATGGCCTCAAGCTCTGCCAGGGGAGATTTAGGCTGGAGATTAGGAGGAAGTTTTTCACACAGAGGGTCATTGGGCATTGGAATAGGCTGCCCAGGGAGGTGGTTGATTCCCCTTCCCTGGAGGTGTTTAAGGCACGGGTGGATGAGGTCTTGAGGGACTTGGTTTAGTGTTTGATAGGAACGGTTGGACTAGAAGATCCGATGGGTCCCTTCCAACCTGGTTGTTCTATGATTCTATGATTCTACTAGAAAGATGGGATTTGCACCCATTTTGACAGTGACTTGCCAGGTAGTAGTGGTGGCATCCCAGTTACTACTAGGTGCAAGGAGCACAGAGTGGGTGCAGAGGAGGGTTCAGGGCTCCTGGAGCAAGGGGATGAAGCACTCCCTCAAGAGACAAAGCAGCTCTTCCAGCTCCGCAGGGCTGTTCTGTCGGTGGGAGCACAGGGGCATCAAGAGAGCAGGACAAATAAACTACACAGCCAAAGAGCAGAGGGGACAGGCCCTCCAAGGCAGAGGGAGGAGAGGGGCAAGGAGAGAACAGCGGAGAAAGGAAGAACTGGTTATCAAAATACTTTATTTCAGGGAGATCCCTCAAAAGAAAAAAAAAAGGGGGGGGAGGGGGGATGCAAAAAAAGGACCCTCCTTGTTAGACATCCCCACAACACCTTCAGGGCTCCTTTTAAATCAACTAAAACGATCCGATGCTTAAAATAAAAGACAGGTCATTTTTCCCAATCAGACTTTAGTCAAGAATATATATATATTTTTGTTCCTGGGGCAGGAGGGCAGGGGGAGAAGGTGATGTTGCCAGTAGTTCACAGCAGTTTTCGTCTCTCTCGTTACACAGTATATAGAACTGCATTGCTGAAGACACTCAACACACAGCAGGGCTAACTAGAATACAACTCAAGGCTAGCAAAGAGAAGAGGGCAGAGAGAAAGAGAGGAATAGTGAGAGCATCCGACGGGTTGGAGTCCTCTGTGCAGAATTTACATGGAACCGGCGGCGGCAGAGCGCGAGTCGTCACGGGCGTCTCAGCTGACAAAACTTCAATCTTTTTTTTGTTTTTGTGTGGGTTTTTTTTTTTTGAAAAAAGAATCGCAGCCAAAATAAGACAGAACTGCAAAATCCCAAAGTGGCCGCTTTTACACTATTTATAAAAACATGAAGAGTCACTAAGGGCAGAGTCACAGGGCCCACTATACTTTCCCCGGGATTTTGGCCCGCTTGCGAGCGATGGCATCTTCCACCGCCTTCAGCTGCTTCAGGAGCTCCTCCCGTCGTGACAGGGTGCTGGACTTGCCCGCCTTGGCACCCGTGGGGCCTGGCTCGGATGCTTTGCCTGGTACGCTCGTGACTTTGCTGGAGCTCTTGGACTGAGGTGACAGCTGGCGCTTCCTGGCAAGGAAAATAAGAGAAGGTATTGAGATGAGTCAGCAGTGTGCCTAGGTGGCCAAGAAGGACAATGGCATCCTGGCTTGGGTCAGAAATGGTGTGACCAGCAGGTCCAGGGAGGTGATTCTCCCTCTGTACTCAGCCCTGGTGAGGCCACTCCTTGAATACTGTGTCCAGTTCTGGGCCCCTCACCACAAGAAGGATGTTGAGGCTCTGGCGCAAGTCCAGAGAAGAGCGACGAGGCTGGTGAAGAGGCTGGAGAACAGAACCTATGAGGAGCGGCTGAGAGAGCTGGGGTTGTTTATCCTGGAGAAGAGGAGGCTGAGAGGAGATCTCATTACTCTCTACAACTACCTGAAGGGAGGTTGTAGAGAGGAGGGAGCTGGGCTCTTCTCCCAAGTGACAGGCGACAGGACAAGAGGTAATAGCCTCAAGCTCCGCCAGGAGAGATTCAGGCTGGAGATTAGGAGGAGGTTTTTCACAGAAAGGGTTATTGGGCATTGGAATAGGCTGCCCAGGGACGTGGTTGATTCACTTTCCCTGGAGGTGTTTAAGGCACAGGTGGATGAGGTCTTGAGGGACTTGGTTTAGTGTTTGATAGGAATGGTTGGACTAGAAGATCCGATGGGTCCCTTCCAACCTGGTTGTTCTATGATTCTACGAGAGGGTATGTGCCAGCCACACACTGTGCTAGAAACAAACCCCACCTGCATCTGCTCCCATGGAAAGCGTCAGAAGAAAACAGTTTGGATGCACGGCTTAGGGTTGGAAAACTGATTTAAACAGGGAAAAGATCAGTTGCTCTAGGGTGATCCCTAAATTTAACCTCAGCAACACAACTGCCCTAGCAGCAGCACCCAAGGAACTGTGTGGGTTTGTGGCTGTTGCGAGCAGCTCACTGGGGGCTGCACGTCTGTGAGGGAGCTCATAGACAAACTAGCAAAAAGCGCAAGCACAGGGCAGTGTTGGAGAGTGCCCAGACTCAAACACTGACAGGCTCTGCCCTGCAGTGCTTCTAGGTTTTGTGGTGCAGATCGGGAGGAGCTCACAAACAGCCAGTGTTGCACTCCAAGTCTCTTCTGATGCTGCTTTGCTCCAGTCCAAAATTGTTGCTTGCGTTGGGCTGCCCTAGAGAACCCCAGCTGTCCTTAACCACCTCCTGTCTGGGCACAGGCCTTGTCGAACCCACCATGTGACGCTGCCAACCCAAACAGCAGCAGGCAGAGTAGGGTCAAACATCATTAGTCTGGAAAGACTAAGGTTCCTCTTCACTACTAGAAAATACGGCCTTAGGGCCTAAGAAGGACACAGCTGTGGCAGTCAGGGTCAGGTTTTGGTTTGGAAAGGCTCTGATACACAGAAATAGAGGCTTGCTTGGGCCCCAGGCTGGGGAGAGGGGGATTACACGAGCCCTGCTGGCCAAGGGTGCGGGACAGGGCTGTGTCTGCTTAGAGATCCTTGGAGAGATGACATTAGAGAAATGCAAAGCGGCATCAGCTGGCTACAGCCAGTGAGGACTGAAGAAGGTTTAGGTGTGTCACAAGACAGTCCTTTAGCCAAAGGGCTCCGAGCAGAGCACAGCACAAGGCCCCTGGAGCCACACACCAGTTCTACAGCAAGATATTCTCAGCAAGGCAGCGGGTGGAGGCTGCCAAGAAATAAGACGTGAGCTGGTCACTCGTCACCAGAGGGTACGGAAAAGCCCAAAACCAGGGCCGGTCACCATTCAGTCTCACACACAGGCCACATTTTAACATCCTGCAGCAGCAAACTAAGCAGCTGAGGGTATGTCAGAAAAAAGAAAGGGAATCGGGCACCCAAGCCAGATGTCATGAGGCGTGTGGCAGCACAGTGAAGGGGCTGTGGCTGTACTTTCTTTCTCATAAGTGAGAGGCAGAAGCACTGGCATGACTGAGCTTGCACTTAATCCAGTTGACTGACCTCAAGAAACCCCTCAGGCTCCAGCTCATTTTTGAGCTGCAACACTTACCCAGTGGCTTCCACATGAACCCCAAGCACTCAGGGTTCCTGCTCAGGGAGCTTTGCATCCTTCCTCTTGCTGTGCCTTGACAGCAATGGGAAACTACAGCCAGAGAACCTCAGAACTGCCCTGGGAGAAGGGACTGAAAACGGCTAGAGAAGTGTGAGCTCCAGCCCGCCCCAGAGAGAGACTGTAAGAACAAGAGGGCACTGACCTGTCTGTCTGTGCAGGAGAAGGTTTTGGGTTCTGGCTCCTCTGTCGCTCTTGCTTGGGTGAAGAAACTCTCCCAGTTGCCTTCCTGTCACGAGAGCCTGTTGGGAGATGGAAAGGTGAGACATTCTTGCTCACTGTCAAGGTACAGGTCGCTCTCCTGCCTGCTGTACCATCTCAGTAGTGTGAGGATGCTCTCTTCAGACCAACCAGATTTTGTGAGCAAAATCCCAAGTCCAGCAGCAGCCAGAAAAGGAACCTACTGTTGTGCACCTCATCTTCAGGGAGAGCAGAAAAACTAGTCAAGGCTCTGACCCCTCAAGTCAGCTGTACAAAATGTCACCCGCAGGGAGCTGCATGAGCCCTCTCCTCACCTCCAGCTACTGGACAAGGCTCCTCCACCAGGCTTTTAGGCTGTACTTTACATGCAAACCTGCAGAAGGTGGCCAGGCCTCACGGACCAAGTCAGTGCTCCACTACTGCCTGGCAGATCATCTGGTCTGTGCACAAAGGACACAGCAGCATCTGAGTTGGCTCCGCACTGGCCAGGTAACAGGGTGTAATGGCCTAAAGAGCGCTGGGTGAGCACAGATCTGCTGCATTCAGAGCCAGCTGGGGCCAATCCATGGCAGCATCACTCCTGTGTTTGTTCAGCACAGACTGATCCATCGTGTCCTGCCTGAACAGAGCCGCCATGGGCACTTGCTGGTGGTGGGAAGCCCCCTGGGGTCCTGCTACAGTGTTATATAGCTTTTCTGTAGCTGGTTTCCCATCCACTCCTATCCCAGCTCTAGCTGGCAGTAGCCTGTGTGCCAGCAGGGCTGTCCATGAGCCCCAGGGATGAGCTGAGCAGCTGAGCTCTACTGCATGAAGACAGTGATGCTGATAGCTGCTGATCTCACTTTTAGAGGAGCTGAGATCAAAGGCACTCAGATCCTCGGAGCACTAGGCACCTGTGTGTGGATCAGGGTAGCCCTCTGCTCTTGAGGACCGACACTGTGAGAAAGGAAAAGCTGTAGACACTTCAGATCTGTGACAGATCAAGCGACAGGGGACAGGACAAGAGGGAATGGCCTCAAGCTCCGCCAGGGGAGATTTAGGCTGGAGATTAGGAGGAAGTTTTTCACACAGGGGGTCACTGGGCATTGGAATAGGCTGCCCAGGGAGGTGGTTGAGTCACCTTCCCTGGAGGTGTTTAAGGCGCGGGTGGATGAGGTCCTGAGGGACATGGTTTAGTGTTTGATAGGAATGGCTGGATGCGATGATCCGATGGGTCCCTTCCAACCTGGTTGTTCTATGATTCTATGATTTTATCTGATCCCAGCAAGGCTGCAGAACAGGTAAGTGAGACCCAGAGCACAAACATCGAACAGCTTTGTGCTGCAACTCTGGAGTACAAGCCACGTGCCAGAGGGTGCCTCTTCTGCACTCTGGATTCAGTCATTGCCACTGGGATGTGAGGCTGAACTGCTTTCAGGGTTTGTCCCATTTGCCACGGCTTAAAAATGCTTTAGACAGACAACAAATAAAGTATATAATTACATCCACATCTGTAAAATCAGCACAGTTTACTAGGTCGGCCCATTCATGTCTGCAGCTCAGCAGTAGTTGTGAACTAGATAGCAGTGAACTTCAACCTCACCCAGTCCCTTCCACGCTGCCTTTGCAGGAGTTGAATGCAACCAGGCTTATTAGCACAGAAATTTTTTCTGGCTGGTACCCAGTGTCAACAAGATACACCTACAGCCGAGACAACAGGGAAAACAACATCACGTGTCAGTGCGGGCTTGTACGTCAAAATCGGGCACCTCTGGCTGATGACTTCTCCCCCCCTGCTTTGTTTTTCAGCAGTGGCAGCACAGGCTGGAGTGTGGCATGTAGGTCCCTCCCAACACAGCATACTAACTCGGTTTTCCGAGGTGCTCATTCTGCTCCTGAGGATTCAGACACAGGAGAACTTGGAAAGTCTGCATCTTTCTATATATGCAGGGCAGATCAGATTGTGTCGCACACAAGTGGGGATACCATCACATTTTGCACGACGAGTGATTTAGCTAATTACAGCATCCATCCCAGAGTCTCGGCAGCATGCACTCCCTTTCTAAGCACTGCCACAAGCTTTTCAATCAGGATAACCAAGATCCACTGCAATGCACTGAAACGCAAGGCAGAGGAGACTCCAGGATGCAGTAAGGGAAAACTCTACGACTCCCACAACCACATCCAAAGACATCACTAGAGGACAGAAGGCCGCTATGGGATGGATGCATACCTACAGCAGGGACAAGCATGCTGCTGTTTCAAAGCAAGGGATTTTTTTCTTCCCTGCAGTGAAGTTACACAGACATAGTGGAACCGAGGTATTCGCAACATGCACCACAAGACAGCTAGGCAAGGCTAGGTTTGTCTTGCCCGGAGCTGACCTCACCTCACTTACTTCACAAACCAGAGTTTGTCATCTCTACTGTATTTTTTAAGCAGAATGGCTAATACACCCATGTTATCTGCACACCGTGAGGTTTTCGAAAGACACATGCCTACAATTAACCTCTCCAGCAAGTGGACTTTTGCAGCAGACACTTTCACAAGACAATTGCTGCTAAAGCTCTGCCTCGAGTGGCAGAGCAGGAACCCAGCCAGGCCAGGAGTCCCTGGGACAGCTGCTGTCTCACCTCTGTCAGGTGACAAGTTCGCCCGTTTGGCTGGAGGAGAGGTCGGCCTGTCTTTGTCTGCTGGCTCGTATCTCTTCCTGCTTCCTTTGTCAGCTGCCTAAAATGGAATTAAAACAGACAACGGAGCTGAACAGCCACTTCCGCCTGGGAAGGGAAGCAGGCAGATACTTCCTTCCTGTGACAGGTGCCTGTAATATGCTGGTTGGCTCACGCAAACACATCTCCTCTTAAATTCTGTGCATACCAGTCCCAACCATCACTGGTATCACGTCATTCCCTTACCCCTGTAAGCAAACAGCAAAACCCTCTGGCACTGGGGCTCCCTGCTGCACTGTGTTTCACAGGCGATTTTTAGAAGTGCCAGAAATGGAAAAATAGCAGCATTTTGTAGAGTTTTTTTCAGCAGCACCAAGGATAGCAAATGTTAAGGAGGCACCTGGCGTGCCTTCTTCCAGGACCTGACCGTGCCAGCAGGTAGTTATGTGTAATCGCACACTCCTCCCTATGGAGTATGCTTCACAGACTTGATAAAGGCACCTCACGTCATAGCACAGGGAAGTAGAGAAAACCGTGGTCTCAGACTGCAACGGGGAATTTGGATTGTCAGAAAAAAAATATTAGAATTTCAAACCAGGAACCTACCCACGTGATCAGGGCCAACACTCTGCTCTGGCACAAAACCCACAAGGCCAAACTCTCCACGTGATCTGGATTGCAATCCCAGTCAAAGGCACCAAAACTGGGACATCGGGCTGAGTTGTAAAGGGGAAAGAACCAGGCTCCCAGCGGAAAGCGTGGCTGGTGGTGGGCACCTGAGAGAGGTGAGGCAATCGCCACTTTTACCTCCTGACTCAGGCAATGACTCGTCAGCAGTTCACTCTACAGCAGGCAGTGGGAGGACAGCTTGCTCAGAAGCGTGTGTGGAGCATGCCTCCAGTGGGCAAGGCCCCAGCACATGTGGGACTGCACCGCACACACCTTCGCCTTGGTGCACCAGCTGTAGCCTTCGAGAAAGCATGGAAGAACCCTTGAAGCTGCAGCAGGAATGTGCCCCAGGGAAGCCGCCAACACGGTCCCAAACTCAAGCCACCACAGGGCGTGTGCTGCCAGACTGGTTCTGTCTGCTGCCCTTCAATCCCAGCTGCAGACCTACCTCGCTGAGTTCATCCCAACAGCACGGAGCCTGGAGCTCCCCTTCCACTAGCATTAAGCCCCAGTATCGATCCCATCTGCTCCTCGGACCCCTTGTGTGGAGGGAATTGTACCCATCTAGCCTCTCACCTTATTCAAGAGTGTCAGTTTGATCTCTTTGTGAGCACTGAAGCCCCCTTGCTGAGACTGGGGGGCTGAGGCCTGCTGGGTCTGAAGGGGTTGCTGCGATTTGCTCCCCTGGGCGGCCTTGGCTGATTTTGGGACCTGAGCAGGCACATCCCGTTTCCGCTTCTCCTCTTTAGCGCCATCTTCTTTTTTTGACTTCCCTGTTGAAATCAGAAAGCAGATGTAGTGACCTGCAACCAACTTCTTTTGTCTGAACTCCAAAAGTAGGGCAGGGCAAGAAGATGATACTCTAGGGACTGAGAAAGTCCACAGCCTGTGGCCTCAAGGTTAAAAGAGTCAGGAAACCAGAATTTCCACAAAGAGGATGCTTAACATAAAAGATAAAGAACAAAAGGCTCTTAATGTCAACCCTGCCGTGGTCTAAAACAATAGGCACAGAGCAACATGACACTGGAGTTGTCCAGAAGATTCAGCATCACCTCACAGGGGTGAAGAACAAATTAAGAGAGGGGCCATCAGGTAGAACTGAGCCAGGCAGGAAAAGGTATTTTTACAGACAGAGACACATGGATGGAAGGATGTGAATGCAGATTTGCATCACAATCGCCCTTCTCCAGGGTCTCACCAGGAGAAGAAGCCTCTGGGCTCCTTCTAACCTACACCAGCCACAAGTGTCTGCCTCTGCTCAACAGTTTTCCTGGAGGCAATAGTATCACCAAGCAAGCTCTATTCAGATCTTTGCTCCCCCCTTTTCCCAGGACCCCTTGGAGAAGGAAATACCAAGGCAGGTACCTCTACCTTTCTTCTGCTGCGCTGGGGTTGGGGATCGGGAGCTGGCTGAGGAAACAGGACTGGCCAAGTCTGCGTACATGTCTTCGGAGTCGGCACTGCGTACAGAGCTGCTGCTAGAGGAGGCACTAGAGACAGAAGAAACGCTGCTCACGCTCAGGGACCTGGAAAGAACCAACAGCCCATTACAGTCACGAATACAACAAGAGCTATGCAGTGACGAGACAGACAGCTAGACAGCTTTGTTTCAATTCTCTTGAGCGGCTGAGATGTCAGAAAGCTGCTAAGGCAGGCAACAACCAGGAAGAGATTAAAGCTGTCTCTCCGGGGTACAGAAGATATGAAAAATCCCAAACGTGTAAGTCTAGAAAGTTCTGTTTATTTATAAACAGGATTAAGGCAACATGTAAGCAGGTCACCGTTTCCCCAGGTAAACAAAAACTGAAAGCAGGGTGTGCGCTATCATATACAGGTCAGTGTTATGGCTCAAGTCAAGGGTTCCTGGCAGTGTTTTTGTTTGACACACATTTATTCCTGAAGGCTTTAAAAGCCCTGGAGCCCTACAAGCCCACAGGCCCTGCCCAGCTCCTCCCCAGAGTACAGGAGAGCCCAGCTGCCTGTTTTGAGGACGCACACATTGTCACGACTGATAACGACATGAAATTCGGCTATCAGATGACTATCTTCAAATAGTGTCTTCGAGATGGCTATCTTCTAATGGATTCACAACATTAAAATGCTAGACAATCATCATATTAAGGAAGACTTCCTACTCAGAAATGTATCAGACATACAGGGCTATGCATCAGACTTCCCTCGAGGGCCACACCACCCTGCAGCTCCCACTACACTGAAGAGGCTCCAAAAATCCCAGCTAGCTGGGAGCCGGCTGGTATTGCAGCCACTGCCACAGGGGACCAGGTGTGCACTAGCTGCATGAATATTCACGCAGCCTCTTCAGCTGCTTCTGCACTCCCCTTCGACTTCCATGCTGCAGCGACTGCCCTGCCAGCAAGGTCCAAGCTCTGTCGCTGGAAGCTGGCTTGCATAAAACTGAGCAGGCTGCGGCAGCTTCAGCACAGATTAGCCCTGGAATGAGCTGCAAAGTCTACCTGTTGGCATCCTGACAGAGATAAGTTTTGAGAGGTTGCATTGACTGCTGCCAACAGCAACTAGATGAGCCAGAAACAGCTACTCCAGGAAAGCTCCAGGTCACAAGGTTGTGACAGCAAATCTGGTTTAGGCACCGACTGCATTTCTTACGTTTCATCCTTTTCCACACATCTGTAAAAGCAGCGAGCGTTGCCCTTGTGCTACACAAGCAACAGGCGCGTTAAGTTTTTCCCACCTTCTCCTCTCAAGCCCCTTACATCAGGGCAGCACAAAGCCAGCGTGCCCAAACGCTCTCTTGCATCACCACATTGCCTGATCTGATGAATGCGACAAGCACGTCGTAAACAAGTTTGTATTTCAGTAAAATAATGCGGATGTTGAATCTTGGTGTTTCAGAGTTCAGATATGTGAATTATTGCTGGTCAGAGCCAAGTCCTACTTAATCCACTAGGTTTTACACTACTGGTCTTCCCTGAGATACAGATTTCAAAGTAGAAGTGTTGCATTTCAAGGCTGCTTGTGAGGTTTCAGGAATTCCTGTGAGCAAACTGATGCCAAATAAAAAAAGCCAAACACAAACCATAATGAAGAACTTGAAAGAGGTTTATTTCATGCCTCTTTACTGGAGGGAGTTAGCTGCTTGTTTACAAATCTCACACTTGGGGTTAAACACAAAGGGAACTGACCATACAACTTTACCAGCAAAGTGAAACTACCATCAGCTGGGCCTTTCAGGCATTTGCTGACCTACCTCTCCTCATAGGCCAGGCATCTTCCCTGAGGACATCTGGTAACTAGAGGTAGGAGAGGTTTACAAGGATAAAGCTCTGTAGTCTGTAACTGTTACCTTGTAAATAAATTAGGGTGTGGGATCTCTCTGGCCATAACAAGATGTTTTGGTCACAATTTAGGTAAAAAAGAGCAACTTGGCACACATGACAGATTATCTCCTTGAATAAACCACCAGGACATGACCCATGTTGCACTACTGTCATGATTCAGGACTCAGGATTTGTAACACCACACAAAAACAGTCTTGTTAGACACTCTGGTTACCTATAGCTTCTGAAACTTGAAGGCAACCAGAGTTTTAACTGCAATAAATTAACAGTTAAGAATAGTTATAATCTTCCTCCTACTTCAACAAAGTTATGAAGAGTCAAGGCTGTACCTGGATTTCCTGGACCCAGATGGGGAATGGGAGACTGAGGCAGACGACGATCTGGAATGAGATCTAGAGAGAGATCGAGACAACGACCTAGATCGGGAACTGGAACCGCTGTAGCTGCTGGCGCTGCCACTGATGCTGCCGCTGATAGTTCGCCTGCAAGACAGCAAATGACATCCTCACCTCACTGCGCTTCGCCATGAAATGGGGCGAGAAGAAACTGTTCAGGGACAGTTTGAGCATGATGCTGCTGCCCTGTATTGTAAATGTAATTGTTTCAGATGTTCTTCTCAACGTTGTGTTCCCAGTGCTGAGGAAACATCTGTCTTCTGAACAGTAGATGTTTTATGCAAGACTGAATAATACTAATGAGAACCAGGCAAAGAATGAGCTAAAGCACCTTCATCTTGTAGTGACGCTAGGAGCAAATGCTTCCTACAAAGAAACACTGCTAACTACATAAACATTGGGACTACCTTGTATTTCAGGCTATGCAAATAATCACAAATATTTTTTGAGACTAACACACCAGTAATAACCTAAATAGAGTTTTTTTCCATTTGCACAGCAGGGAGAATGTAGGGTAGCGGGGTATGTGTGGGGTTAAGCACGAAAAAAACCTAAACTGGAATACAGAATAAGGGAAGGTCACTAAAGACATCCAAGATTATTAAGTAGTGAAAGTAAGCAAAATGGAAATGGGAATTGACAGAGTTTCCAGGGAAAAGAAACTGTCATGATCAGTTTTCACCTGTGGAGACATATCTGCTCAGCATAGGCCTTTTCTTTAGCTATTAAGAAGAAACAGGAGATGCAATTGCAATCCCATGCAAAATTAAGAACTGACTCATGATGCTTCTGAAAACCTGAATGGAATCCAGACTCTCAGCCATCTTCAAAACATACTGGCAAAAAGCATCATCCAGTAATCCAAGAAAACCATAAATGCCTTACTGCAGGCATAAAAGATTCTCAGGCCTCCTTGTGTCCTCATAAAACAGATGTTTCTAGTAAATCCATTTCTTATGCACTTACTGCTTCCATAGACTAGGCACACAGGAACTGTACTGCTATTTCAAAACTTCTAACATGAGAAGGATGCCTGATGTACCTCAGCTGTGCTTAGCTGACTCTGTGTCCCTCTAAGGACACCTGCATTGAGCCTGTAACATTTTAAAATGCAGTACAGTGGATTAAGCCTGAGAAACACTTAAATGCAGGTAAGTGCCGGGTGTCTGAGAGCTATCAGAAGCCTCTCAATTCAAATGCAAAGGGAGGAGAAAAAGACAGCAAAGGAAACTAAAGGACAGACAGAAAACACTTGAAAGATTCAGACTAGTCACACAGGATGAAGCCAATTAGAGCAAGTAGAGCAAAGGAGCCAACAAAGGGTGTACTGGGGAGCTTTTCCTCTTCTCCTCCAGTGCTGCTGCTGGAGGTCCACAAATCAACTGGGACCACACAGAAATACTACCTGCATACTGGCACATGTTTAGAGTAAACAGGGTCAAAAAAAAATCACCACAGACCCCTTGACCCTCCACATCTCACATATTCCACCTACTTTATCCCCAACCAGCCTTCAGAGGCTGAAGAGCCCTTGTAGCTGGTACTCCTGAGAGCAATCCAGAATTTGCTCTGTCTTCCAGGAGATCAGGCCTCACTCCATGCCACAGCTTTCTCACCTCCTGGGTGGAGTTCTTGTCTGACGTTCCTTCCTTCTTGCCTCTCGATTATCCCCTGGTTTGGCGGGCTCTGGTGCAGCTGTTGTAATTTTAGTGAGCGGCTGAGGGACTGGAAGGGCAGCTAGTTTCTTCACAGATTTTTCACTACGAAATTAAAATTTTCACGTGCTTGATCACACTCAATAGATACTGAACACAGACATTCTCAAAGGCAATGAAACACATTCATGTTTGTTGTTGACTAAATATCATATAGATATGATTGCTGTAGCTATAGACACACAGCTATTTCACCAAACCACACGGATTTGTTTCTCCATGTTCCAAGTCAGGTCACCTTTTCAGAGAGATATTATGTACAGCAGCTAGTTTTGGAGACATTCAACTTATAGATTAACTAAAAAAGTAGACTGTGTAAAATGCTGTTTCTTATTCATTTGATTTTGCCCACTTTTATCCAAAAATGCTACTTTAAAATCTGACAGTCAAGCTTCAGAGTCAAATGCACACCGGTTATGTAAAAAAAAAATGTTCTCCTCTCACACAGATTAGCAGGGTGCAAAAAAGCCCAGGTGTGCACATGTCCCGTGGCACGCGCTGCCCTGCAGAACACCTGACAGGTAAAACCATTGCAGAGGACCGCTACGCAACATCCTTGTGACGTTATCTAGCAGCCACTATGCAAGATGGGAATTGCTTTGGCTCTCCAGTACTGCTCGCTTCTGGGCTCAAAGCACTCCAACCTCTGCTCTAATAGCTGGTTACTGCTCAACACCCCCAGCGCTGATGACACACCAACTATTAACTGTGGAGGAGGTGGCTGCCTGCATAAGAAAATAGAGTCTGTTAATTCCTCCTCTTGTGCTTAAGAATATCTGTATTCAGCCCCTGCAGAACACAGGATTAAGAGCATGCAATGTTATGCAGCAAAAACAATCCCTGTGCTTGTGCAGGCTGCTGGCTGGTGGTGTGAGTTACCAAACACTAGAAGGGTGTAAAGACATCACTGTGAGTGGAGAGTGTGTCCTTAAAGGGCTCAACCCTCTGAGTCAAAAGGAAAACAAACAAGCAGATCAATGAGGTACAAGAAGTGTGGAAAAGGGGATTGTCCTGTATTTTGGAGAATTCAAGGGGATTCCCATAGCATAAGTTATTTGCAGGTCACCTTAAGAGGTGATATCACTACAGTGTTGTGTCACTTCCAACGTATCCATAATTTACTATGCGTTATAGGAGTTTGTGAAATAGCAACTTCAAGCATCCAAAAGAGCAGGAGCACTAGCGTAATCTGCCAAACCACCAGTTTCATAACTATAGCAGCGTTTTAATTTGCCTCCAATATGAAAAGTAGATGAGGCTGAACGATTTCTCTATTCTAAGGCTGTGCATTAACAAAAGCTACAAAAAAGAACGAATTACATACTCTTATAACTCCTGCATAAACATATCTGCAAACACAGAATGTTTAAATAACACACCGTGCTTACATTTAAAACTCTCATGCATACATGATGGGGACCTTGATGTGGCACTTGTGAACATGGTTTAGTGGTGGACTTGGTACTGTTAGGTTAACCTAAATGATTCTTTGATTCTATATAATTCTTAAAGATACCTGTAAAGTTTAACTTGGATTTATTAGGTGAAATCATCATAATTTAAATAAATGCACAAAGCTAAGCGCTCTTCTATACAGGTCATATTTTGCATTTTCTGTTTCTACCTTAAACTGTCAACCAGGTCAGAAGAGTTTGACTTGGACACTAGGTTACTGTTTGGAGCCTCTTCCTCACCGTGTTACCAAAACAGAAAAGCTGCCTTACCCTTTACCAGCAGGTGGTAATAACTCCCCTTTAGCCTTCAAAAGCGGCTTGTGTGGAGATGGTGTTGGAGAAGCAGAGGGTGAAGATGAGAAGGACCGTGATCTAGAAAGGAAGGACAAACCACTCAGTTTAGTCTGTGGGACTGCAGAAGGCTTTCCTGGCTCTCGGGGCATTTAGCCACAACCCCTTCCTCTGGCTACTGACCACATCCCAGAAACTAGTCCCTGGTGGGTCTGCGATTATTCTACTTTTATATTTGAACTCTGCTCTACAAAACCCACTTCCAGGACCAGGCCACTGGCCGACATAGAAAATAATAATAAAAAAAAGATAATACAGGATTGACTGCGAGAGAGACACTCTTTCGGGTATTGCACACCAACACCCAAGGCTTCCACCACACTCCTTGTATACTCTCCTTAGGGAAATTATATCTACAGGAAATTAATTAGGATTTTGACTTGCAAGTTCAGCATGATTTTTTTCCAACCTGCTCTATATAACTGCTAGTGCAGTCCATAATCCTTTAAACAGCAGTAAAACCAATCTTGGAAGAAAGACACAAAAAAAATACATCTAACTGGATATCTTCTATTTCTGAAACACAAGGAGAAAAATAAAGCAGAGTATATCAAAGCCAACAGATCAAAGGGCGAGAGCTGTTTCCTAAAATGAGAACTGATCAAAGAGTCAAACCATTTACAGAGCACACCAAATGCTGGCATTCAAGTGATTCACCTCACTACCAAGACTGGAAGTACCTTTGTTGCAGTCCAGCATTTCAGAAAGCTGGACACTTGGGTGACTGGCTTTCTGAAGAACAGTTATTCACTTGGGTGTTTCTCAACCTCCTACCTTCAGAGAGGCATGTTAATCAAAGTGTGTTGCCTACGCTTGGCACTGTCCTGCAAGGAAGAGAGCCTAAAAGGGGGCAGGTGGGGAAAGGTCAGCCTGCTGCCCCAGAAACACTTACGTGCTTGCGTCATGATCAACTGGAGCCTTTCCTTGGAGAAACCACCTCTCTGAAAGTGACACTTTGTGCTCCCATCAACCATATGATCTGCTCTGGGTATCTGGGGCCTATCTAGGGAGCCAGTTCTTCTACTATGCATATTCCAGACTTGAGAAACTGTCTGGAGGGGCAAGGAAGTGGCAGAGTAATAAGCAAGCCTCTGTTTAATCAGCATGGGACACTGACCTGCTTCTTTGAAGTGTCGTGACCACTACAAGACACAACTGCACAACTGTTTTAATAAAGAAATGTGATCTGCCTCTTTAAACAGAAGTTCCAATGCAACAGAGAAGAGATGCCAGTAACTTCTTCCAATCATAAAATGCAAATGATGGAAATGTTAATCTCAGTCAGGCTCCTACAGCACTCGGCTACCACAGGCATGGGAAACAGCCCAGCCACAACAGTACAGTACTCGTGGGTGGGGGTACTGGAGAGAGGAGGGGGTGGCTGACTTATCTGCTTCATTTAACAAGCAAAACAGCAAGCTGCCTTGCAGTTTATCATATTTCCCTCACTCGGGAAACTGGTTTGAATATTTTATTTCAAGAGTTGGCTATTTGTTTCTAAGTAGCAGCAAAAATAGCTGTCAGCAAGTGTTTGGGAAAAAGTATGCCATTACTTTCAAATCCAAGGAGCCGTTACCTGGACCTGCTGCCTGAGAAAGAGCTGTGTCTTGAAGAGCGACTAGAGTAAGAGCTGTAAGAAGATGATCTGGAACGAGATCGTGAGGAACCTGAACCAGAATAGCTGGATGAACGAGAAGAGGACCTGAAAGAAAATGATTAAAATTTAGCACCTCTCAAGGGACCGAGGCCTTGTTTCCAACACACTTTTCCCGAGTTCTCAAACTCTGCTCCAGAAACTACCTGCCTTCCCCTCAGTGACTTGTCAGGACTAGACTCCCCTCAATCCCCCCTTTAAGAGGATTCTGTTGTTTCTACTCCCTTTGTGCCCTTTAATAGGCCTCCCTTCCCTTAGAAACTGACTTTCCACCCCTTTTTGGGAACTCCTTCCATGCATTTTTATGCCTTTTCACCAGACAGTCCCCTGATAGCTTGGGTCACACAGGTATGAGAAAACAGAAAAATCTCAGGTGCAGTGATCCTAGCAAGAAAAGCTATCTGCTTCAGGAGGACTTTGGGTTTTAGATGCATATCTTCAATTCAGCGTGTTCCTCATTCCTCTCTGATACTTTCCCCTCCTCTTTCCAGGAACTTCAAGTTCAAGCATTTAAAGAAAATGGATACAGCTTATGCCTCAACTCTCCCAGATCCAGGGCGTTTCTTTCTGAGAAGTGTTTATCTCACGCCTGTTGGTTTCCCAGCTCTGCTGCAGGCCTCTAAGGATCTGTGAAACCTCTGTAATCCCAGTTTGCCCCTTCAGAATCACCGTGTCCTTCCTGGAGTGGGCCGACCACCTCAGCCAAGCGCTCCTGGAGTGAAGAGGCATCAATTTTTACAACATCCAGCTCTTTCTGCTCCTAGTAAGGTCACTTTTCATTTAGATGAGCTACTAATCATCCGGACTGCCTCCCAGTCTTCATTTCTGTGAAGGGTGATTTTTCCAAGGCCCCGTCTTCTTTATCTTCAATAGATCACATCACAGCATTAACAGCTATGTGTCCCCTTTAGCTTCCGTCTCACTACCTACATGCTGGTGTTCAGAGCTGTTACCGAAGCTTTGAATTGCTTTCCCAAGCTTCTCAACATCATCTACTGACCACAAAGATTCACACCACATTCCCTGACACGCTTACAAGGCTTCGATATACTTTGCTCTCCACCTTCACTTACCTTGAAGACCCAGAAGCAGATGCCGAAGAAGCAGAGGTTTTTCGGCGCCTACGCGCACGGCTAGGAGAGACAGAGACTCCGAGCTTCTTTTTGGGGGACTTGGATCGGCGCCAGGGGTCCTTCCATTCATCTGCTCTCTTCGATTGAGTGGTGCCAATTGTGGTTGCCTCCTTCTCCTTCTTTGGTGGCTCAGGCTGACGGCTGTAAAACAGAAGAGTTAAGTAGCTGGCACTTTTTTAATACAGTAAAGCTAATGGAAACACAGGACCAGGAAAAGAGCTTAGGAATTCAACCTTCTTGCCACCAAGTAGCTCTTAACCTCCACCACAAGACATTTAGTATCATTTTGGGGTGACAAAGGGTAGGAACAGCTATCATTTTGTAAATCAGTGACTGCAAACACTTGGAAGCAGCAGTACTTGCATGTTTTGAGAACTACTTTGTCACACTGACCAAGTAGTGACCTGCTAGCAGATTTCAGCTTTGGTTTTTGGCCTCCAAGGATCGGAAGACGGAAGGGAAAAGCAATCCTGTTTCTTCCTACACCTATGCCAAGCAGCTAGAGCTGGAGCATCAAACCTGGCAGGCAGAGACCTCAGGGGAATGAAAATACTAAGTCGATCTAGACTAAAGAGAGACTTTGAGTATGCATCTGAAACACTTTCTTGACATAGCAAGTTCTGGAAACAACCAACAAGTAGCAAGAGACGAGACTCTCCTAACAGTTCCCTTATCAGAATATCACGTGGGACTGCATCACAAGCCTTACCACAGCCAAGATGTATCGATCTGTTTTTACCTTAACAAAGGGGACAGTCACCTCACCAACTGAGCATAAAACAGTTCACAATGGTTGTTTTATTACCTTACTGTTCTCTAGGTGCTTATCAACACAGTCAAGCGCACTCTTCTGTTGTTGACAACCATGAACATGTGATGAATCACACTAGATACCTTCCATGTCCTCCCTTCCCTTTTAAGGGCTCTAGTTGTGTTTCCTCTCTTTCTTATATTCTCCAGGTTTCCCTTCTCCTCCATAATCACGTGAAAATAATTCAGGCCTAGCTTCTCACTACCTGCACCACAGTTCCTCAAGTACTCCAGGCTAGACTTTATTACATCTCTTATCTATGGGTGATTTAACTTGGGATTTTTCCTCACCCTGACTCTAACCTGCACATGACTCTTCAATTACCCGCTCACAACCTTCTCCCTTGAGTTTTAGGCCAAGTTTGTGCTTACTTAAAGGTTTATGAAGTCTGTTGCACTCAAATTACCAGTACGATGATGCGCTTAGTCCTTTTCTCAAAATAATGAACCCTCTCGCTCTGAGAATCTCGGGGAGGAAAGGCACCTTCCATCTCTGCATTCAGCCAGTACCACCCCGTTAGTCACACAACTGAAGCAACCACTCCCCACAAAACTTCCTCTACCTTTTGAGATAAAAAAGAAACCTCCAAGTTTTCTAATGATCCTATGAATTGCATTTCTTGCCACAAAACTTTTTCAACCAACAACAGGATAATTAAAGCACTTTGTTAGCCGCCTGTTTTGCCCTTTGAAGGCTTCACTAGTCACTAAGAAGTCTCATCCCCTCCTTGCCTTGGTAGTATTAAAAAACAGTCTCGGTGTAGTTAAAACTCCCACACAGCCTCTCATCTCTTCCCCAACTCCAGAACCTGTATGTGCTCACTTTAAAATCCAGTGCAGCATCCTGCTTTCCTTATCTCCACTGATGTACTGCAGCAATTTTACAACATCCCATGTTTATCTCACTATATACAGAATTTTACTGGAGGAGAAATTCTTCTTTCACGTTCACCTATCCCACAAATTTCAATCCAGCCTCAGAAGAACACTCTTGTGTATATTAGCACATAAAACTGCTGACTGCCTCATTAGGGAGTCCCAAGCGGGGTTATGGCTCAGCATTATTCACCAGCATCTTCATTTAGCATCATCAACCTTTCCAGCCCTGCTCTAACACACACTATTTAACACAGCACGTTATTTGCAGTGAGTTGGTCTAGTTTTCCATATTGTATAGACACAACTACATCCGAGTACCTAATCATGAGAAAAGACCACGATTGAATTCAGGGCTGAGACAGACTGGACCCATCACTTATACTCTGGTAGTGCTAAATAGTCACAGTCAGCATCAAGCTCTCAGCCAGCAAATGTATAGTACAAACCCATTTTGAAGTTATCTTGGCCTCTAAAGTACCTTCAAAGGAATTAAGTGCAAAGCAGGAAGAAAAAGGTCAGGAACAGTCTATACGCCTTGCATCAAGTGGCACGCTAAAGAGCAGCAGAAAGGAGAACACCAAACCAGGATGCTTGTGGATAGTGCTAGACTATGTCACACGCAGACGTCCCTTCCCAAGGGATGACACTTTGCATGCTTTGGGAGATGCAGGGGGAATAGTCTGCTGGCACAGGTGGACAGAGAGGGCATTCCGCCTCAAGACCTGGATAAAGCCTGCTGAGAAGCTTTTCACTGCAGTGTCCAAGGTGAGAGAAATGTGAAAAACACTAATGAACAACCTTGCCTGCTCCAGGCTCAACTCTCTCCTGCAATAGTTTTCAGAAAGACAAGTCTCCTACAGATTTCACAGAATCACAGAACAACCAGGTTGGAAGGGACCCACCGGATCATCGCGTCCAACCATTCCTATCTAACATTAAACCAAGTCCTTCAAGACCTCATCTACTCGTCCCTTAAACACCTCCAGGGATGGTGAATCAACCACCTCCCTGGGCAGCCTATTCCAATGCCCAATGACCCTCTGTGTGAAAAACTTCCTCCTAATCTCCAGCCTGAATCTCTCCTGGCGGAGCTTGAGGCCATTCCCTCTCGTCCTGTCCCCTGTCACTTGGTAGAAGAGCCCAGCTCCCTCCTCTCTACAATCTCCTTTCAGGTAGTTGTAGAGAGTAATGAGGTCTCCTCTCAGCCTCCTCTTCTCCAGGCTAAACCACCCCAGCTCTCTCAGCCGCTCCTCATAGGGTCTGTTCTCCAGCCTCTTCACCAGCCTCGCTGCTCTTCTCTGGACTTGCTCCAGAGCCTCAACATCCTTCTTGTGGTGAGGGGCCCAGAACTGAACACAGGATTCAAGGAGTGGCCTCACCAGTGCTGAGTACAGAGGGAGAATCACCTCCCTGGCCCTCCTGGTCACACCATTTCTGATCCAAGCCAGGATGCCACTGGCCTTCTTGGCCACCTGGGCACACTGCTGGCTCATGTTCAGTCAGCTGTCGACCAACACCCCCAGGTCCCTCTCCTCCTGGCAGTTTTCCAGCCAGGCTTCTCCCAGTCTGTAGTTCTGCATAGGGTTATTGTGCCCCAAGTGCATTTCATTCTCCGTCTCTCAAAAAACCCTTCAACTTGCTCACATCTAAGAACAGCCCATCCTGGGAGCAGGACCTCAGCTCAGACCCCACGTGCGAGCAACTCACGCTGAACTCCATAACTTGGGTGCAAGCTTGGAGCAAAGATGACTATGAAAGCAGATCTCATTACTTGTACCTATTACCTAGTTTGATGCAATTCTCTCAATGAAGTCATTTTCTAGAGGAAAGGTTTTTTCTTTTCCCCAGGAAAACCACAACAGAAAGCCTCATTTCTAGATATGCTTTGGCTTTTTGACTCAGCAATAAATACGTTACCATACTACAGCCAAGAAAGATGCTCGTGTCAGGACATTTTCAAAGACTTTCCTCAAGAGCTACCTGCACGCCCAACATGTGGCATCACCAAATAAACTTGTTCAACTTAGTACAAGGGACTGGTATCTGATGCTACTTGGCTCATCTCCTCCAGTGGGATTGAGAAGTCAGAATTGAAAATAAGCCAGAGCAACTGCCAAGATCCTCACCGCTCGCCTTAGACTAACATCTCAATTACAGCCTGCACAAGTTTCACTGAAGAGACTATTAGAGACCAGCAGCCCACAAAACAGCCGGTGTTTCAATCAAATTTACTCCCGCATACTGACACTGTGCAGTTGCTGGGACGAAACCGGAGGAAGCTGTGAGGTACACAGAGAAAACCCCACTGAGAAGAGGCAGCAGGCAATCAGCCTGTGGCTCCTGGCCCAGATCAGGTAGGAAGGCTGCCCAGAGCTATGCCAAACACCATAGCTGGGGTCTTGGGTGGATCAAATGACAGATTTGACCCCAACAACGGGGAGATTTTCTCCTCACTTTCATTCTTACAACTTGGTAATTTTCACTTCCCGTCTGGTGCTGGATCTGGCACTTGTTGGAGCTCTTTATGTGCCAGAGTAACTTGTTCATTCAATGGAGAGAGGAATTAAAAAAATAATAGAAGTGGCTTGTTGGGCCAGTGAGTCCAACCAGCCCATGGCAGCATCTGAACAACTGTGGGACCTGACCCATGGCGAACAGAGGAGAGAAAGGGAGAAGAATCCTGGCTGCTTTGGAGGGGTGGAGCCTTGAGATCAGCTCGTAGCACTTTATACGACCTCACCCTCAGCCCACCACAGTTACTCAGTCTGGTGCAGTCCATGTGATGGGCAAACATTTTGGCATAGAGAGTGGCTGACAAAAAAAGTCACATGCTTGCAAAGCACACATATGAGTCCTTGTCTTCTTGTTCACCGAATTCCAGCTTTTAGGTAACATTTCAAATCTTGGAGAATTAACTCCCTAATTAGATAAGCCCATGCCATAAGGTTTAAAAAAAAAAAAACCATAAAGGGAGTAAGAGAGACTGACAAGATGGACTGATCAAAAGCAGCTTAATTTCCTTCCAGAGCCCCGAGGAGCAGCATCCTGCGTCACCAGGGCACAAGCAAGGTCTGCAGAGCTTAGCTATTTCCAGAGCCCATCTTAACCTTAAAATAACAAAATGCTTTATTTTCCAGAACGAACACGTTAATGCATATTTGGCTGGAATTTAATTACAGCAATCAAGTGGAGAACTGAAGCTGAACGCGGCTTTGGCAGTGAGAGGAGGAACAAAGGCAGCTCCAGCTGGCAACACAAACCACAGTATGGGTCAGCCAGCTCCCAACCACACATGCTCTGGTTCCCAAATAAACCCAGTTTGGAGCACGTCACTGAATTTGACAAGAATTTGGAAGGGGAAAAGCAGAGCCACACAGCTCAACTTTTCCTCATGTATTATGTAAATGACACTAAAGCATTTCTAATCTTGGAGGGGAAAATAAGCTTCCAGGGGAAAGTGTTTCCTTCCTTCCCCCTCCTTGTGGGACACAACTCCCACAGGTAACGCAAACCTTATCACCCACAGTCACCGGTGACGTCAGTCTGGCTCCAGGGCTACTGTTTTGGGCGGCAGTTACAGCTCATTTTTTCTGAAAGAGGAAAGTCCACCGATGATTTAAAAGCCTTTTCGTTTCTTGCAGGAAAGCAAGTGTTGCGTCAGCAGTGCCAGAGCGATTTTTCCTTCGGTGTCAGTGGAATTTTCCAGAGGAAGCAGACTCGAGGAACAACTGGAGCCACGTGTGCCAAGGCAGTTGTGAAGGAACCTGCGATTGCTGCAAAACAGACTCCAGCAGTGTGCTGCACAGTGGAAGATTCATCTGTCTCTGTACAACAAAGTCGCCTGTGTGGCCAGAGAGGCACGACAGCTCCCAAAAGCTATCTAGACGCAGCTGTGATGGGAAACACTGAACCTTGGAGTCCGTGCTAATTGATCTTAGTGAAATATTAGCAGAGGATATGCTTTTCTCAAGATATTTCAATCTAAAGCAGAGTTACCAGTTGCTTTAA
The DNA here is from genome assembly GCA_033558105.1 of Coccyzus lansbergi. Lineage (NCBI taxonomy): Eukaryota > Metazoa > Chordata > Aves > Cuculiformes > Coccyzidae > Coccyzus > Coccyzus lansbergi. The sequence continues at coordinate 85,683 of JAUMJK010001348.1, forward strand.
AAAAAAAAAAAAACCCAGAAAAGATTTCTTCAAAGCCTGATGGGGAGAGGCTTTGAAATTAAATAGTGGCGATACAATCTGAACCTACAGTATGAAATCATCACAGCAGGTAGATAAACATACCTGAGATGCGATCTACCCTAAGGGCTGAGCATTTGACGCCTTAGGAGCCTCCTCTAAGTGAGAGGTACCTGCGTGCAGGGATTCTGCCCCAGACTTTGCAATGTTTTAATCAAATCCAGTGTGGGAGATCTCTCCAGTAATTCCATCTCTGAAATGCCAAAGGAAAATACATTCCTTGAGATCAACATCTGAGTCACTCGATACCCTTCATCTTGATTTACAGTTATGAAACCCTTTTCCTTTTACTGTGGAAGCAGAGGCAGAACCTCAACAACAAGGAAAACCAATGAAAATTTCAGGCAAAAGAAATGCTTTGTGGAGAACTTGGAAAACTGTGGCTGATTTGGTTTGAGGAGAGATTCTATTATTGCTAACTTCCCAAATGAACTGGGAGCATCAATGAAAGCAGAGCCACCTAACCAGGTTTCATTGCTCTGACTGGAAGGGTGCACCACAAAAAAATGGGGATGTAAACAAGTCAATGTGTTTATCACTGCAGTGTTTACCTGCACTACTTTGCATTTGACTATGGGTCTAAAGAACCACAGAGCAGCACAGGGGAGAAGGGAAATCCTCTTCTGATGAGCGCTGCAGGGTGTAGCACTGAAGACAGCACAGCAGACCTGGTGTGTGCAGGAGGAACAGAGCTCCAGCTGGACACGATAAATCTTGTTTCAGCCTAGGAAATTCAACAGCCTGAGGCCACCTGCTTCTCAACTCACTGCACACCAAGAAGCCACTCAGGAAAGGTGCAGACACCTGGACAGCAAACCTGACAGAGGCTGCTTTTCCCCCCTCAGTAACTTCTCATGGATATAAGACTAATGCAGAGCACTTCACGGTCTTACTGATGCCTCACTCGAAACCAGGAAGAGCACAGTTGTCTATCTTGCCTGCTCTTCCTCCTGCGGCAGGGCAAACAGGGACAAATGAAGGATATATTTTAAGAAACAGTTGACACTCCCACGAGGAAAACTAAGAGAAGATAAAATTCACCAGCCTGCCACACTATCTTTATACAACAGGATGAGATGCTGTTACTAAGACCACCAAAACACCTAGCTCTATCTGAGCAAGAGCTGCCTTCATACAGAGCCCCTGCATGCATAAAATAGAGAACAGATCCAGCAGATGGCATAGAGAGACCACCAGAGGCTGGAAAGATGACGACGACCCAAGGACACTTGGAATTACGGATTCTTCCAAAGAACAAGTTCAGTTGGTTGGTGATCACACACATACACAATCATGAATCATTCCATTTGTATTCGCTTCCATTTGCCACTCCCTTATCTAATCAACTTCATTCCAACACTTTCTAACCTGCAAGCCCTGTGTAACCTGCGTTCATTGATTTTAGACTCCCAGTTACCCTGTTCATTCACACTCTAGAGGTAAAAGCAACTTATTACAAAGTCAACTTGAACTAGCTGGAAAAAAATAATGCAAGGATGAGCTCTGCCAAGGGAGCAAGTAACATTTTGTCCCAGGGTCTGTAGCATTATATAGCATCTCAGAGCTGAGGGCTACTGTCACCTCAACAGAAGCTGGAAAGGTTTTACAAAGGATTTATGACGTGCTGCGGAATAGCTGTCCTTTCTGACATTGCTTTAAATTTGCTGTATCCCTACTTGCAGGTGTTATTTTTATTTTTTAATGGCTGCGTAAGTGCACTCCATCAGCAGTCGTTAGGCCAGCTGAAGAAAACTTCCTTCCAAAAAACTGTTGTGTGTGCGATAATCACAGGACAACTCACCGGGACACTGCTCCTTCCTTGCAGCTTCAGAGCTGCTGTAACCTCCTGTTTGGACCCTGGGACATCTCAGGACAACTGCCTTCTCACCAGTACACCTGGCACCAGCACCCCACAGATTTTTGGGGTTCGTATCATGCGCCCTACGTGTCTGCATGGAAAATAGCTGTCAAACGTGACACAATAGCTGACAGAGGTGTCACGTCTGTCAAACGCGTCTGCACGGAAATAGCTTTTAGGTCAGACCCCAGGATAAACTTCCTTGAGAACTGGAGGTGACAAGTTCCTCATCTGAAGGTTCGTTTTACCATGCTGCTTTTCACCAGAGCCCACAGCATCCACCGCAAAGGAAACCCAGGTGGCAAAGGAACCAGCACCCATCTCACAGACCTACAGAATGGGATCACTACTTCTTCTTGCTCTTTGTTTGGCTGACAAACACTTAGTACTACCCCAGTCAACACAGCAGCGATTACTGAGGCTGCTGCCCTCGTTGGGGGGAATTCCAATTCCTCAACGTCCCTGAATGCTTTAGAAATTCAGCCACTAACAAGTCCCATAACATTTACTGCATTGCTTACTGCACTCCTGAAACAGTCAGATTTGCTTGGGATAAAGACCTGGGCAACAATAGGAGGATTAAAGCAAATTACTATTTCTGTGTGCAGGACCTTGACTCAGAGCTAAAGGCCGGCAGCCTGAGTAAGAATATCTTGTACTGCTCTAAGTCTCTTCAAATAAAATATTTCATGCCACTTTATTCATGAAATGCTTCGCACAACAGTGTGCTAGACTGGCAAGATAAGAGATATAAAGAACAAATTTTGCACTCAGCAAAATCAGTCACAGCCTGGGGCATCAGAACTCGTTCTAGAGATGAGGAGCACAAGGACAGCCAGACAAGTTATCCCTCTAATTGATCATAAAGCGTCCTGGCTTGTTTAAGTGTTCAATGCCTGAGGAGGGAGGAGGAACAATTTTACTAGCACTGCAATCTCAGATTATAAATTTTTTGGAGTGCTCATCTTAGGCTCGGGAAAGAAACCCAAAGCATAAAGAAGCAATTGCATGTTCCTTCCAAAAAGCCCAGTCCCCATGTGACACTTCTACTCAAAGTGCAAACACGGCAGCCTCCTCTTCTAAAAGGTTTGAGGAGAAACATTTGCTGCTGAGTCCGTTAGAGATTACAGTCTCTGTTTGTTGTTAAATTCTAATTCCCCTCATCAGCAGCAAGCAGTGATATCAGGAAGTCCTTTGGCTTCTCTGTGTTATTAGCCTTAGCTACTTTGCTGCTGTTCAGAGAACAGATTAAGTCTTCCTGCTTTCAATATAATGGAAAGGGAAATTGTTTTCATGTTGCTGGCTATTTGCTTTTTGAGTTTTCTTTCATCTCTTCCATCCCTTTCAACTCCACATTCTGTATGTCAGTATGTTCCTTCCTCCAGCCTCTACTGGAGGGAGATGATACGCTGATGGACAGCCTGGCTCCTACCTGTAATTACAGGCATCCTCAGCTCTGACTTTAGCAAAGCTCATGGCCAGTTGCACAACCTCTCTGGAACAGTTTTCCAGTCTCCCTGGCTCATTAGGAAGGGAAGAGCAGGGCCGCGTGGGCTCTGGCTGTAAGCGGCTCTGCCTTTGGTGCAGGAATGTTAACGGGCAGCTACCTGCAGCCTGGCGCGGGCACATGACACCTGGAAAGGCCAGACTTGGCAAAAGCTGGGATCTAGCAATTAGGGAAAGCCCGGAGCCTATAAATAGACCTGCAGGTGAGTGCTACGCCACTACCCTGCATCCTGCTGCCCAGGAAGCACAAAGCAATCACAAGCATTTTACATGTTAAACAACCTCTGGAGCTGTTTAATCCAAAGGTGCCAAAGGTATTTGGAGAAAAGGTAAGACAGCTCAAACAGCTGCACTGCCACAAGGAAGTTTGGAGCCTGTCAAAGAGGTTTTGTGGGACAAAAAGGCACAGCCCAGAGCTTCACATCATAACTGTGAAGGAGCTTTCTGTGGAATGCAATGTACGGAAACATAAACTGCTGGATGAGGGATGTCTTCTCCAAGGGAAAAGAAGCTGAAATACACTTGCACTTTTTTAAACAGCTTTTCCTACATTTGTTTTCTCTGACAACATCCTTATACCTGTAAATGCCACTGAAGAGCGTTCATGTTGACATGGGTCTCAACAGTAGGAACTGAGGTCCTATTAAGAGTACTTGGAGAGCTGCCTTCAACAACGTAGGGCTTTCAGGTTTACTGGTAAGTGCTCCCATTAATTCCACACTCCTCTGAGACTCCGTGTGTAAGTGCTGATCTAAGATTGGGGGGGTTTTGAGATACTAAAGCTTTCTGCTCAGTATTAGCTCCCTATTCAGCACAAATACCATGAACACTTCTTGCCACCAGGTTTTAAAGACTTACACAAATGAAAGCAAAGCAAGCCCTGCTTGCTGTCTCTCCCTCCGGCTCTCTGCCTGGCCCTGCAGCCATCAGTACTTGCGTTAGAGGACAAGCCTAAGAATGCTTTCAGCAGCAGATTCTCTACAATCCACTTCTACAAAGAAGAGAGGTGTATCAAGGACTATTTTTCTTTTTCCAAGACTCATCTTAAGAAGCCTGGTTTGGACACTGAAGAAGCATCCATAGCTCCCTTAAGTAGTACTTCGGTCAGAGTGCAGCACAGGAGAGAAGCAGTATTCACAAAGCTTACATCACAAATACTCTAAATACCATCTCTAGGCTCACACAGATGGTTACACAGAGAGAGAGGGATCTAAAATTTGCAAACACAGCCACTACTACTACCCAGCAAACCTTGGGCAGCACTAATAGCGAAAACTTTCCCACAAAGCCCTGCCCTGTGACCCAGCAAGGAGTCAGCGGAAGGAGCAAGCAGCAGGCTTAGCCCTGTGCCTAGTGATCCCAATTACTGTGACTGTTAATGACTAACAGTCAATCAGCTGATGTCACTTTCATCATCATCATCACCATCATCATCACATGTTCTAGGCAGCACCATCTCTTCCATCACTAACTGGAGCACAAATCGACAGCAAACGTGGTAATTAAGGTGCACAAATTATGGCTGTAAGTGAAGACTCTAATTAAATGTAGCGTATCATTAGAAATACTCCTATAACCACTCTAACACTGCTACAGCACCAAAGCACCCACAAGACATCATCAAACTACTCTGAAACTGTGACTGCTTCTTGGAAAAAAACTGGTCACCGTCAAAAAAATGCTAGTAATGCAACTAAAAAAACCCTAAGTCAGATTTAACATTAAACCACGCTCCCACTTGAAACTACACAATTGCATGTGGTATCTCATTTTAGGTCATCTTAGACCTGTTCTTCACTAAAAACACACACAATTCCTCCAATTCAGGATGTTTCACACCTTTCTCTAGTGTTTGAGAAACAACACAGATATCAGACAGAAGAAGTTACAATATGCCTTGGGAAACAGCCTCATTGCATGTCTCTTTGCCCCAACACACACACACACACACACTTGTGCTTTCACATGGTTTTGACACACAATCAGAAGACTCCATCTGCCCCTGTCTTCTAAACTCTGACACTGCTAATCACTCTTCCCAGAGATGCCCTTCAGGAAGAAATGTGATACTTTTCCCTGATTCTGAACGAAAAGAACTTCCCATAAGCCAAGTTCTATATTCAACTGTGATATTTTTACAATGCTTATACTGTGGTAAACCACGGTACTTAAATAACTGACAGAGAAACAAAATAGAATTAACTTGTGATATTCCTAGACTTTTAGTCTGTTTGGTTCAATTTCTTTCAAACAGGCCCTTTTCATAAAAAAAGGGAAGAAGCAAAAACCTGCCTCCACATTGCAATTCCGCTGTTACACCTGGCAGAGACTCAATTCAAGACATACAATGCCTCTACATTTTCCAGCCTCTTTTGTGAGTTTTATTTAGTAAGTCTTCAGACACTTCTGCCATCCACAAACTCCCAAACCAGTCCTGACTATTGTCAAGGCCCCAAAGCGAGTTGGCACCTTCTGCAGGGGTCTCTCAGCCCTGAGGACCCATCCAGCCTCCAAGATGTACTCTAGCCTCCAGGGAGTAGGGATAAGCTTAACATCTCCATATCTACAGGACAGATGCTCTCCTCCTTTCACAGACAGGTTATGCACGCTCAGTTGTTACTGGTGTCTTAGCTCCACTTAGTGGCCAACAAGGCTCATTAAAAGCATTGCCTTCCTCTTGAAACTACTGCTTCACTCAAGAGTTGCAGACGGTAGGGATCTTCTTCACTGTGATCAGCATGAGTCTGGATCATGATCCACAGCTAAAACAACATAAACTAAAATGTGAAGTCTGAATTCCAACAAACACTTACCTTGGTAGCAGCGGAGACCGGGGCTTTGGTTTTTCTTTTTCCTTTTCACGGTCCCTGTCTCTGTCCCGGTCTCGGTCTCTGTCCCGGTCCCTGTGCTGCCTGTCTTTTTCATCTCTCTTCACTCGTTCTCTCTCACGTTCCCACTCTTCTTTCCGCCGCTGGCGCTCCTTGTCACGCTCGCGTTCCCTTTCTCGTTCTCGCTCCCGCTGGCGCCGCTCTCGCTCCCGTTCTCGCTCCCTCTCACGTTCCCTTTCTCGTTGTCTGTTCTCTCTTTCCCTTTCCCGTTCTCGCTCTCTTTCCTTTAAAAAGGAGGGAAATCATCATGACACTGGGGTAACATCTTGTAACAAAATGGGCAGCAAGGTTTCAAAGTCTTGAACCTTGAGCAATCATAGATGTGCTCCCATGTTAGAGCACCATATTGAGATAAAAAATCTGGAACTCGCTGGCCATCACTGCTGAGCAGTTAGAAAGTGGAGAGGAACAAAACACCACAGCATATTCATCAGAGTTGTCACTTTCAAAGGCAGCAGTCAAAGATTCATTTTGGTTATTATGCTTATTAAATAAATGTATTCATGTTTACAATACTTACTGTCACTGCTAATCAAGTTTATAACAAGCTAATTAACTTTACAAACAAGCAACACAAAAATAATTGATGGCGTATCATGTGCAACAACAGCAAGGACAGGCCCCTGTTCACGTGCTGGGCTTAGAGCAAAAGCAAAGACATCTTTTAGAGGATGTGATGAATAGCACTGAAAGCTCCCCATTAAGCAGAGTTTATTATTTTTGCCACCAATCTTGAGGCACAACACTTTGCATGAGGGCAAAAGGAAGAGGATGAAAAGGGTCATAGCCTTATTTTCACGGAGCTTTACACCTTTCAGCAGTGCAACACCAATTGGCTGCATCTGGGATTTCAGCAACTGGCTGGGTACTTTCCTTGTCTGACTCAAAGAAACTACCGTGCAACTCCACCAGCGCTGGACACTCACACTAGAGGCTCCACCTGTACACAAAGCACACCTGTCCAAATCTAATCCTTTCTGTCTGTCTCAATAACTAATGAGCAAACCATTCCTCAGTCACATTATTTCCTGGAAACTCCCTCCCTCTCTCCGATGTTTCCAAGAATGGTAAGCACTGCACAGCTACCATGTATGCAGAGAAGCAGTCAGTGCAAACAAAGAGGGATCACCTTCCTCTCTCAGACATGCTTTTGCCTTCATCACACTGAAACAAACATCCTCCTGTTCCTGTATCTAGAGTGTGTTCTGTGCAGTAAGTAGGTCAGGACTTAACTACCTGTAAGTTTAAGCATCTTGAACATACATAAAAAGTCCCAGTTCAACCATTGCACTGGAAACATGACAAGCACCAGAAGTACCTGGAAGAAAGTAGACAGGAAGAGCGCGGAAAGGGGTATTACCTTACTTACTCTGTAGTTACGGTATGGATCTGGGTCTGTATACTGAACCCTGAAATTCTCATACTGCCCACCACGCCAGAACCGTTCTATTTCATAGTCATAATAGGGATCTGTATAGGGATCAAGCCTATAATAAAAAATAAGGAAAGTTAGAAAGGGAAATATCACCTTGTTGCCATACAGAAACACTACATATTCTAGGTCGGGTCTCAGTCACTGTGCACTGACAGGAAAAAACAACATTCAGAGTACAACTGTATGAAGTGGTTTATTTTCTACATATCCCAAACTGACAGAAACGGTCCTGAAGTGAAGCTTATCAGAGAAAAGCACAAACCTTTCTTGATAAACACAAAGGGAAACGCTACGAACCAAGTGCAGCCTTCAAATCAATGTGGTAAAAAATGTAGAAACACCAATTGCTTTTTACAGCCGCTTCAAATGTATGCAAATGTAACAGAACATGTTTTGCCTCATTGATTTAGAGCCGTGTTTTCTGTCCATGCACACAGAGCTAATGTCACACATCCTTACATAAGTGGAATGGATCATGATCTCCTACCCCTCTGCCACCAGAGGTGATGGGCGTTACCCCAGTGTCGACAGCACAAGACATGAGCTGTTGCTGAGCTTTCCACTGGAAGAAGCTAAGCTTCAGGGACAGGCCAGCAGTGCTCTGCCCCAACTTCTGGAATTTCAGCAGGTGATGAAGGCAACCAAACCCACAGCCGACATTCTCCAGTGGAAAACAGGCGCTGGCCCTCCAGCGCACAAGTGAGCTGGCAAGCACACAGCACACCCTGCTCAGCTGCAGTAAAAGGATCTAAAACCCACCCTCCTTCAATCTCCAATACTTCCTTAGCTTGATGACTTCTACTAACATTAGTTGATGTTTCGAATTTACACACTCAACAATATTCAACCCCTGTCAGCCACTTGGAGTGAAAACATCAGATCCATTGTAAAGATGGGGAGGTGGGTACAGGAAACAAGAAACTTCCAGGGCCACAGAAGATTCAGTGGCAGAACTAAGATTACAATATAAAGCAAGTGCCCTCAATTTCTAGATTATACATAAAGCAACTCTGACTTGTAAAAAGAGAAAGGGCCCACTTTTGCATTTTAAAAAGTGCCAAATTATCTAAAACAGGCTATGACTTAAGTGCTGCCCTGCACGTTAAGCAGCTGTACTTTTTTCAAGGCTTTTAAATTGTTTAGCATTTCTATTTTTGTCTGAAACTATAAGTCAAAGGAAAGGGTATCAGGCAATCTTGGATACTGATACTTAATTCAGCAAATTCCTGATGCCAACCAGGCAACAATCTGTATTCAGTAACATCAGTTGTTCAAAGAGACAAAAATTTCAAGTCACACTAAAGAAAGGAAACACTTGACTTTAACTCAGCCTCAAGTCCAAATCTCCCCACTCTCTTCCGATAATATTTGTAGACTTATTCATTTAAACAAGCATTACTGCTGTGCGTTTATAGAGAATTTAGTGCTTAAATTCTTAGGTGAATAATTGGTATCACTCAAAAAATCAAATACTTCCATTCAGTTAATGAAATGTCCCACTACACTTGACGGGACAGCAGTCTGTGGCCTAGGAAGTTTTTAGAAGTGCAACATAGAAAGGAAAGGGAATATTTTCTTACAGTTGCAACAGTACTGGAATCAAAGACCTGCTTACCCATAGTTAATGTTTTCTTTGATGTCCACCTCCCTATAGTTTTTCAAAAAAGAAAAAGGGATTCATGAACTATTTAGACATCTTCATATGCCAACAAGACAGTCCTAAAAGCATTTATTAACATTCTAGCTGCACCACCAGTGGTTAGGTTGCTGCAAGGTGTCAATCTGTACAGTAAGTGTGTGCATGCGTGAGAAAAATCGCCTTCTTCTAGAGCTGACAGCAGTAGCAATGTCATAACTTTCGCCTTCACACACAACAAAGATACTTTAAAACCACAACCTGGTTATACACAAAGGTGCTTGAATTTTCAGCAATTCCATTTGTTCAATTACTTCTATTTAACACTGCCAACGTGCAATACATTTTTTCCTTGACTATATGAAAAAACAGGAAGTCCTGTTCCTAACACAATTCTTACATCGGTGAAGCAGTTGTATAAAACAACTAGAACACTGATGCTAGTTTTCATCACAATCATAAAATCGAGATACTACACGGTCAGACCACAGAGCACTGGTGATAACATGTCCCAGGCCCAAATGAAAACCTTCTCAGAGGAAGAAACCACCAGGACTGATTTATACACAGCAAAAAAATCATATGGTGCAATTGTTCTGTTACAGCCTGCAGAACTGAGAAGATAATAGGTTCTTTGTAAGATGGGGAAAGGAATGGCACTCCAGAGCAAAGACTACTGAAAAAAACCTTAACCTGTCCCTTTCCAGACTTTTCTTTTTGCAGTTCATGCACTCTAAAACAGACAGAACTGAGTCTTGCAAACAGTTTCTCTGTGAGTAGAAAAAAAATCCATAATCTGTATTTGTAGGAAGAACAGTGGATGTGTAAGGCAAGAGCATAGCAGATATTCACCTGTATTCCAGCAGAATACAAGCCTGCCTCAAAAACTGTTTCTCCATTTCTTGACTCAAGAACTAGCAAGTCTCTCAGAGCTACTTATCCATCCTTGCACCTTCTCCTGCCTGCTCTCAGTCACAATAGGAGCGTGTTAAGTCTCCAACATTTTATGTTGTACCTCCCTAAAAGAAACAATGACCTAAATGCTTAAGTTCAGGGTGTTTATTTTGGTGCAGGCCATGCCCTGGCAGCTAACAAGTTTGCTTTCTGACCAGAGCTACTATACCAACATCCTTGCAAATAAACACCCAGCTGGCTGAGATGGTACAACTGCTACCCTGAAGCTCTTGGACACGGAGCACACTCTAACTTTGCAGCCCCAACTTTAGCGTTTTAAAACTATCAGGGGTTGTGATACGACAAACAAGAGGAATAAAAGTTGGAAGAAGTGTGAGGCAGGCAATGCACAACTAGACAGTGTCCTTCAGGGACCAGTATGCCAACAACATTGAAGGTAGAAAGGTTTCAAGACAACTAGTAAAGGAAGGTGGGGCTGAACTGGAGTGAGCGGAGGTTTTTAACTAGTGTACCCACTGCTCAATGCAAGCTGTTTCTGCATCCTGAGGTGAGAATTCTTCCAATTTGGAGCAACAAGTTAACTGAAGACTGTCATATTGCACTACACTTCCCACCCATCTATTACACGCAGCAAAAACAAGACTGCATCTTACGCTGGATCTCTGACGTCTCTGGTGATGCGGTAATTCCAGTCACGGAAAAATTCATTTTCTTTGTCAAATTCACGCTCGTCTTCTCCAATAGTCACAGTGAACCTTTTCTCCTCAAAATCAGGCTCCTGCTCTTTTCTCATAGTGGCTTTTTTTAACACCTGCCATAACACAAACATAAAAGCATCATGAAGAAAATTCTGAAGCAAATGAAAAGGGAGCATTAACAACTCTTCACTTGAAAGAAAGCTGCTCTTTCAACTAAGGCATCCTTCTTCTGCCCAAGTCTCATGAAAGTGAGGGAAACTGGGCTTTTATTGATGTAGAAAGTGTATTTCACTATCCCATCAGTTCAGAACAGCAGCAGAAAGGCAGTTAAGTTTCACACTTGCTCACCCCATTTTCTGAAGTGATCAGAGACTTGGATCCTATAGGTGCTACAGGAACAGGTACCGAATTAAGGGAAACTCGATCATCTTAAATACTTTTGCTTTGTGGAGGGCTCAAGTTCAACACCCCTGAACTGGTCAAGGCCACAGGTTCTCCATAACTCATGTTAATACAAAAAACAAACCTGAATACTAGCTTTTCTTGACTGTATAATATATATATAACAAGACATAGCCAATAGGTTAAAAGGCAAAAAGAATGCTACTTAAAAAGAACAAGACATGTTCAAAAAAGTGCTTCTAGCACCCTGCTCCTGTTGAAACAGGATCTTGGAGACAGTCAGTCTACTTGCTGACGATGCCATTTACCTCTTTAGCATGGCGGAGTCCTCTCTCCCAGGCACTTTCTGTTGGAGGGTCTGGAGGGGGTGGAGGTAAGATTTCATCGACGACTGGCCCACCCTGTTACGAAAGTGAGAAGGGGAAGGAGACAGACAGTTGACATTAGTTTTAAGTAGTCAACTCAAGTTTTGTAAACAGTAATCCCAGAGTACCTCCAGACACTCCGGAGGTGTATCACCAGGACATGAGCTGGGATACACTCCTAGCATCTTCAAGACCACATTTTAAAAAATACATATTCAATAAATGCTTTGAATTTTGCAAAAGTACTAGTTCAAATAGAATCCTCACTTCTCCTAGAGCAGGAGACAAAAAGTTATGTGCAGAAGCCATATACTGACGTACCCAAGGGTTGGCTGGCATCAGTGGGTGAGGGCCGATAGGAGGAGCACCATTTGGGGAGAAGGGCTCAGGTTTGGAGATCAGGGAGTAGTTTCCTTTGTCATTCACACCAGGGTGAATAAATCGACAGTTCATACCCCAAGTACAGTGACCTGTGGAAACACAATTCTATTAGACCTGTAGCAAGCATTTGTTTAGCTCCACAACCACTGAAAACCTAACAAAGAAAAATGCTGTTTGAGACATAGAACTTCTATTCTCTCCAACTTTGTTGATATTTACATGGTTTCATTCTCATGGAAATACACTTGCCACTCCTTCCACCTTCCCAGGGAGGACAAACAAACACAGTCACAGATAAATGAACATACAAGAGCCTCATTGCAGTGGGAAAATGAAGGGATGGACACAAACACACCATTTAGTAAATGCAGTATTAAGCCTGTGAGCTCATCACGTCTTATTAATGACAAACACCTCAAGTCAGGAGCTCTACCTTTTCTAGAAAACAATGATATAAACTGACACCAAAGAAGGGATCACAGTGCATTCAGAACAAAAAGCTCTCTGGTGAGGCACAAAGTACATCAAAGCTTTTTCTCTCCAAACAACTCCATAAGCTTGCCAGCACATAGCAGGAAAGGAAACATCACTATGGAGGGCAGCAGACAAATGTGAAGCTGTTCATTAGCTTCAGGTGCCACTAAAGAGATGGGAGCATTTGCAGTTATCTATAAACAGGATATAAAGCCAATTCCTGGCTAGTTTAGTTTGCCTTAGAAACAAAATCCTTTTTCTTTTTCCTTCTGACAATCCACTTAACATGGGGCAAATGACATTTTGCACATTTCCCAGTAGACAAACACATCACAAAGTCCTCAGTAATTCTCCACTGCATCAGGCATTAGCACTTCAACTTTAGTGGAAATGGAGCAGTAAATGCTGCTGTGGCCCAAGGAGGAATCCTAGATTTCAGCTGGCAGGGCAACATACCAGGCATTCACACTGCACCTGCATCTCTGGAAATGCTCCTCATCAGTCCCAGATGAATCACGAGCTGGTGCAGGTCAGAGGTAACACTGAGTGGTTTTGCACTGTCAAACAGCACAAGAGCACAAATCCCTTTGCACACCAGCTCACAGTGCAGCACATCCTTTCTAATGCCTGTGCACAAGATGGAGGGGCTGACAAGACACCTACACAAACGCCACCTACAGAGGGGTCAAGAAGAGTGATTAAGAGGCCTTTCTACCTGTGTCAAGGTGGCTACATATCAAGCTACTTCACTGGAAGACTTTGCATGCCAGTTATTCCTGCTACTGGAAAGATGTAGCCACACGAGCGCTCCTCGGATGCAGCAAGGACTAAAATCTTAATGCCTTCAAGGTCTCAAGTGAGCAGTGCCTGATCTCCCTAGTGGCAATAAAGCCTTTAAGGGGCAAGCAAGACTGGATGTCAATGTTATCTGAAACCCAGGCCAAATCAGAGAAAAACAACTGTGGCAGGAGAGCCTGCAGTCCGAACTTTGATTCAGGCAAATATTTCCATGCTGCATGGAGGTGTACGTCATGCTGAGGATTCAGGAACAAACAATTCTCCTTGTCGAGAGACTTCCTTGTTTTATCATCATCACCAACACGTGCCTGTCTCAGCACAGGCAGAAAATGTGATTCTGGAAGACATTGAGGAAACCAAGACCATGATATCTGATGGTCACGTCTCTGGAAAGCCCCTAAGCAGATCCCTGACACAAGGAATAAGAGACTCCACCCTGCTCTCCACCCTTCTTTTAATGTCAGATTCTCATAAATCGTTTCAAGGGTGATTGTAAATAAAACCAATAAATGAGTAAACATTAGGTGAGATGAAGCTGAAGGAAGTGGAAGAGAGCTATTATCAGTGTAAACAAGAAATCTTTATAAAACCTACTCTCTACATTAAAAAAGTTGCAATTCAGTCTAAGTTAGCTCTGGTGCAGTTGCACAAACTTTGGTTATTGTCCCATTAAGAAGAATTTTAAAGAGGCCCAATTGGGTAGATTTAAAAGTTTCAAGTCTTGGGTCTCATTAACAGTAGGAAATACATTTTATTATTTCCTACCCCCATTCCTTCCAACTGAGGCTGACAATCCCAATCATATTTCAGCAATGTGGTATCTGATATAGCTTGAAGCAATCTTTCAGCCTGAGGAAAAAGCTTCTATTTACGTGAGAATTATTTTTTTATTTCAGCTGACCATTTCCTCAGCCCAGAGGAAGTAGTGGCTACAGCACATCTCCCCCTAGTAGGTCCCATGTCACTCCTCAGGCACATCGTCTTGCTGAAGTTTTTAGGCTGCTGTGAAAACAGCTGTACTTGAGCTGCCAACACCTGAAACCACTATGCAGGTATTGCAAGAACCTGGTCAACAGATGCATTTGCAGAGGCTGCAGCAGCTTGGCAGATGTCAACATGATGTCATATCAATATTTCTTAGAGAGAAGCAGTATTTGTACCCCAATTTTCAATTTAAAAAAATCAGTGAATGCCTCTGAATAACCAGGGAAGTCAGTTGGATACGGGATTGCAAGAAACAGCTTTGTTTCGGCAAGGCATGAGCTTGATAAGAAATAATGAGTATTTACCATTTCTGTTTTCCACAGAATAACATCTACGCAATAATTGATCGTTAAATCAGCCTGATCAGTTTTATACCACACTGCTTTAAAAAGACTAGGCAAGTTTTCCTTAATTTACTTCTACTGGGCTCACCACACATAGGGCAAAGTAATTTTTGAAAACTGGCTCTGTGTAAATCATCCTCTGGCCACCAAGGAACAGAAAGGTGATATTAGAGGATGCCAGAGGCACAGTTTATCATGTAGACAGCAGCTTAATGGGTACACAACCAAACAAGAAAAATTCCAGCATCCTTGGTTTTCTTCTGCCATTACAGTCTGTCATTACCTTTCATGAAGAATCGGCAGGTGGGACGCGGCCTCACTTTTCTGTCGTTGGGGTCTTTAACTTCTCCTTCTTCTAAGTCATCATCCTGGAACAGACAGACAAGCTGACATTTCACGTGGTGCATTTTCTGCAGCGACTTGACATTTCACAATATGGTCAAATATCAGTCACTGAAAACACACCCTGGAGCAAAACACAAGAGAAAAACAATATAAATTACAATAAATACCCTGTCGCACCTTCGCAAGGTGTTACTACAAACAGGAAGACCATCAACTTCTGTGTTTCAAAGGTGAATGCAAAATCCTTCAGGCACCACAGACCAAAGTTTAAAGCTGTATTGTTTTACCTGATATATACATTTAAAGGTTCAAAATCAACAGTCCAGTGCATTTAGCTCTTGTACGTCAGTTCAAAGAGGCTGGCTGTGCACCTTTAACTGACAGCAAATGCAAGGCAAGTACAGGTGGCTTCAGGATCTTCCAAGGCAAACAAGCTGAATTGTGCTACCTTTCCTTCCTGCAGGCTACGAGCAGGCACACCAACGACTACCAAAGCTCTGCTGGTGCAAGTAATGCCACTACCCTTCAGAGCCTTCACACCTGACCATCTCCTGCTTAGCACTCAATGTCATCCCTACTCAGCTCAAGCCAGTTCCTTCTGTTCATTGATTTAAAATATATAGCATTGCTCCTACATTAACACAATAACCCAGTACAGACATCACATAGATATCTATACATCAAGTACTGAAGAATGGCTACTCTTACAATAACTAATTATAAAATGCTTTCCTCCAATGCTGAGTGACAATCTCACAAACAAGTTTTTTTGGGAAAAAGAAGTCATACGTATTTCTTCCAGTCCTCCCTGGCAACAACTTGACATCTTCCCTTCTACTCCTCAGCTCCACACAGGAGTTGTGAATTAGCTCCAAGAAAACTCTACATCATCCCGAGGCGCAACAGCCTCAGGAAGAAATTCTGGTAGATGGAAGTTGCTTCAAAGATTAAGAAAACACAGGGGACGAGTGTGAAATAACAGTAATGAAACACTTGCAGAAGAAAGTTGTTGAAACTTTCAACTATCAGCCTTTGCCTTTGTTCTCCAAGGGGGAAAAGCATATTCCCTGGCTTCATTAGGTTGCATCTGAAAAGTTAAAAGGAGCTAAAAGGAGGTGGTGATGCAGAAGGCAAAGGCACACTTGATCAGAAAGCATCAGAGTTATCTGGCAAGGAAATTGGTTATTTATCCTACAAGGCACACTGCCTGTCCCTCAGTCTGACTCCATTTCACTACCACAGAAGTTTTCAGTGTATGAAACATCTGAAACAGCATCTGGTGGAGGCCTTCCCCTTGTGTAGTAAACACAGCAACCCTGTGGCAGCAACAGCAGTTGTCTACATGGAAATGATTAGGAAAGTTATGTACTTTGATCAAGTTAGCAGCTGGAAAGGAGGAAAAACCCATCACTTGGCTGTAGATAAACAAAGGATCTACAGAGAGCTGGGTTAACAGCCTCTTCTGCTGCATTCCTCTGAGGGAACAAGGAGAACTCTCCTAACCAAGAAGGGATTTAAAAGACTACACAAAAATTGAAATTAAAGTTTGCACTAATATTCCCCTCCCTCCAAGAGAGAAGTCTGAAAGCAGAATAAAATGGAGAGATTTAACAGTTTCCCCCAAAGCTGGGGATGGCATTCAATGACGCGTGAACGGCATAACCAGCTCAACTCTGTTCCTTTCAAAAGAGCTGTGTGAAGCCTTTGCAAATGCTGTACTTCAACAAAAGGGGAAGTATTTATTTCTGTGAGGTCTCCTTGGAATCAGGCAGCTGGGAACCCTGTTATGAGTTAATGTATGAAAACCAGACTACAGATTCATCTTGTTCTTTGTAAAGAGAGTGCTCCTGAGAATGCCTTAGCCTCTAAAGGAAAGCATTCATATTTTAATCAAGAAGCAGGCATGGACTCAGGACTCCAGGAATGCCGCCCCACCCCCCCCCCATCCCAGCCTGGACAATCCTGAAACGCACTGAAATTCCTTTAAATTAATCAAATAGGCAAAACTTTTGGAAAATGTGTTTAACAAAACCACCTGCCAGAATAGGTATAATGAAAAATTACTTTCCTAAAATTATCTTTCCTAAGCAACAGAACTTGGCAAAGCATCATTAGAGTAAAACATAGACAATACAGCACTCTTCAATAAAAAGGGAGGAAGGTCACTCCAACGACATCCTGCGAGCTTTCTGAGCACGTGGTCAGGTCAGCTACACAGCAACGAGGACTGGAAGGCAACGACATCTCCCAAGTCTGAACCCTCCCCTCCCTGAATGAGAAGCCCCAGCAGTGATCCCATCCACAGCTCACAGCTCCTTCACCTGGTCACCAGGATATTCTCACAATGCCTCCTCAACCTTGTCTGTCTATGCAGGAGCACTTTTGGCACAGTGAGGAGCAGAGCCAGACTGGTGCTCTGGACTGGCAACTTCACTTTGCAGTGCTTTGCTCTCTCACTATTTGGACTCAAGTAAGGTGTCCACAAGACCAGGAACCCACAGGAGGGTTTCTATTCTACTGCTAAAATCACTTTGTCCTGTTTTCTGCCTGCAAGAGGGAAACTGGTATTAAGCTGTATTAGATACAACTGCTGTGCTTCCTACCACAGGAAACATCGATTCAAAGTGCTATTTGCCCCAACCACTAACACACTTAAACCCACTTTTTGATTTTGCCAAACAGGTGTGTTTATTCTGTGAATCAGTAACTACTGTGACTACACATCCCTGAACATATCACCCAAACCACATACAAGGGCTGGTAAGGCAATTCCCACAAAGCTCAGCACCCTCTGTTCCTCGTCCAGGCCCCTAGATGCTGCTAAAGCCCAACAAACAGCTCAGGGCCACAGGCTTTCCACACACGCCCAATGCCTCCGGCACACGGCAGCCTCTCAGCCTTAACTAATGATACAGCTCATGAATGTCTCATCCATGGCTAAGTAATTTACTGTCAGCAACATTCAAAAGTCCTCTGAGAGCAAAGGCAGAATAGTTTCTTGAAGCACTAGAGCCCTTGCATATTCAACAGGAACAAAGCTTATTTATGATGGCTCTGACAATATCCAGCACAAATGTTTGGTACAGTACATGGCACTAGACATGCCAGCTATTGAGTTTAGGACTTGGTACATAGTATGGTCTTACCTCCAAAGAAAAAGAGCGTTACTTGCATGCTGGGGACACAGCTAACAGATATTATTGTCAAAGAAGAAAGAAGGCGTGGCAGTCTAAGAGCCAAACAGTTCTGAAACATTAGGACAGGTCTCTCCCTGCAGGACTCTGCCCACCTTGGACCAGCTCCTACTTACATCGATTTCTCCATCATCAATTTCTCCATCATCTTCTTCTTTCTTCTTCTCCTTGAGGGAATCCTGGCCATCCTTTTCATCATCACTTTTACTGCTGGACTTTTTCTCATCTTCATGGGCATCATCTCCTTTCTCCTCTTCCTCATCATCTTCTCCAGCAGCTTTCTCACCATCCTCCTCTGCAGCAGCAGCAGTTGGTTCCTCAGGAACCTCCTCATCATAGTCCAACTCGTGCTCATCTAGTTCACGGGTGACCGAGGATGCTTCATCACCAAGGTCATTTGTCCGGTCTTCCTCCTCTCCTTTGCGAGGCAGAGGGCTCTTCAGTTCCCCACTCTGCTCGTTGTTGTCAGATTCATGAGACTTGGTTTCACTTAAGCGGTCCTCTTCATCTGAGTGGTTCTCCTCTTCACCATGACTTAGTGCCCTGGCTGCATCCTCTTCCTCCTCTCCCACGACACTGCCTTGTCCACCCTCGCCATCAAGTTCCCGGTCTGAGCCACTCTCCTTCAGGACTTCATCATCAGAAAGCTGCTGGTCCTCTTTATCAGGAGAGCAGGGGTTTCGCTCAGGGCTGTCGGAAACATCCATCAGTACCCAATAGTCTGCAAGGGTAGAAAACAACACTTGTTATGGGAGAAAAGCTGGGAAATCAAGAAAAGCTCACCTTGCAGAATCTGTACTGTTGTTTATTGCCTCCTAAAGAAGTTGCTTGAATGCATGAACATGGTTTACTATAGCACCTTTAAGAGGGAAACAGTTTAAAACGCACAAAGAAATGATTCCAGTATTGTCCTAGACTAGGTAAGTTGCTACCCTTCACATACAATGACAGAGCTGGACGTTGGAATTTCATCTACAAGCTCTAATAGGGGAGGCTGCACGAGTACCCCCACCAAATCACCACCAGAATGCCAAGGTAGTATCCTCACTCCGTGCACAACAGGCACTGACATTTCTTCTGTGAACAAGTGAAGGAGCTCCAGAACACAGGGCAAGGTTTTCAGGTGTATTTTGTGACTATAGGCACAGGGCACCACAGATTGCATGGACTCTTGAAGAGGCACAGGACCGCAACTTACAGTGATGCTGGAAAACCAGCCCCATATATTTACAGAAATTTTTACACTGCACCCAGAATAGAAATGAAAGCAAGGATAATACACATTCATGAGAACTCTTGGATTTTTTTATCAAGTTTAATTTAGACAGTGCACACACTGTCATGTAATCTCCATCCGCTTTCCACAGTGAAGATTCAAGCAGATCAACTTCACACCTGTCTACATCACAAACTTTTGCTAGAAGCTCAGTATGAACTTGGCACAAATAAGTTAAAAATTAGATGTCTGGTTAGAAAAAGCATAATAAATACAACAAAAAGAGACAAGATGTAAAGCAGATAAAAATCCCAACCCATGCATCTATTTATTTTATTCCAGGAAACTAAAAAACCCCCACAAATTATTGAAGAACTGTCTGACCAAAGGAACAGGCTAAACTGTCTCCTGCTAGGAAGATCACTGGCTTACACACAGACAAAAGCTCTTGGTGATTAAAAACTCTCATCCTTTGGTTGTGGCATCTTGCTGCAGAGCATCCTTAGCCCTATAAATAATGATGGCAACTCCTTCCTTGTATCCCTCGGCAGTGACCAATAGGGCCCAGCTAGCTCTGAAGAACCTAGGTTGAGAAAGGTGTCTCATCAGGTTTTCCAGCACTGAGGAGACCAACGGGCAGAGAAATAAAAGCACAATCTGCAGTGGGAACAGTTCAAGGGCATCGGTTCCTCTTCAGGTGGTATCCTTCTGGAGGACTAAATTGACCATTGGGTATATGCCACCTCCTCCTCCTCCAGACCCAAAGATTTGTACAGGAACAAGCCTGGAAAGCCAGCGGACAGAAAAGAAAAGCTGAAGACAAACTCAAGGCTTAAAGATGCATATTTAGGGCTAAAGGAAAGCCACGAGGTTACAAATCATCAGGATTTCTGGTGCAACAAAAACACAGTATAAATCACCTGATTTTTTTACCTGCTATTTTTAAGACCTTTGGAGTAGAAATGCTCCAAAACCAAGACCCTGGCAGCTTCTTTAAACAGAGCAATCCTTCCTGAAATAACAGTTACTAAAACTATGCAGCTCTTAACCTTTTCCTGACCTACTCTGTGACTCTTCCCTGTAATGCTTCTCTGACTGGTTTGGGATAGTAAAGGCTGTCATTATCCAAGGGCAAGACCAGGCAGAAGGCACACACCCAGCCACAGCATCCAAACAAATCAACACACTCTGAAAATGACCAAAGCAAATCCAAACCTTCACAACATTTGAAACCCAAAACATTCTGGCAGCACAGACATGGGGATCTCAGTGCTGAAATATGGCAGGAGGGTAAGCACAGGGAACACCAGATATCTCTTCTGTACTCAGGCCTGGAAATCAGAAAGGCAGACAACTTTGTCACCTGTGCTACTCATCTGCTTCTTCATAAACTTTCCAGAACCAGGGCTGTTGGATGTATGCTTTGTACGCTGCCAGATGGAGTGTCATCACTGAGATAACATCTCTCACGTTCACTGTTGTGAAGACATTATTATCTGGTCTTTGCAGCAAACTCTCAAGATGAAAGTCACACTCGAGAAAATGCTGCCTATTGTGCTACAGGAGGTCTGCGGAAGGGCTAACGACGATTCTCAAAAATAAAAAAGCATTCCCAGAAGCCACGCAAGTCTAACTGCTAGTACTCAACAACTTTGCTCTACTTCACGTCTTCAAAGCACTGCACAAATGTTAGCTAATTGATAAATGTGAGGATCTAAACATTCAATGGGGCCTGAGCAGCAAAAACATCCCCTTTTGAGCTTCCAACCGACTGCTCTTGTTTCTCCACACATTTGAAGAAGTTGGCTTATGCTAACATCCAAAGTTATGATTCTACTGAAAACTTAAAAGCCCAATTAAAAGATGGTGATTGCCTCCTGGTGACAGTGGCTCCGGGCAGTTAAATAGAATGCAATCTGAAACAAATTATATTCTTAGCAAGTATATAAAGGTTGATGCCGAGTCCATAAATGCTTGCACAAATTGTTACTGGCTTGAAGAGCAATTTTATGGCAACAGTTTTAATTGCCTGAGAAGTTACACTTTGCATACGCACAGAACAACTTAGCATATTACAAATGAAAGGTCAGCCTTAAGAGGCCAGGAGGAACATAAAAGCTATCAAGTGCACATGTATTCAGGAAATTTGTTTTCTGATTTCTTGCAAATAAGCAGCATCAACGAAAAGGTGTTTAAGTGAACTAGATGCCTTTCTGCATTCAACATCGAGACCCTTAGAGGGATGGGGGAAAACCACGTATGAATGCAATCGCACCACCAGCTAAGATGATAAGTATAAAATACTCACCTCTACCAATGACTATTAAAGCTATTATAAAAAATTCAGTGTATCCGTCAGTTACAATAATTTCCTATTAATTTTCACTGGCAGAAATGATAAGAAACACAATAAATGACAGTCCAATTGAAAGGGTTCACAACACACACGTTTTTGGTGCGTATTTCCCTACAAGTTTCCCTTCGGCAACGGGCCTTACAGCCTCCCTGGCGCCTCTTTCTGCGCAGGCAGTGAAGCCGTACACAGAGGCACTTACGCTATTTCTTATGCTGAATGAAGTCAGTGAGAGCCAGAATCACTAGGTTGGAAAAGACCCACCAGATTGAGTCCAACCATTCCTATTAAACACTAACCCATGTCCCTCAGCACCTCATCCACCCGTCCCTTAAACACCTCCAGGGAAGGTGAATCAACCCTGGGCAGCTGTTCCAGTGCCCAGTGACCCTTTTCATGAAAATTTTTTTCCTGATGTCCAGCCTGAACCTCCCCTGGTGGAGCTTGAGGCCATTCCCTCTCGTCCTGTCCCTTTTCACTTGGGAGAAGAGCTCAGCTCCCTCCTCTTTACAACCTTCTTTGAAGTAGTTAGCAATGAAGTTTCCCCTCAGCCTCCTCTTCTCCAGGCTAAACAACCCCAGCTCCCTCAGCTGCTCCTTCAGTCAGTCTCCAAGTGCTGTTGCTCCAAGTTCACCAGTAGGCAACAAAAGATACTCAAAAGATACTCAAAACCCGATTTTTCCTTCAATCTTATGTGCAAGAGTATGGAAATGTCCCAAAGCAGATCTGTGAAATGCAAAGGTGAAATCAAAATTGGGAAAAAAATGAGATGGATCTTAAAGAAAACTGTCAGACTAACAGTGGAACAGGATTAGATAGCATTTCTGCTGCATGATGGCAAGTTACTGCTTTAACACCTGCCTAAAAGTTAGGCTAGTCTCTCACTGCCACAGCAACTCCTCCATCCACAGGGGAGATTGAGACAATAACATGTCCTCCAGCCATGCCTTAGCTCTATGTAGCCCCAGGGCTCTGCGCACAGGAGGAGAGTGAGGGGAAGTAGGTGTAGCACCCCAATAACCAGCTTTTGGGTCATGGTAAAATTGCAGAAACATGGTCCGAGACGGGAGAACATCTTATCACTAGTTGGGGTTACTTGTAGTCACTCATTTGTAGAAAAAAGACATAATGGAATGCTACGAAAGGAAAAAGTGCTAGAGTGCTTGCTCTAGGCAGTCAAGCTTCCTTTCAAACTACAAAGGATTTATTCTTTGCACAGTAGCAAAGTTTGCAAGTTTAGCTCCAGTTTAAAGTGCACGTCCCAAGTGCTGTCTCAGAATGATCTGTGAATCACAGCCGATCCCAAATCTCTGGAATACCACATTTTTTTAAGTGTTTTTGCAGGTGGTTGTTTTGGTTTGGTTTATTTGGGTAGTTTTTCCTATCCACTCATTTAGTTACACATACAGACAAACACCAGAAAAATCTAAGAACAATGACTACACGGAACTACTTCAAATTGAGCGACACTGACATAAGTGGCAGAGCAAAAATCCACTCATAAACTTGGCATTTTTGTGCCTTAAAACCAAGCCAGTTTCTTACTGTCTTCAAGGCCAGTTAAAAAAGCAAAAATTTAACTTCTAACCTACAGATAAGATTGTTTGTCTTGTAGCTTTGGGTGATGGGGCAAGCATCAGGTATATAGTAATACTTTGCATCTAGCACTGCTTTATCTTCAGAGTTATCTTTAAAATTACAGGCAGCTCAGGCAAAACTGACTTTAGGCAAAGCTGCACAACCCCTTCCGTTACAGAACTGACCTCATTTGCTCAAAGGGTGTCAAATTTTCATTTTCTGCATGCCTGATGCAGACTAGTTCAGAACAGGTCGCTAAGCCAGTACTGTGAGCCAGCAGTATTAGAGACAGCTAACCAAAAATACAAAGTGAAGAAATCCTTTAAATAAGAGGCCTGGGACTTCATCATCTTATTTTCAGTTGCAGTGCTTTTGCATCATGCTCAGCAGCCCTAACAAAACCCATCTGCACCCAGTGACAACTGAGAATACTCGGCAGTTTTTGCAAACCTAGGTCTGGCCCTTCAGTCACTGGGTATCTAGAGATGACAGAATGACAGGAAGTGCTCTGAAGAGACATGTCTAGCATCATCTAGGAGCAAAACGAGAAAGACTAGAACAGCCTGGTGTCCTAGGAGACACGTGGCTGCAGCCATCTGCAGCTTTCTTTGGCAAAAACCTGCCTTCTCTCCCTGCAAACCCTCACCTCGCTCCCTGCACGCACACAGACTGCTGGAAGAGGCACAGCCACATGCTCGTTCAGCACACAGCACTGACTGACCTCACAGGGAGCTCGTTCGCACACAGACTCATGTCCAGTGGAAAACAGAAGCTTTTAGTACCTAATACCTATGCAATGAGAGGCAGTACTACAGTCTCACAAATTGAGCTTTGGAATTTTTCAAATCAGGGAATGAGGAATTATCATATCCTTAGCTTTGTGTTCTGTGGCTTGCATGCAGTGAAACAGAGATGCTCCTAAGCATGACCTTCATGTGGCCATCGTCACCTGTAGGGACTTGGATGCAATAATGAATCATAGAACAACCAGGTTGGAAGGGACCCATTGGATCTTCTAGTCCAACTATTCCTATCAAACACTAAACCAAGTCCCTCAAGACCTCATCCACCCATCCCTTAAACACCTCCAGGGAAGGGGAATCAACCACCTCCCTGGGCAGCCTATTCCAATGCCCAATAACCCTTTCTGTGTGAAAAACTTCCTCCTAATCTCTAGCCTAAATCTCCCCTGGCAGAGCTTGAGGCCATTCCCTCTTGTCCTGTCCCCTGTCACTTGGGAGAAGAGCCCAGCTCCCTCCTCTCTACAACCTCCCTTCAGGTAGTTGTAGAGAGTAATGAGGTCTCCTCTCAGCCTCCTCTTCTCCAGGCTAAATAACGAAGGGTGTCATCTTGTTCTCTGTTCCCATTTAAGCCTCATAGTCTTGCAAACACTCAAAATTACACAGACTGTCCCCCAGCCCTCTCACAGACAAAAAAGCACTGTACATTGATGAGGTGATAGGGAAATTTAAATCCATGTGCTACAGCCACATTATATCTTTTTTTCCAAAGCTTAACCATATCCAAGACTTTTTAAAAACTTAAAATACAGCACTGAGATTAGGAAGCCTTGACACAGCACTAAGGGCGATAAGACAAAAGCCTTTTCCTATGCAAGTTGCTTTTTAAAACAACTTCAATATTGCCAGGTAATCTTACGAGAAGCTTTAAATAATATTTTTATCGTTACATTTTTGTTAAGCAATTTGCCCGAGACAAGAGGTAGACAAGTCAGAGCTCTGGAATTCTTAGCAGCAGGTCTGTTTTCAAGATAGAGCCCAACGTCTACTCTCTGTTAAATGAGCAGCATCAACAGATACAGAACTAGAAGGGTGAGATACCAACCAGGTTTTAGTCTGTGGTCACACGTGCACCTTGGACATTGCTCAAAGGCAGAGCAGCATTTCCCTGATACACATTCAGGGCTCTCAAGAGTGCCTATTGCTGGCAGGAGGCTCAAATTCTGCTCCTTATTACTCTATGCTGTGCTCATTTTCAATCAGAACTCATGGGAAGTTTGAGCAGCCTCTTCAATTAAGCCAAATAATTAAGCTCTGTGTACAACTGACTTGCTGCTGCAGGTAGTGTCTTGGCAGCAGGTAAACTGGAACCAGTATGGAAAGGACTACATCAGGGTGGTAGCTTACTCTAACCCACTGTAGCACTCACAGGATAACGCTGTGGGTTAAGATACAATCTGAAACAGCCACCAAGTCAAAAATACTCCTGGCAAGCATTGCTACCATTCATTAAATTCCTCTCTCCAAGGATGAGTGTTTTGTGTGCCACAAAAAGCTTTTTCCAAGTGAACAAGGAAAACATCTTGGATACAGTATGGGAACCAACAGCTCAGATGGTTTCAGCACCTCTGATAACGGGAAGACACTAAGTACCCCATAGAAAAAAAGTCGTTTCCATCTTCAAATCTTACAAATTGTCAGTCATATGGCAGGAATCAAGCTCATATACAACACGTGTACCCTCCCAGCAGGGACCTTACAGCTTCTGGGATGTTCGTGAGACATATACTGCAGGGCAGAGGCCAAGGAAAGAAGGAACCTTTTTGTGTCAGGCAGAAATCTCTGAGATAGCAGAAAGTGTTTTTGCTTTGACACCCAAACAGCTTTTTGCAAATTCAAAGCATTTCCATTAGGCAGATGCAGAACAAAAGTTAGGTTAATGCAGAACAAAAGTTCTGGAACATGGGCTAAGTCAAGTCACAGGGATGGGTGAAGAATGATAAGCAAGTTCAGGAAAATGAATGGGAATCAGTGCTGATAGGACAGGTTAGAAGAGAAAGAAATTACAAAAAGATTTCAGGAACAAAGAACTGCAAAACAGAAACAAAAGAGAAGAAGTGGGGAGGAACCACAATGGGGAAAAATATCGAAGAGTAGGAATAACAGGATAAGGAAATGAAATGTCTCATGATGCAGGACAGGAGCATCAAGTGAAAACACATGTAGAACAAAGCAAAGCCCCAGTCCTTTATTTTGAATGAAACTACAGTGATTAACGGGGTTAATTAAGTAAATACATAGTTAACCGCCACCCTTAGAGAAGCAGTGACTTTGAAGATGCATAGCAAACCTCAATTACCTAGCAGCTGTCAGGAAGCTTTCAGTGCAGAAAGCCAACTTTCAGCCTTAATTTAAGAGAAGTGCTTGGTGACAGCCACTTTCAGCCAACTGACTTTTGGAGGAATGCTCAGAGAGCTCTGATCCACAATGTTAACCACTGGTTTCCGTCAGGCAAACTTTAGGATGGAAACTTGAAGAGAAAGCTCTTGCTACAAACACAGCAAGTTATGAGTTGTTTCAGAACAGCCGAGTTATCGGTGGCAGTAAAAGACAATATAGTTAGCGTGGATGTCAAAACGACAGCTCTGAGAAGAGAGAACCCTGCTGAAGCAGTTCATGGAGGAATGGAAGCCACCTGCAGCATGTATGTGCTGAAACACTTGCAAAGACAATGGCAGCTCTGAACAGTGAATGTCCTCACGGCTTCTACTGTGCTGGGTGGACAATACAAACCAGTGTTACATGAGCAATGTAACCAGTCATTGCAGAATGGACCCTCACGGATTAGACAGCCACCTGCCCTTCATGGGACAGACCCCCAGGATCTGGTGCTACTGCGCGTTCCCAGCCCCTCTCCCTGCCCTGGCCCCCAGTTCCCCTCATACCTCCCTTACCTCACAGGGCCTCCTGCCAGGCTGAGGTCCTTCTGCTGTGCCCCCTGGGGCCAAGGCTGCTGGAGCTCTCCCTGCTCCCACCTGCTTGGTGAGGAAGCACAGTCAGAGCTGCCTACACCCTTGGGGTCCAACCACCCCCTGTGCTGTCCTCCACAAGGCAAGCTCCCCCCCAGCACTCCCAGCTGAGACAATCCTGTTCCATAACACCCACCTAGAACTAAAACTTCCCCCTAAGGTGGTCCTGTTCTCTTCCCCAGCACGCCACCATCTAAGCTGGGGCTTCCCTTCTGCAACATCCTCCCCTCAAAATAGGGCTTTACCCTCAACTACTCCCTCCAAATAGGGGAGCCCACCTTAGATCACAGAATCAGATTGGCTTGGGATGGAAACGACCCTAAAGCCCATCCAGTTCCACCCCCCTGCCACGGGTCGGGACACCTCCCACTGGATCAGATCCCCTCTGCAGACCAATTAACCCCCTGCCCAGTCTGGGGCTGCTGCCCTCCCATCACCTCAAACCAGCGCTTCCCTCCCCACACCTCCTTTCTCAAACTTGCCCCTCACTGCACTGAGTCTCCTACACAATTCCCAACAAGAGCCACTCCTCCCTTTGCTGGTGTGCCCCATTTAAGCTGGGGCTCCCCCCTACCTCAACATTACCCCCAAAACATGCCTGCATGTCCATGCACTCCTTCCAAACAGGGCAGCTCTCCCTAGACCACACAATCAGAATGACCAACAATCCTCCCACCACAGAGGGTGCTCCTGCCTCCTACCATTCCCTGCCCCCCAACAAGAGGGTGCTCCCCGCTTCCCAGTAACCCTACCCTTTCACCTCAGGAGGTGCCCCTGCTCCCCAACATCCCATCTCACCTCAGGGGGTACCCCTGCTCCCACTCCCATCTCAAGAAGCGTCCCTGCTCCCCACCATCTCCCACCCCACCGGGGGGTGCCCCAGCATCCCCTCAACACCTCACGGCCTGCCTCTGCTCCTCACCATTCCCTAACCCCCTCCCCACCTCAGGGGCTGCCCCTGTTCCCCCCTGCATCAAGAGGTGCCACTACTCCCCACCATCCCCACCCCCGCGAGGATGACTCTGCTTCCCCCACCGCAAAACCCTCAAGAGATGCTCCCTACCCCTCACCTCCCCGGGGATGCTCCTGCTCCCCCACACCCCGGCCGCTCCCTCCGGTTCCGCGGGCGCCGGGGCCCGCCCCCCGTCCCCGCTAGGCCCCAGTCGGCGCCGACCGAGCGCGGCGGCGCGGGCAGCGGCTCACCTGGGCGGCGGTGGCGGCGGGCCGGGGCGCGTGGGCGGAGCGAGGCGCGGGGGGAAGGGAGGAAAGCGGCGAAGCAGCAGCGACGGCGGCAGAACGGGACAGGGCCTCTACTCGCGGCGGCGCAGGGCGGCCATGGCGTGACGTCATACGGGCGCGACGGCCCGGAGGGAGGGAGGGAGGGAGGACAGGGGAGGGGCGCGAGGACGCGCGCGCTCTCCTCTCCCCCACCGGCCCGCGACCCGCGCGCGCATGCGCCGTCGCCCCTGTCGCGTCTTAAAGGGGCCGCGACCCCGGCTGGGAGGGGGAAAGAGGGAGTATGTGCCCACGCGTGTGCAAGGGTGCGCACACAAACGCGGGTGGACGTGGGTTCTCACACTTGGAGGGGTGCGCGCGTGTGTGCGCAGATGCACACCAGTGGAAGGCGCATGCACGTGCATGCGAGGAAAGTGCATGCATACAGCACAGATGCGCATGCAGTGAGCTGGGGGGAAGCGTGGGTCTGCTGGAGGGCAGGGAGGCTCCAGAAGGATCCGAACAGGCTGGACCAGAGAAGAGCAACGAAGCTGGTGAAAGGGCTAGAGAACAGGCCCTATGAGGAGCGGCTGAGAGAGCTGGGGGTGTTAAGCCTGGAAAAGAGGAGGCTGAGAGACCTCATTGCTCTCTCCCAACTACCTGAAAGGAGGTTGTGGAGAGGAGGGAGCTGGGCTCTTCTCCCAAGTGACAGGGGACAGGAAGAGAGGGAATGGCCTCAAGCTCCGCCAGGGGAGATTTAGGCTGGAGATTAGGAGGAATTTTTTCACACAGAGGGTCATTGGGATTGGAATAGGCTGCCCAGGGAGGTGGTTGATTCCCCTTCCCTGGAAGTGTTTAAGGCACAGGTAGATGAGGTGCTGAGGGACATGGTTTAGTGTTTGATAGGAATGTTTGAACTCAATGATCCAAAGGGTCTCTTCCAGCCGGGTTGTTCTGTGATTCTATGATTCTATGACTGTTGGGCTGAGACCAATGGCAGGAGGTTTAACAAGGCCAAATGCCGCCTCCTGCACTTGGGGCACAACAACCCTGAGCAGCTACAGACTAGAAGTCTGGCTGGAAAGATACCCGGAGGAGAAAGACCTGGGGGTGTTGGTTGACAGCGACTGATCATGAGCCAGCAGTGGCCCAGGTGGCCTAGAAGGCCAATGGCAATGTGCACAAGCAGGCATGGCTTCACACCTGGAGAGGTGAGCATGTGTAGATGTGAGGAGGGTGCACATGCATGTGAACCCAGGAGGGAGGCACACACACATTTGAGGACGGGTGCAGGAATGCACTCACAAGCGGTGGTGCACACGTATGTGCACAGATGGGCACAGGTACACACACATACCCGAGGAGAGGTGCACGTGAGCAAACATGTTGCTCTCCCCGATGCCAACGGGACCAAATGCCAGCGGCCGGAGCGTGGCTGTGGGTCCCTGCCAGGCTGCTCAGCACCCTGTCCTCCCCATTAACCACAGCGTTAATGAGCTCCCTTTGTTAGTTCTCCCACCCAGGGGCTGGTGCCCACGCTGGATGCGTGCCTGCAGGGTTGTAGCTGTGCCCGCGCTCCTGGTCCTCCCCGAGGCTGCTGGTTTAGCAGGATGTGGGTGCCTGCAGCTCTTTGTCCAGCTCAGGATGTGGCCCCACACCCTGGGGGTGTTCAGCACCTTTGTGACCCACCTGACCCAGGCCCTGGCTCCATGTTCTTCACAGGAGCCTTGAGGTCCTGGACCACCAGCACCCTAGGTCCCCCCCAGTGACAGCCCACCCAGGAACCCTGTCTGGTTTTTCCCCTCCAGCCAATTGGGCTCCTACTGGGCTCCAGCTGCACTTTGCCAGCTCCAGGGCACCAAATGCTGTGCCTCTTGCCTCAACTGTTGAAACAGCCCCCTGAGTCCCTCACCTTTCCCAGCTCTCCAACCTAGGGCCAAATTCAGCTCTGGGAAGTGCAGGAACGATGTCCCAGAGATGTGAAATGCCCAGGAGGCTGCCTACTGGGGGCACTGGGAGAGGGCTTAGTGGGAGCACTGAGAGAAGCTTTACTGGGGACACAGGGAGGCTGCTTTAGGCGGCACTGAGAGGGGGCAATCCTGAGGAGAAGCGCTTGGGCAGCCTGGGGGATGCTCCCTAGAGACAGCCCTGGGAATGCTCCTTCATCACCCCATGACATCAGTTCAGGCATTGCCCTCAGCACTTGGCCACCCGCCTTGTGCCAGCAGCCCAGGAGGGGATTGGCTCAGGCAGGAGGGGCGGGACTGGGTGGGCAGAGTCTGTGACAGGTATATAAGGTGAGGTGGGAGGAGTGGAAGTGAGTTATTGCAGAGGCATTGGTTGGTGTCTGCTGGAGGTGAGGGCACTGGGATGGGTGCAGAGGTGTTGGTGTTTGCTGGAGGAGAGGGGATGATGGGGGTGGATGCAGAAGTGCTGATGTCTGCTGGAGATGAGATGAGATGAGGGGATGGCAATGGCTCCGCTCCCCAATATATTCCTGTCTAGATGCGTCCCTGGAGCAACAGGGTTGGGGAAGCCATGATGGGTGCTCCCAGCTCCCCAAAGCCCTCGTTGCTCCCACAAGGGGCTGGAGCGAGGGTGCAGCCCTGTGCCTGTGTCTCACCTTTGCTCCAGCACTGACTCAGTGCCCCACGTGCTGCTTTGCGCAAGAGCCCTGCTGGCAGACAGACTCTGCCCGGGTCCTGCCACCAGCCTGGCCCTGGCCAAAGGGCAGACACAGCCCCTGGGTAAAGGCAGCTGTGCTGGGGAGCTAGCTCACCACTCTATTGGAGCCGAGCACAAGAGGTGATGTGGGAAAGGGTCTCCCAGAGCAGAGAGGAGCTGGAGACAACGCTCTGCTCAGGACTGACTCCTTCCTTCCCAGCAGGCTGGACTGTGTTCCTTGCGAAGATGGATTATGCCAAGTCCCTGAGCCTCCGCCTGGCTGCTCCTGTCTCCAAGTAAGTGTTGAAGAGCTACTGTTCCTGGGGTGGGGAACACTGGAGCTCTCCCTGCTTTGGCACCTTTCAGCCCCCTCATAGATATGCTGCTCCCTACTGAGACTTAGGGGGCTGCCACTGGTGATGGGTCTCGGGAAATCCCATTCCTTCCATCTCTCCTTAGATGTGTCTCTGCAAGTGCCTCCATGACCCAGCAGCTGCTGTCAAGCCCGGCCCCACGGCCACGACCCTACCGTGTCTGCAACTGGGACCGCAGCCTGCGCAAGGGAGTCATGGCCCAGAACCTCACGGAGCTGCTCCACCAGGTGAGCTGGGGGGTGTCTGGGTAGGGGCTGTCTGCCCACCACCATCCTCCCTCCCCAGCCCTGCTCACCCCCAGAATCGCTGCAGGTTGAGAGCGCCCTGCTTGCCTTGGGTCCCATCTCCCTGGTGCTGGATGAGGATGGAACCGCGGTGGAGACGGAGGCTTTCTTCCGCACGCTGGAGGAGGGCACGGTGCTGATGGCCCTGACCAAGGGGCAGACCTGGTCTGCCTCCAAGGTAAGTGCAAGGAAGGATCCAGTTTTGTCCCATTTGCATCCCACCCTGGGATCATGGTGCTGGGCTAAAAGTTAACAGGAATGCTGGGTGAAGTGGGACTGGAAGGGTGGGTAACCCCAGTCCTGCTTACTCCTAGACACCTGGTTACCAGCTTAGCCTGTCCCACAAGCCCCCTCGGAGGATTGATGTCGCCTGTGTCACCTTCGACCTTTATAAGACCAATCCCCGGGACCTGGGCTGCCTCAATATCAAAGCCACCCTCTATGGCACCTACAGCATGTCCTATGACCTGCGCTGCTACGGGGCCAAGCGGCTGATGAAGTGAGTCCTGGAGGGGCTGGGGATGCTTCAGTGGGGAAGCAGCCCCTCTGCCCACACCGGCTGTGAGGTGCAAGAAGGGATGCTCACTGCCTTGCTCACT
This sequence comes from Coccyzus lansbergi, assembly GCA_033558105.1. Classification (NCBI taxonomy): domain Eukaryota; kingdom Metazoa; phylum Chordata; class Aves; order Cuculiformes; family Coccyzidae; genus Coccyzus; species Coccyzus lansbergi. Next base: position 118,036 of record JAUMJK010001348.1, read on the forward strand.
GCCTTGCTCACTGCCTTCCTTCCTGCCCAGGGAAGCCCTGCGTTGGACGCTCTTCACCATGCAAGCTACTGGCCACGTCCTGCTCGGCACCTCCAGCTACATGCAACAGCTCCTGGATGCCACCGAGGAGCCCAAGGAGGCGGAGGGCAGCCCTGTGCTGCCAAGCCTCCTGCCCTGCAGCCTCCCACCCCTCCCCGGCAGGAAAATGCTGCTTTGAGGGCTGAATGCCCAGTCCCCACTTGTCTGCCACCTCCCATCCCTGGGGGTTCCAGCACCCTGCTAGGTCAATGCCTGGAGTGGGCTTGCCTGGCACAGCCTCTCCTTGCACTCCCCTGGTTGCGTGCAGCCAGCTCTTCTCTGTAATATCTATTGCTTTGTAAATATATTTATTTAAGTAAAGCTCCTCTGACTCCAGCTGTGTCTTGTCTCCTTTTTGCTGGGTTATGGGGGTGGATGGGCTCAGCCCCTTGCCCTGCTTGGCACGCTGGGCCTGTGCTCGGTGGTGGTGCAAGAGTGTGCAAGGAAGGGACCTATTGCAACTACTCCCCAAGGGAGCTGCTGCCTTCATCGTCTTCCTCCCTGTCACCCCAGCGACCTGGCTGGCACACAGAGCTTGGTCCCCAGTCCCTGGCACAGAGATAAGCCCTCCTCCTGACAGCTCAGGCAGTGCTGGAGGAGGAGATGGGGCAGAGGGGTTCCTTCACCCCAAGCCCTGCACCCCCAGCAGGCCTGGAGCTGAGGTGGGGGGTGGGTGTTTTACCCCCTGACCCCATTGGCAGCCCCATCTTGTACAACCCCAGAGGCTGGTGCTGCCCCAGCCATGTCCCAGGCGGACTGCAACAGCCCCACAGCTCCAGGGATACCAGACAGGGAAACAAAACACAGCCTGGGGTGAACCTGGGCGCTGGCAGTTTGGATGGAGGGGAGCCCAGACAGGTCTCTGAAGCACAAGCCCTGCCAGATGGGCAAGGTGGGAGTGGAATGACTCCCCCCGCTAACCCACCTGAACTGTGCTGGGGAGAGCTGAGGTGGGGGGGAAGGAAGGCTTTGAGGGGTAGTTAGGGGTCCCCTATACATTGCAGGGGACAATGGACCTGAGCAGCACTCACCTGGGACCCCACCACAATTTTCCAGGGCTCCAGCGTGGGAGCAGAGGTTGGAGCTGGGGTCCTGGCAGCACAGCCCACCTGAGGCTGTGGGAGCATAATTAGCCTGATAATTAATGAGCCTGTAGCCCCGCCCAGGGGCCCGTCAGCTACATCACCCCATAGCACAAACAAGCCCCCCAGGGTGACGTGGGTGTCAGCAAAGGTGCCAGGGGCAGCATGGGGACAGCAAGCTCTGTTCTGTGGCTGCAGCCTGTTCCTGCCATACCATGGCTATACAGACCCTCCCATCTCCGTGGACTTGAGGTTCTCAAAGGTCTTTTCCGATCTAGGGATTCCACGATTCCCCAACTCCACTGGGTGACGGTGGCCATACCAGCCCTGCAGTGTCTCCCAACCGCATGCAGGTGGCAGCCCAGCTTTATTAGACATATTTATTTCTGTACACACTTATACACACGGTTCCCAGGGTAGCTTCCTCCTCACCTTCAGTGGTGTCTCTTTGCAGAGTCCGCTCCGCAGCAGGGGGCACCCACACCCTTCTTAGGGTGCCTAGGGCAGAGCCCAGCCATGCTGAGCCCCCTCCCTGTCCCCGCATGCAGCCCCCTGGCTTGGGCAGAGCCACGCACCTTCCCTCTGCCTCAGTTTCCCTGCAGCATCAGGATACAGCAGTAGTTACACACACACCAGGGGTCAGGACAGGTGTTCCCCCACCATCAGCACTTCTGCTTTCTCCTGCAGGGTCCTCAGCCTCGGATGCACAGAACCCCCAGCCTGAGGTAAAGCTTGGGGACACCGAGGGGCCTCTGGATGCTGACGCTGCCCTGGCAGAGCCTCCTGGGGGTCCTTCGTCATTCTGACCCCTGCAAGGGGGTGATCTTGGCCATTGGTTCCTGGTCTCCCAGGCCCTGCAGACCCACCCAGCAAGGGTGGTGAGGCAGCGGCGGGGACTTTACTTGACGTGCTCGGCAGCGTGAGAGGAGCAGTAATACTTCTTGTGTGCGATGAAGGTGGAGAGGCTGCTGAACTTGATGTTGCAGAGGCGACAGTACCTGTGGTTGCCGTTGGGCATGGGGCCTGGCACAGCCTTTGCCGGAGGTGTCTGCACCCCCCTGTCCGTGTAGGTGGGGAGTGTAGGGGGCTTGCGGGCGGCTTCTCGCAGTCCCTCGGGGGCTCCGGGTGAAGCGGGGGGTCGGGGAGAGCCGGAGGGCCGGGGGCTGCTCCTGCCATCCCGACCCTCCTTGCCGTTAAAGCTGTCCCGGCGGAGGTGGGGGGCAGGAGGACGAGGAGGGGACGCCGCGGGCAGTGGGGGCTCAGGTGTCTTGCCGGCACCGAGTACCGGGGCATCGGGGAGTCCCTGCCCAGCTGCCGCTGGCTTGGCGACATAGAGCCCGTGGGCGTTACGGAAGTGCTCGAGGAGGTCACCCTTGACGGTCCCGTTGAGAGGACAGTAGGGACAGGCCGAGAGAGGTCCCTTCACCCCCAGGGGTGGCAGAGGACACTTGGGGTGACGCTGCAGCGAGTCTGCCCCGGATACACCAGGGTAGGGGATGCTGGGGCTTGCTGCCGGAGCCGCCCTCACCCGCAAACCTTCGGGGTCCCCCTCGCCGGGGCTGCTGGGGCTGCGGCGGCCCTTGAGGGGGGTAGGCACAGCCGTCTTCATCTTCTGGAGCTGCTCGAGGGTGCGTGGCTGCAGCGGGGTGGCCGGACACTGGTACTTCTTGTGGGCCAGGTAGCTGTCGAGGTTGTTGAAGCTGATGCGGCAAGCGGTGCATTCGTGGTAGTCGGCCAACTGCAGCAGTGGTGCTGGTGCCGCCTCACCCTGCCGCCGCGGCTTCTTGCTCAGGTCGATGGGACCGTCGGTATCCGGGCTGGAGCGGGGAGAGGGGGCAGCCCCTGGGGGTTCGGGGGCCGGCAGTGGCTCAGGGGCTGGTGGGGGTTCAGCGGGGCGATGAGCAGCCCCGTGGATCTCGTAGAGCTTGCGGCGTTTGCGGGTGCGGAGAGGCTGCGGCACGTAGGGGACTTTGGGGGCGTTGGGGCGGCGAAGAGGGGGGTCGTGGCGGGAGGCGCAATAGAAACGCTTGTGCACCACGTAGGTCTCGTGGCGGCTGAAGCGGATGTTGCACGCCTCACACAGCGTCCTGCTGGGGTCCTCGTCCCCCTCGTCCCCCACCGAGCTGCTGGGGCTCTGGCTGTCCTCGCTGCACCGCCCTGACTGCCCCTCCGCCTCGGGGGACCCCGCTTTGCCACCCACCTCCTCCGTTTTCACCTCCGGCGGGGCGGCCGGTGGTGTGGCATCCCGACTGGCATCCCCGTCCCCCGCGAGAGTCCCCTGCCCATCACCTGCTGATGGGGACAGCAGTGTCCCTGGGGCAGGGGGGCCCTTGGGGGCCCCGGGGGGCGCTTTGAGCTTGCGTGCCCCGGGGGAACTATCCTCGACGAGGTGCCGACTGGAGCAGTAAAGGCGCTTGTGCACATAGTAGTTGTTGATGTTGTTGAAGGTGATCTCGCACTCGAAGCAAGTGGCACCCTTGGGCACCGGTGCACCGGCATAGATGGCGGGTGGCACTGTGCTGCCGTGGCCCTGCTTCAGCCGGTTGTGCACCAGCTCTGACATCTTCGCCAGGATCTCCGATGCCTGTGGCACCACTGTGGCTTCGTGGCCAAACACATACTGGGGTAGGAAGACAGTGCCACCGGCTGTGCCCATCCCCGGCTCGCTGGGCACCGGGCTGGAGCCCGGCGTGGGGCTGGCAAGCTCCGACTTGACCTTTGCTGAGGGCAGGCTGCGCGGGGATGAGGTTCGGGAAGAGGCATTGGGGCTGCCACCTTCTCCAGGGCCACTGCTTTTAAGCCCCTCCGCTTCGCTTGCTGGGCTACCGGCAGGCTCCTCCTTGATGCGGACGGCCTCGTTGGAGGAGGAGGAAGAGGAGGAAGATGATGATGATGATGGACCTTCTCCGTTCTGTGGCTGGGTGGGTGGTGAGATCTTGCCGGCCCTGGCACTGGAGGGAGAGGCAGGTGGGGCTGGGGGGGCCACGGTGTCGGGGCTGGGCAGTGGGGCAGGCAGGGGGCCGTGCAGCACCATGTGCTGCGGCAGTGGCTGCAGTCCCTCGGGCAGGAACGCGGGCAGGCTGCACTTGCGCAGGGGTGCGTTGTTCGTCTGGCTCAGCCCTGTCGAGAAGAGAGAGGCACTGGTGTTACCTGCCATACCTGACACGTGGAAAAGATGCTCACCCCACTCCTTGCCTCCAGAGCTGTCTGGGGACGCAGCCCTCGGTGGCAACACAAGGCTCTGCGTGGGGTACTGGTATGTGTTTCCCTGCACTCACCCGGGGTGAGGGGTTTGGCAGCAGGTAGGGTTGGCCCTGGTGAGTACACCTCTCCCTTGGAGCCTGGCTGGCAGATCATGTGGTTGGTGACAAGATGGCTGTAGAGGATGTCCCTCGTGGTGGAGATGAAGCCACAGCTGTGGCAGACACCTGAGGGGAACACAAGACAGGGCTGAGTGGGCAGGACAATGCCCAGAGGGGCAGGGGGAGACCTGCGGGGAGTGGGTCTCCATCCCCAGGCTGTTCTGGAAGGGACTGGACTGTCCTAGTAGGGGCGCTGAGCAGTGTTCACTCACCGTTCAGGGTGTCTGTGTGCACCTTCAGGTGACGCTCACAGTTGGCTTTTGTGGTGAAGGCAGACAGGCAGATCAGACAGACGAACGGCCGCTCTCCTGCAGGATGGACGGATAGGTGGATGCCTCAGTGCCAAGGGAAGTGGGGACAGGGACCACAGAGACACCCTATGGGGCCGTGCTGGCCAGGAGGGCACCGGCTGCAGGAAGCAGGATGCTCACTTTGTCTTTTACAGGGCTGAGTTGGGAAGACCTACAAGCAAGTGGCCCCAAACTAGTAACCCAACTCAGGGAGAACCGCATCTAACTGGTCCCCGTTTTGCAGCCCCGCAGCCTCCCTGCCCCTCCACCCAGGTCCTTCCGTGTGCCTCGGTGTCCCCAGACTGCAGCAGCGTGTCATGCCGTGCCGTACCGCTGTGGCTCCGCATGTGGATCTCCAAGGAGCTGGCGCTGGGGCAGCTCTTCTTGCACTGAGGGAAGGGGCAGATGCGCTCATTGGGGTAAGTCTCCTTGGGCTTCTCCTCCAGGGCAGGCGAGCTGGCGCTCTGCCGGCTTGCGCAGTAGTACATCAGATGGGCTTGCAGGTTGCGCTCGCTCCGGTACCAGATCCCACAGTCCTTGCAAGGGAAGACATCCTCTGTGAAGGGAAAGGGACATACGTCACTTGCATGATGGGCTGGGGATGGTTGGCATGGTCTCGGTTACAAGTGGTGTCCCCAGGGCTCAGTGCTGGGTCCAGCCCTGTTCAATGTCTTTATCAATGACCTGGATGAAGGCATTGAGTGCTCCCTTAGGAGGGTAGGGAGGCTCCAAAGGGGTCTGAACAGGCTGGATCACTGGGCTGAGACCAATGGCAGGAGGTTTAACAAGTCCAAATGCCGGGTCCTGCACTTGGGGCACAACAACCCTGTGCAGCTACAGACTAGGAGAAGACTGGCTGGAAAGCTGCCTGGAGGAGAAAGACCTGGGGGTGTTGGTCGACAGCAACTGAATATGGGCCAGCAGTGGCCCAGGTGTCCAAGAAGGCCAATGGGATCTTGTCTTGGATCAGAAATGGTGTGACCAGCAGGTCCAGGGAGGTTATTCTCCCTTTGTACTCTCTAAAACTACCTGAAAGGAGGTTGTGGAGAGGAGGGGGGCTGGCCTCTTCTCCCAGGTGACAGGGGACAGGATGAGAGGGAATGGCCTCAAGCTCTGCCAGGGGAGGTTTAGGCTGGACATTAGGAAAAAAATTTTCATGGAAAGGGTCATTGGGCACTGGAACAGGCTGCCCAGGGCAGTGGTGGAGTCACCTTCCCTGGAGGTGTTTAAGGGACGGGTGGATGAGGTGCTGAGGGACATGGTTTAGTGTTTGACAGGAATGGTTGGACTCGATGATCCGATGGGTCTTTTCCAACATGGTGATTCTATGATTCAGCCCCATGCCCTGCCCTGTATCCCACCCACCACTCTCTCCATCCCTGGGGACTCACTGTTGACCACAGCGGTGGCCAGGATGGCAGCCATGCCCGCTTGCTGTGGCAGCAGCTGAATGTCTGAATGCAGCGCGGCAGGGTACGGTGAGTCGCCTGGCTCTGCTTTCACCACGTGGTGGTTGGGGATGGCTGGTGGCTCTGCCACCACAAAGGCGCAGATGGCCTCATCCTCCTGCAGGGCGCGTGTCGTCCGGCACCACAGGCTGTCACCTGGAGGGACATGGGGACAGCGGTCAGCACAGAGTCCCCCAGACCCTTGTCCTGCTGCTGTGCTGCTGCCTGCATTGCTCTGCCCACCCCCTTGCCCTAGTTTTGGTTAACAGTGACTGAACATGAGCCAGCAGTGGCCCAGGTGTCCAAGAAGGCCAAGGGCATCTTGGCTTGGATCAGAAATGGCATGACCAGCAGGTCCAGGGAGGTTATTCTCCCTCTGTACTTAGCACTGGTGAGACCTCATTGCTCTCTACAACTACCTGAAAGGACGTTGAGGAGAGGAGGGAACTGCCTCCTCTCCCAAGTGAAAGGGGACAGGACAAGAGGGAATGGCCTCAGGCTCCACCAGGGGAGGTTTAGGCTGAACATTAGTAAAAAAATTTCACATAAAGGGTCACTGGGCACTGGAACAGCTGCCCAGGGAGGTGGTTGAGTCACCTTCCCTGGAGGTGTTTAAGGGACGGATGGATGAGGCGCTGAGGGACATGGTTTAGTGATTGATAGGAATGGTTGGACTCGATGATCCTGAGGGCCTTTTCCAACCTGGTGATTGTACGATTCCTCCCAGCCCTGGCTGAGCCCAGCCTGCCTGGAGATGGCGATGTCTGCCCACGCCTGTGCACTGCCTGGCATGGCCCTGCCTGCCCGCAGCCTCGGGCTTGTCCCAGTTCTTCCATTCATAGGTGGATATAACGCTTCCATTGAGGCTTGTGCCAACGCTTGTGCTGAGCCTTATACCAATTTATGTGGTAATGCTTGCACCAACGCTTGTGCTGAGCCACACACCAGTGCTTGCACCACCACCTGCACTGTTTTGCACTGTTGTGTGCAGTAATGATTGCACTGGTCTTTCTGCTGAGTCTTATACCAACACCGCACTGCTGCTTGCATTAAGTCTCATACCAATACAAGCAGTAATGCTCACACTGGGTCTTACACCAATGTTAGCACTAGTCTTGCCCCTCCTGCATGCAGCGATGCTTGAACAAACACTTGCAGCAATATTTGCACCAGCCCCTGCATGCTGACACCCTCCTTGTATGTCCCACTATCCAGGTAATGCTGAGACCAGCCCCAGGGATGGCTAATGGTGGTCACAGAGGACTTGTGGGGCACCACGGGCAATGGTCGGAGTGGGGGACATGGCTGGTGCTGGGATGGGTGGGGACAGGGACCCACCCCTCGGTGTCAGCACCCCTTCCCTCACCCTAGCGCCGAGGTGACCACAACTGGTACCCCCCTCAGACCTGTCTCTGGGCACAAGGACGCGCGGCACCAGTACCAACCCTTCCTGTAGATCACAGCGTTGGCGTCGGGCTCTCCAGGCACGAGGGGCAGCCGGGAAAGCCAGCAGCTCTCATCTTCCAGCACCAGCGTCACGGGTGGGCTCTGCTGAGGGCAGGGAGAGCAGGGTGAGCACTGCTCCCCACGAGGGGCTGGGGGTCAGGGTGGGGGGCTGGCTGTGCTCCCTTCTCAGCCGGTGCCTGACTCTGCCTTCCTGCATCTCTAATGAATATTAATGAGCAGAAAGTGGGGGGAGAATTAATCTGCCTGATCCTCCGATGGCTGCTGCGGTAACGATATGAAATCTAATTATTCGTCCCAATATTTCTAAACCCTCCAACTCAGTCTGACAGTCGCAGCCAGTTGAGGCCTTATCACTGCCAGGAGCAAAGTGCCGACAGCGTGATAAACCCCACGCGCGTGCAGGCACTCGCACATGCGTGTGCACGCCCTGGTGGGGGGGCACACGCAGTGCATGCATGCTGCTGTGGCTGCCAGAACCCACCTGCCCCTGCAGAGAGCGAGCGGGGAAATGGAGCTGGGGACTGAGGGACCACTCTGCATGGGACACAGGGAAGTGTGTTGGCTGAGCTGCCTTGGGGACCATGCTAGCTCCTCCATGTCCTGTGTTGCAGAAAGGAGGGAGACGTGGGTCTCTCTGAAGATTTGCTCTTTGCATGGGAGGACCTGTGGAAAGCCCCCGGTGGAGGCCCCTACAGTGTCTTGGCAACCTGCAGCACCCCAGGGTGCTCCCAGCACCACAGGACACCCGTCTCAGCTCCTGTCGGTGGCCCCAGCCCCTGCATCGAGCCTTTCCTTGTTCTCCCTGGAACAAAGAGGTCAGTGTCTCCGCTCTGCACCAGCCTGATAACCATCAGAAACCCTATCTGCTCCACATCCGCCGGGGTGGCGTTATCGGGGGTGGCCCTGCACCCTTGCTGTGGGCATCGCCCTGGGGCTGGGTGGTTGGGGGGGGACATGGGACAGGGATGGAGCAGGGCGGGGCATTCACAGGACAAGCTGGCACACAGGGCTCCACTTGGCACCCCTGGGCTGATGCTGCCAGCGGGACTGCACACCCTCCTGAGCAACGCTGGTTTTAGGGAATGCCACGGGCACCAACTAGGGCACCTTCCTCCTCCTCCTTCCCCTCCTTCTCCTCTCCTCATCCTCCTTCTCCTTTTCTTTCATCAGCACAGCGACGGGCACTCCTGATGCTCCACGCCACAGAGGCATTGAAGCCATCCAGTGTACCCAGTCTGCACTAAAACCACAGGATGGGATCATCTCCCACTCGGAGACAAAAAGCAGAACTGGGCAGGATTGTGGGGAGACCCCCTGTATCCCCCCTGCCACCAGCAACAAAGATGAAGTGACCCAAGGGCAACAGCTCCTATCAGGGATGGGGCTGCGATTCCTTCCTCGCTTCCCCAAGCAGAGATAGGGAGGGAGGCGAGTGGTGGAGGAGAGCAGGGCTGGGAATCATCAGCTGGGCTCGATAAGGGAGCTGCTGAAATGGGAGCAAAAATATTTAGACAATAAATGAAGTATCAGAAAAAAAGCTGCGCATATCTTTAAGAAATCAATCATCCTGTACCGGGTGTCTGGACACACGGCGCCAACCAGGAGATAGGGAGCCAAACTGGGCAGATAAGGGTTAATCAAGGATTTAATTCGGTAAAGATAAACGGGCTTCAGCTAAAAGAAAAAAAAAAAGAAAAAGAGTGAGGGAGAGAGGAGGAGGAGGCGGGGATGGAGCACAGGCGAGATTCTCTGGCCTCAAAGATCCTGGGCTGGAGCTGCCCGCTTGCAGCTCTGTGGGCGGATGCAGAGGGGAGGATATGGCTTGGATTCGAGGATCCAGCACCTACATACTGGATCATCATGTGTGCACACACCTCCTCCTTGTTCCCTGTGGGCACACCCATGCACACACATAGCCTAGTGCAGTGTGTAGCCAATGGCATCCTCCTGCCACCTGCAGCCACTGGCCCCCAGTGCCTCCTCTCCTGCCCTTTCCCCATGGGGTGCAGAGCACTGGCACTTTCCATGTACAACTAGAGTCCCCTGGGAGTAAACTCGGGGTGGGAAACCCAGATCCCATTTCCTCTGCAAGGACACATGCACCAACAAGCAGCCTGCGGCCATGTGCAGGAGGGGACAGCCAGCATCCTGTCCTCCTGCCTGCATGGACGCTCTGATCTCAGGGTGGTGGGCAGTGTATAGCAGGGAAACCCTCTGGGAACTCAAATTGGGAGATTCTCAGGAGCTCAGGGTGGGAAAAATCCCTTCTGAAAAGAGCCCTCTTCCCAAACAACTCATTTAATGGTTGGACTAGAAGATCCGATGGGTCCCTTCCAACCTGGTTGTTCTATGATTCTATGATTTCCTCAGGATTTTCCCTGCCACCACCCCTGGCAGCCCGCAGCGGTGCTCCTTACCGTCTCGCCGTGCCCTGGTGATGTCGGCTCGCCGTGGATGCTGCCTTGGAAGGGTCCCCAGGAGAAGCCCTCGGGGAGGCTCTTGCGGGTTCGCACCTGTCTCTCACCCTCCTGCACGGCCAGATCCAGCTCATCTGTAGAGAGACAGGCACAGCATCAGTGCAATGCCCTCCAGCTGGACCTCAGGCAGCCCCAGCTCTCCAGGGATGTTGGAAGCGAAGAGCTGCCGGTGGGTGCCCTGTGGCTGCGTGTCAGTGGTGGGTTGGTGGGATCCAGCTGCTCGCCAGGCTGGGGAATCTAAGCACAGCATCGGGGTCCGGGCACAGCACGGTGGTGCAGCGGAAGGAGCATTTCCCATCCCCGGACCCAAAGTTGCAGCAGCTTCAGGACTTAATGGCTTTGATTATCTGATAAGCCTCTGGTTTAATGGGTTAGATAACATGTTAATACGCTATGAAGGCTGCTCTAAAATGTTTTAACTGTGCCTTTGTCTTTCGGAGCGCAGATAAGATGGCAGGTAACCAATATGCAGATGGATGTACACTGGCTACCCCCTGCCAGGCAGCAGAAGCAGCCGGATACTGCACCCCGAAAAGCAAGACACTCCCTGAGGACAGCGAGCCAAATACCTGGCCACCAGCAAGGCAGGGGCACCAGGACAACCGTATGTGGCTGGGAAGGTTGCTGGCACCCCAGAGTGTTTCAGGGCAGAAGTGGAGTGACCCCCCCCACCCCCAACCATGCCAGGGAAAAGAGCCCCCCTAAAGCCACGTGCCTGGGGCCTTGTCCTTTGAGGACACCACAGCAGACACAGCTGGTGCCCAGGTTCCCTGGGTGGTGAGGAGGCTGTGTTCGTCTGAAGGCAAAATTGCTTTCAGAGCTGGGAGCGCAGGGAGGATAAAGTGATCCCATGGTTGCAGAGATTGAAATCTGATGTGTTTACTAGATGGGCTGACATCTGGATCCTCTCGGTGCTGGGGTTAGTTAAGGTGAGTTACTGGAGGCACTGGGTGGTAAGCATGGGTTGGCGGTGCTCACGGTCGCCCAGGTCCCACTGTCACCCACAGGTCCCTTCCATCTATCGAGGAAGCCCTGTGTCACCAGGGACGTGGCTCCAAGACTGACCCAGGGAAGCAGCCAGTGCCTCTCAGCAAAACCAGCAGCCTGCCAGGAGGTGGGCTGGAGACCAGGTCTGTGAAGGCATCAAAGGTCCCCAAGGCCTTTGGTGTCACCCAGAGCTCAGGAATATGCAACTCTTTGTTCCACAGCCTCCCAGTGTGGGCCAGTGGATGGAAAGATCTGCTCTGCCAGCAACTACTTTGCCCCTGAAGGGTCCAGGCTGCCTGCCTTCCCCTTCCCGCGGCACCTCCTGCTCACAGCAGCTCAGTGCTGGCATGGAGACACCATGCTCAGAAAAACACTTTGGCTGCAGGGATCCCAGCTCCACTTCTAGCTGGGCTTTCATCCCCAATGGAGTGGTTCCCGGCACGTGTATGGTACTAACTCTGACACTCCATGTCCCTGACAACCCCTGCTGGTGCCCCCACTGGCTCTGTCTCAGGCCAGGGAAGAGGAGAGGAGCATGGGGCTGAGTCCTTTGAGGAGCTGAAGGGATCTATTCTCTGGCACAAACCCACGCCAAAGAGGGGCAGCAGCAGCCCCCCACTTGGCTTGTCCCTCCCTTCCATGACATGCAGGCAGGGAGCAGAGCTGCTGAGCAGGATACAGCTACCAGCAGTCTCAGGGCTGAGCAGGGCAGTGGGAACCTTGCATGGCGCATGTTGCTCCCCATTTCCAACACCCAGTTCCTGGCAGGCTCCAGATGTGCTGCAGGAGTGCTGGGCTGCCTTTAACCCCTCCACTGAGGTCCAAGCATCCTCAGGTCGCTGGTCCTCACCCAGTTCTATGTAGGGAACAGCAAATCCTCAACTCCCCAGGAGATCCTCAATGGTAGTGGCTCCTCTCAGGCTTTGCCATCCTGGCTGCTTTTGGGTAACAGAGCCCAACTGCCACCTCCCAGTGCTGTGCCCCCCCCCCCCCAACTCTTGCCCCCCCTCCCCCCCTCCCCCCCGTCTCACTGGTAATCAGCGGCGTTTGGGTCAGGAGACCATGTCTCCGAGATAAGAACGTTCGCCTGACACTTCCCATGTCAGAGCACTTCATCTTCTGTGTATCAATCCCCAGCAGAGAAAACACGCAGGCGCTGATAAAGAGAAAACCGTTCCAGACAGGGGGACAAAAATAGTGTTGCCAGAGCCGGCCCTGCTCCCCGCCAGCATCCGATGGCCACGGCACTGGCCAGCAGCCTGATCTGCCAATGTCACCCCAAAAATAGGGTTGCGGTGAACCCTGGCCAGTGGTGCCGAGTGGTTCTCCATCAGGATGGAGCCCTGTGCCCTGCTGGGGATGCTGCCGGAGCCCCTGTGCTACCTGGCTGCCCCCACATTTATATAGCAAGAAAAATGACGAGGGAAAAAGGTGATTTCCAAATTTATACATGTGGCATTGCTTCTTCCCTGGCATGGGGCAGAAGATGCTGAGCCCAAATGGAGCAAACTGGGAGACACTGTGTGTTCAAGCTGTCCGCACTTTGGGAATAAAGCCCAAAACGGGCGAGCAAGCCACATCCCCACAAGGGGACAACCACACAGCAGAGAGCCATCCCATCCCCATGCTCCGATGGTGATGGATTTGGCCACATCACCCTGCCTACAACCTGGAGAGGTTGGGAAGAGCCGGTGCCAGCCCAAGGGGTGCCCTGAGTGCCAGCCCGTGGAGCACCCTGGGTGACAACCCAGCAGGCTCCCTGGTGAGTGGCGAGGAGCAAAGTCTGCAGGCATGGGCTCCCTCCCTGTGGGATCCCCCTCGGCAGGTGAACACCACCCCGGCTATCTCATCTGGCCATCGGTCCTCAGCCAGGCCCCGCCAGCCCCGTCCTTATCGCAGGACGGTTTATCTCCGAGATCATTAACCAAATCGGGCAGGGAGCTGGCTGTTTGCTTTGGGTTGCAAAGAAAAGGGGCAGAAAGGAAGGAAGGAGGGGGAAAAATGCCCTCAGTGAGCTGGATGAACCTGCTTGGCACAGCACAAACCCCAGTGCTCTGCCACTACCAAAACACTGGGTGCTGCGGCTGCTCCCTGCCCCCCGCGACCAATAGCGCCTGCTCGCCCTGCGCTGCACCTCAGCTTATCTCCCCATTGAGAGATTTCAAAGAAATAGGCTGAGCTGTGCCGAAGAGCAAAGATTAATCCTGTCACCACACCGTGGCTGTGCATCGGGTGATCAATGGGTGAGAAAGCACAGGTGGCACTGGAGCGTCCAGGGACACAAGAGTCCCCAGGTGGGCACGCGGGGAGGGAGGAAGGCTCTGGGTTTACACCACACCATTGAGGGATCATCCTCCTCATGGCTGCATCTTCCACCCAGCACGAGGTGAACGTAGGCCTGCGGTGCGATGAAGATGGACTTCTGGAAGAGTCCATCTGCAAGGTGATCCACATCATTTGGACTCGATGATCCAGTGGGTCTTTTCCAAACTGGTGATTCTATGATTCTATATAACTAAAGCAGCTGGGCAAGGATGCACTGCTGGGAGCTGCACCAGCTCCTGCAGCCACCTGGCCTTGCTCCTGGATTCTTCTGCAGGAATGAGCAGTAGGGAAGTGCAGAGGGGGCCTGGTCAAACCTACTGGCCAAATTCCCTTGCCCCAACAGCACCCACAGGACTTCAATCAAATCTGAATGATCCAGCTCTGCCCCTGGGCAGGGATCTGGGCTCAGAGGTCCTGGAATGTTTGCAGCTGCCTGGATACTATCTGGATAAATACTGCTATCAGGGTGTCATGGGATGGCGTCCCAGCATCAGCTGTGCTGTGCGCTGCTCCTGTTAATACAGTGCTTGGTGCTTGGTTCCAGGGGCTGCTGGCCCTGGTGGGGCACAACACCAGGTACAGCCCCTAGTGATGCAGAGCCTGGGGAAATGGCGATGAACAGGTGGTCCCTGCTCCCAGTCCTGCATTGGTGAGATATCCCCACGACATGGGACTCCCCAAGAGGGAGGGAAGATGGATGGATGGATGGATGGTTGGATGGATCCATCCATTGGTACCCAAGCTCCTGGGGCTCTTCTGCTCCCACCCGAGGAAAGTGGAGCTGGAGAAGCCCCGAGTCCCCTGGCAGCCCCAGCCCGGCCCCTCCGCACGCCCCAGCAGCTGTTTTTAGAAGCGGCGAGTGCGCGGCGGAAGGAATAAATCCTGACAACTCAACTAGCGAAATGATGTGATGGCACCGCTCTGATAAGATGGAGGGAGCCGATTGGGAAGAGTCTTAAGCTGTGAACACGCAGCATCTCCACTCTTCACCTCCGCTCACAAAGGGAAATCTCTCCAAAGGGGCTAAGGAGATTATCCCGGCTTTGCCGTCCTGGGTGCTCGAGTAATCAGGGCAGCCTTGGGGACGACAAAGGAACGAGAAGGGTTTAAATTCAAGCCTTGCTGGGCTGCGCTTGCTTGGGCTCAGCCTGGGGTTGCTCTGGTTGAGCTGCCATGAACCGAGGGGGGTCGGCTGTGAGAGTGCTGCTTTCTCTGCCCCCTGGTTTTGGGGTGCAGGGGGCACTCTGCTGCCCCAGAGATGTGGGAGCCAAGAGGAGAGCTCTGCCTTTATCGCTCCCACCCATCGCTGGCGATGTATTGATTTTTTTGACAGAGTACAAAAGCAAATCTTTATCGGGTTGAACCCTGCCCCTGGTTAATAGAGGAGCTCTGACCTACCCTGGAGAGCAAAGCGGACACTTGCCGGGGGCCAGGGAGGGAGTGACGGCAGCCAGGAGGTGCTGTACCCCAAAAGGGCCAGGCACCCCGTTCACCAGCTGTGGTGCCAGCAGCGGGGCGAGCACCAGCCGTGCCACGCGTCACCCAGATATTGCTCTTCCCTTACACTCCACGTAGGCCAGGGTGCCCTGCCCAAGCAGGATCTGTCCCGATAAGCCTCCCTGGCATGTTTGCATTTGGGGTGTTGCTGTATCCTGCTGGGTTGTGTCCCCAGTGGGGACCCCATCCCCAGAGGGTCCCTGTCGTGGGAAATAGATGGGAGCTGCGCCCAGAGGGAGGCAGACAGGAATAAACATGGGAATAATATCAGAAAGAGGTCAGGGAGGATGGGAAAGAGGAAGGCTTTGGCAGTTCCCCTGGGGACTGCCAGACCCTTGTGCCAGGGACACTGTGTCCCTGCAGGGACCCCACAGCTCTGCCCAGTGGTGGTGCCCGGCAGCGGGATGGGGTGCAGGGCAGGGGGCAGGAAGCCAAGCGGGGAGCAAGGGGGCCCCCAGAGCCGATGCAGAGGGCAGATATCCCCTCCGGAAAAGGAAGGGGACCTCATGGGGGTCGCTGTTGCAGCACCAGGCAGGGCCTTCCTGTAGGGGAAAGGGAGGACCCCCAAGGGGGGAAGCCGGGTGGGACCTTGCTTCATACTAAGCCCTGAAACTCACAGGTTCTCATATCCAGCCCAGGCCAGAGGGGCGAAGCAGCAGGGACTGACAGCTGTCAGTCACTGTCAGCCCTGCAGCATCTCCCTCAGGGCTCTCGCTCAAAATGTGCAAGACGTTTTTCTCCTTCCCAAGGGAAAATGGAGGGGAGGATGAGGACAGAGCGGGGGACGCTTGCCTGCACATCTCAACAGCCTGTGGCACTGCCCAACACAGAGGTGTCCCTGCCAGGCTGTGGGAAAAGCTAGTCCAGGTGTCCTCCCGCCCCAGCAGTGTCCCCAAATCAGCCAAAGCATCCTCCCCACCCCAGCAGTGTCATCAGACTGGCCCGACTATCCCTCCACACCAGCATTGTCTGCAAATCATAGAATCATAGAATCACCATGTTGGAAAAGACCCAACGGATCATTGAGTCCATCCATTTCTATCAAATACTAAACCATGTCCCTCAGCACCTGGTCCACCCGTCCCTTAAACACCTCCAGGGAAGGTGACTCAACCACCTCCCTGAGCATCCTTCCACTCCTCAGCAATATCCCCAAATCAGTCTGCGCATCCCTTCACCCCGTCAGTGTCCCCAGACTGACCTGAGCATCTCTCCACCCTGCATTGTCCTCAGACAGAGACTGAAATAAGGGCAGGGACTTGCAGGTCCAGACTTTAGCAGGGACAACGTCCCCTTCAATGTCCCTAACCCAGGACAGGTGCCACTGCCCTTGCTGGGTCCATCCCCAGTCTGATGCCAACCATCCTGCTCCTCTGGTACTGGCACATGGCTTTGCAGGATAGAAGCCAGGCAGGAGGGGTTTCAGTATGCTGGGGAACCCCCAAACTCAGGGGGCTACTGCTCTGACCCCCATTTTCTCCCCATCCCCCCCCCAATCTAACACAAACACAACTATCTGCTGCTCAGCCCGGCTCCCAGCGATAAAAAGAAATAGCTGGAATAATTTTTCCCACCCACACATACCAGGGCGGAGGGGAAGGGGGAGCGATGGGGCAGATGTGGCGCGGTGCCGGTCATCCGGACAAGGCGTCCCTCCTCGCCGTGCCCTGCTTGCCCCGATAATAAACCTTGAGGTTTGCAGACAAACTCCAGGCAGCCGGAGATTATTCAGGCAGGAGTTGCGGCGCAGATAAACACAACCGAAGGCGAGCAGGAGGCAAAGGGGAAGGGGGAGGTGGCGGGGAAAGAGGGGGAAAGGAAAAAATAAAAGTTTGCAGTTTTAATTAGATGCACCAAAAATATAATAAGTTGCCCTGTCCTGTCCTGATACCCTCCCTGCCTGCATGGTGCTGAGGATGAATTCTTGATTCTGGGAGAGGAGTCATCATTACCACCCAGGAGCAATTAAATAAGGCACGGGTGGATGAGGATTTGAGGGACTTGGTTTAGTGTTTGATAGGAATGGTTGGACTAGATGATCCGATGGGTCCCTTCCAACCTGGTTGTTCTATGATTCTATGATTCTAAATAAACTCAGGACAAGCCAGCAGCATGCGGTTGGGGGCTTAGTGAGGTAGAAGTCTTGGTGAGGACCCAAATAGTGAAGCCAATGTAGGAAAGGGGGTGAGGAACCCTCCGGGAGCGACTGCTGCTGTTTTGGGGAGGGTGATGGGACTTGGTCCAGAGTGGACAGGGCAAAAGCTACCCTGGGTTTGTCTCAGTCTGCTCCATCCCTTCCCTGTCATCGGCCCTTTGGTCTTCCCACAGAGACAAAAGCAAAATACTTCATCCCACCTTGCACAGCTAGGCTTCCCAGAAACTGCAGCCTCCCTGGTGGGGACTCTCTAGTGTCTCATAATGTGGTTGAGCAGCCTGTCTCTCAGTGGGGTTCGTCTCTCTTCATTCTCCCACCCTAAATTCACATTCATGAAATTTGTTTTGTACCTTATTCCTCTGGGAAAACTCGCCTGACATGGTGAGATTCCCTGGGCAGCAATGGGGTGGGAGGAGAGCTTGGAGGCTGCAGGTGCTCCCAAAAGTCTCTGCCACATATCCCACTCCAGAGCAAATAAAAATCGATGGGAAAGATGGAAACCTGGGGCACAGCCAAGAGCTGCAGGCGGTGCTGTGCGGAACGGCTCGGGCAGTTTGGGGAAGATGCATATGCCCTCTCTTGCCCTGCCAGAGAATGAAGCATCTGGTGCAAGCAGGTGTGAAGTGTGGCCACACTCCATCCTAGGATCCCTACAGAAGGCAGAACTCGGTTGGGATGACCGAAGGGTGGCACATCTGTAAAGGCTCCCAAATTGAGGATTACAGCCTCCAGCTCCCAGGGATTTGCATATCAGCCGGGCGAGCAGCCCCCTCCAGCGAGCAAGGTCGTTTCAAAGATAAAACAAAATACTCTTTCTCCCTTGCCAGCACATGGGGCCAAGATGCACCATGGCAAGGTCCTGGCACACCGTGTCCCAGCGCTACCAAGCCTCTGAGACAGCGGTGAACCCTCTGGGCAGCAGTTTTGGAGATCCAGAGGGTACAGCCACAGCAGGGGTGACCCAACAGCCCCTCAAAAGGTGCCAAGGGAAGGCTAGACCCCACACGTATGAACAAAGACACCCGGAGCAGCCCACTTGCCCCCCCCGGCATGCCGCATCTTCGCGGCTGCCATTGCTGACATACGGCGGATCCTGCCAGATAAAAAAGAAAATTCAGGCTGCTCAGAGTTTCCCTTTTCGCCAGCTCCATCCCTGATAAGTGCAGAGCCTGCAGAGTGCCTGATAGACGGGCTATCGCGGCGGTTGGTGCGAAAGGAACACCCTATCGCTGCAGCATCGCCGGACCGCCATCAACTCCCAGCCACACAGAAATTAATACCACTCCAATTACCAGAATAGAGATGGGCTGGGAGAAGGCGATAATAAAATCTCTTTTACATAAAGAATGCAAATAACCCGCTCCAGTGAGGGAAGGGGGGGAAGGGAAAGCATGGCCAGAGCTTCGTGGTCCATAGCCACTGGTTCTGCTTAAATAGGGGGTTGCACAGGGCTGTACCCGCCAGGGTATGGGGACACCTGTGGGTTTGGCCCTCAGCCCCCTCCTGCCCCGCACCAGGATGCCAATGCAGGAGCGGGGAGCCCGGCACGGCCGGGGGCAAAGGGCCAGGGAGTAGATAAGGAAGAGCTGGGGGCGGCCTCGCAGCTCCTTCCTGCCCGGCATGCAGGAAGGGCTGGGATATCAGCGGGGTGATGAGCGCTTCCCCTCGGATGGGGCAGGAAAGGGGAGTGGGGCCATGGCTCCCTGCGGGGCCGTGGGGAGTTCGGCAGCTGCAGGAGCACGTGCGCTGGCAGCTAGCATTTCCCAGGGCTTCTCCATCGCCCAGCCCACGCGGAAGGCTCTGGGGACACACCACGGATACCCCATTGCGTCCATCACTGAAGGGTGATCACTGTCCGGCACGTAGGTCACCCTTTCTCATCACGAGCTGCTCCATAGGGCTGCTCCAAAATTAGATCCAGGAGGTCCCCTGGGAGAAGCAGGGTGTGGGTAGGATGAAAGGGGCCTGGAACGTGGCACATCCACTCTTGGGAGTTCTCTGTTCCCCCGTCCTGTCCCCATCCTCCTGCTCCGCGTCATCCCCAGTGGACACGTGCCTGCAAACCCAATCAGCACAGAGATGCCCTGCCCGTAACCCCATCAGCGGGTCGGTTTGGAGATAGTGGGGTGATAGGGCGCGGGGCACCCACACGGCGTGCCCAGCCTTGCCAGGCTGCCAAAGTGCTAGCGGCCCCGGCGCAGAGATGCCTAGAGGGAGATAGACGGCGGTATTCACTCCTTGGGGTTTTGATAACCATCACGAAACCACTCGAGCGTCGCTCTTGCGGTTGCCAGGGTGTTTGCAAAGTGCCCTCGCAAGCACGGGGCGACGCAGATGGGGTCCATACCTTCCCGGCGCTGGGAGGAGTGATGCCAGCCATGGTGCCAGCATCGTTACTGCTCCAAGATCACTTTTTATGTTCTCACTTGTGGCTCAAGGGATGTGGGGGATCATAGCCTTTCCCAGCAGAAGAGTTGGTGTTTGCAACCAGTCCAGCATCCGACACTCCCAGTCCTCCACATACTGGTTTTTGAAAGAGGTGGTAAATGCCCAAGGGCTGCTCTGGTTGCTCCCACCCATGGTGCAGCCAGGAAACTGAGACAGAACAGGATGATCAGTTGCACACTGGGGACTCACCTGGTCCATTCCAACTGTCTGGCTCCCGTGGGTTTTCTCCAGGATCTGGCTTCTCCAGCTCCTTTGGACTCTCCGGGGCATCTCTAGACTCTGCAGCAGGAGAGGGAAGGCAGAAGCTCACACACAAAGAATTTCAGAGGCAGCGTCCCATGGGCGTCAGGACCAGCAGACTGGTGACACCCTGGGGACAGGATGCCTGTAGGTTCACCCTCAAGTATGTTCCTGTGCGTGGAGGGAGCTCCCTCTCAAAATTCATGTGTCCAAACCCCTTCATTGCCCAGTCGTACAGTCCCTTGTGTCCCATGGAATGATCCACAAGGAGAGCCGAGCCCACCTACACATCCTCCCTATAGGTTTCCTGAGCCACCCCTGGGTGGGCATCCACCTTCCAGCACCAAAACCCCCCAGTATCTCTCCCATCCCACTGTGAGCCCCATGTCACCCGGTTTAGCCTGGCTCCCGTCATGGCTCTATTTGTGGCGTATTCATAGCAACTTGATAACAATTATTTTCTCCATTAACTGCTGCTGGAGATGCAGCTGATAAGGCCTATCTGCATATGACAGTGTGGAAGATTAGCGCCCAAAGTACATGTTTGCCTTGGCGTCCCGGGCGGATAACCAGCACGGAGCCCAATCGATCGGCGCCAGAGCGAACACCCAGGGGTGACGTCACCGGCATTGGAGATTATTAATACAGGTGATAAGCGGAATGATTAACATCAAATAAATCAATCACCGGGTATAAAAGTCCTATTATTTTTGGCTATAAATCAAAGTGCCTGGCATATCGATTTTTATCCATCGCGCTGAAAGCTTTAGTGGCCGTTATTGCTGCTCAGCGTTATCTCTGCTATCACCTTTTTATCGAGGCAGACTAGTGCCAGGTGCAGCTCTGCGCCCGGGCTCCCGGCTCCCTCGCCCCCAGCCTGGCTCCCCCATCAGATAAGAGCCGCTCGCTTCTCCCTGCTGCCAAGCCCACCCTGCCACAGCCACCGGCTGCCGGCACGGATCACCCCCTTTCCTGGTGAATCGTGGGGTGGCTCCTGTGGTTTTGGGGGACACTTTGCTCCCTGGTTGCCGGTGGATGAAGGCAGAGGGTGCTTGTTGGGGACTGGCCGGTTCTATTAGCCGGCGCAGCCTTGCCCTGCTGTGGTTATCTCGAAGGGCACTGCAAACATTAACTGATTAGGATTTGCCCCCACCTCCACAGGAAGGAACTTAAAGGATATCTGGGGACTGTTTCAGCCCAGCCCTGAAACGCAGCCACCTCTGGGGTGGGGCACGGCACGACGCGGCAGGCAGGCAGGCGGTGGCGCAGGCAGGAAGCAGTGGCAACGGCCCTGGCCCCCCAGCCCCATCCGTAGTGCTCCTGGTGCCAGCATCTGCCGCCTCGATGGTGGTTTTGCACGCTGCAGTGGTCCCTTTGCACCCCAAGGGGTCCCTTTGCACCCCAACATCCCTCCAGTGCTGTGGCCGGCTCAGCACTGAGGCAAGTGAAAGGTGATGAAACAGGTAGAGGGTGGCTGGGGAAGGGGCTGGAGAACAGGCCTTATGAGGAACGGCTAAGAGAGCTGGGGGTGTTTAGCCTGGAGAAGAGGAGGCTGAGGGGAGACCTCATTACTCTCTACAAGTACCTGAAAGGAGGTTGTGGAGAGGAGGGAACTGGGCTCTTCTCCCAGGGGACAGGACAAGAGGGAATGGCCTCAAGCTCTGCCAGGGGAGATTTAGGCTGAACATTAGGACAAAATTTTTCGTGGAAAGAGTCATTGGGCACTGGAACAGGCTGCCCAGGGAAGTGGTTGAGTCACCTTCCCTGGAGGTGTTTAAGGGACAAGTGGATGAGGCGCTGAGGGACATGGTTTAGTATTTGATAGGAATGGTTGGACTCGATGATCCGACGGGTCTTTTCCAACATGGTGATTCTATGATTAGCAGCCATCGCGATAAGCAACCCGTCTCTGGTTTCCAGCTCCCCAGCTTGTGGCCCCCTCAGCACGCTGCTGCCCCTGGCTGAGCTAAGGCTGCTCCTTCCTGCGCTAGACACAAGATGCCCCTCTGTGCTGGGGAGCATCCTTGCTCTTGGTCAGTTGCTCACTACCATCCACTACCACCACCAGCTGCTGACCAGAAGGTTCCTGAAGGTGTGAAGCACCCCAGGGAGAGCAGGAGGTCTTGCTTAACCAGCAACCTACCCCCTTGACAGGCAGCAAGGATGCTTCATTTGCTAATTAGCACTATGTACAGACAGCAGAGATGATGCCCAGGATGCCTGTGTCTCAAGTCAGTTGCTCTGGTGACAAAGCTCGTCCCTATGGTGGGGGTACACCACAAGCAGCCCCTTGTCACTGTGGTATGTCTCACCTTCGCTGCCGGGGGAGCTGGAGGTGTCGCATTCGGCAGAGCCCTCACGGTCCGAGGCGGCCTCCTCCCTCTCCGAGGGGCTCTTCTCACTCGCTGCGGCGTCCTCGCCTTCCTCCATCGCTGCCAGAGAACCTGCTGACACACAGAGGGGTGGTTAGAGGGAATGAATGGGAGGGGGAAAAAAATAGTGTATTTTTCCAGTTGGTAAACAAAGCGCGCTATGTGGCAAAGGGTCCTTCCCTGCCCCATCATGAATACAGGGCCCAGAAGAGATGCCCTACAGCTCTGCACACCACAGGAAGGGAGATTCCTGTCCCCAGCCAGCCCTGGGGTTCAGCATCACCCTGGGGCTCCTTGTACTCTTGCAGAGAGAAGTTTATAGACTCACCACCTTGCTCTGGGGTGTCGCCCGAGGGATGCCCAGTTCCCTCACAGACAGCATTGGGAATGACCCCCACGCTCTCCTGGGAAGTGAGTGGCAGCGACCCGTGTGCACCACTCACCCATGCTTCCCAACCAACTCCCCCTGGCACCTGCCCTAAAGGGGTCACAGACCCCAGAGACCATCACCCATGGTGCCCAGCACCCCTTGGCTGATAGGGGACACACAACGTAGCCCCCATGCTGCGCCCATGGCCCCAGACATCAGGGGATGCTGCAGTGGGTGCAAGCGGGATGCAGGATGGCCTCAAGCTCCGCCAGGGGAGATTTAGGCTAGAGATTAGGAGGAAGTTTTTCACAGAAAGGGTCATTGGACATTGGAATAGGCTGCCCAGGGACGTGGTTGAGTCACCTTCCCTGGAGGTGTTTAAGGCACGGGTGAGGGGACTTGAGGGACTTGGTTTAGTGTTAGATAGGAATGGTTGGACTAGAAGATCCGATGGGTCCCTTCCAACCTGGTTGTTCTATGATTCTATGAAATGAGGCGCACACCGGGGACACCCCAGCAGCATCCCCTGAACAGCCCTGCCAGCCCACGGTGCTGTTTCCACGGCAACACAGCATCCTCAGCTGCACTGAAATCGTGAAAGAACGAGCGGTGCATGTGGCTCGTGCTGCACGAAGACCTGCTGGGGGATGCCCGGTGCCCCAGCCAGTACCGCCCCAACAGACCCGGCACACGGGCAAGGGGAACACGCACGGTGACAAACCCTCTGCAGACCTCAGCTGCTCTCTGTGACTCCAGGCATGTATATTTACAGCAGGAGAACAAAGAGCCCATAATCTATACAAAGCAGACAACAATGAGCGTGAATAAAGAGGCTGCCGGAGAAGGGAAGGCAATTTATTCTAATTCTGCTAATTTCAGTTCCAGCACAATTAAAAAGGCTCTGATAATATTCAGAAACAATCGCCAGCTAACAAATCGTTTCTCTCGCTGTAAATGAAACATTGTTAGGCTAATTTCTTCTTTCACGCCTTCACGGCTCTTGGGCTTCTGATAAAGTTAACCCAACTCTTGGCTGCTCCATGGCTTGGTATCATCTCCAGCCTGGCCGGGGAAGGACGGATGGAGCCAGGGAGGGATGGATGACGCCCTGGGGTGCCCAGACCTCCCATATCCCACCCTAAACACAGAGCCCTGGCTGGGAATGGCTTGTTTAAATGCAATTGCACAAAACCTGGGGTTTGGGTACCACAGCATCACTGAGCGCCTACAGGGATGATGGGTGGTTGGCAACATTGCTGTCCTATGTCACCCTGGTCCCTGGAAGCGTCCCCTCATCCAGGCTGCCCCACTGCAGCATCCCACTCCCATCACGCCTGCCCACCCCTGAGGGCAGGGATTCTCTGCCACCAAGTGCTTCCAGGCTGCGTGTGTTAAAAGAACTACTGGATAGTTTAAAAAAAAAAATAAAAAAAAAAATGAGGGGGGAAAAAAAAAAAAAAAAAGCAAGAGAGGGAGAGGGAGTGAGGAGCAGGGAGCGGAGCGTCACTTCTCCGGGATTGCTGGAAGCCCTGCACAGTTATCACCGCACACAGCCTCCCTCGGCTTGCCTGATCTGTCTATTCTTCATTAAGCAAATACGCTGAAATGGAAATGAAAACATAATAGCTATTTGATTTTCGGCGAGATATTTTGCATATTGGTTCAGTGCTGATAGTGGAATTTCATCAACTCCCTTTTTTCATGCTTTAAAACTGAATTACTGAGGCTGGCTTTACAGAGAGGGGAAGAGCCAAAAAATGCTCCCTTCCAAGATACTCCGCTTCAACGATTAACTCTTCTCCCTCCCTCTCCCTCCTTTTTTTTTTTTTCTTTTGATAACAGGGAAGGATTTTTTTTTCTTCTTTTTTTTAAAAAAAAATTACAGCAATTGTAAAAACTTGCAGGAAGCGGAGGCAATGAGTCTGTGTCACCCATGCATGGGCTGGGGGTGCGGCTCCTGGGCAGGCGCAAGGGTAATTATCTCTGGGGCTTTTCCAACGGTAGGAAAACCCATCCTTACTCAGCTAATGGTGTGACCATTTCACTCGAATTCAAGTTCTCTTGTTGCAGGAATAATAAATCTTTCCTTGATTCTTCTTAACCAGTAAATAAATAAAAGGAAAAATAGTATAGAAAATAAAAAAAGGGGGGGGGGGCAATTCTCCAGGCTGCCAAGAGTGAGACCCTGGACGCTCCGAAAAGCCGGCATGCAGACAAGAGCAAAGCGATAAGAGGCCTTGATAACAGACAGAAAATAGCAACAGCCCCAGACTTTCCCACCAGCTCTGGAGTGGGGAGGAGGAGTAAAAGGAGGAGGAGGAGAGAAGTCCCCATGGAGGAAAGCGGGATGTAGCCTGAAAACACGTGCAAGCTGGGGACAACCTGCCTTTGCCGTCTGGCGTTCATCAGCCTGCACCCAACTACAAAAACTTCTTATTTTAAAAAATACAAAGGCTGGGCAGGTGGTGAGGTGGCACAGCGAGTCCTCAGAGTACTTGGCTCTGGGGTGTCACCACTCAGCACTGGTGGGACCCTGGGGATGTCCCCAGCTCCACTGGGTTCAGCAGAATGAAGACTCTCATCTTCCTGGTTCCTCCTCCACCCCGAATCCATCTTCTGATTAAAAATAAAGCAAAAAAACCCCACAAACCACTCAATAAATCCGAAGTAGCCAGGTGAGGCTCCACACCGCCCATTGGAATGGGTCCAGAGGAGGCTACAAAGACAATCCAAGGGCAGGAGCACTTCCCATATGAGCACAGGCCGAGAGAATTGGGCTTGTTCAGCCCGGAGAAGAGAAGGTTCTGAGGAGATCTTACAGTGACCTTCCAGTACCTGAAAGGAGCCTAGAAGAAAGCTGGAGACGGACTATTCATAACGGCTTGTGGTGATAGGACGAGGGGGAACAACTATAAACTGGAGTGGGGCAGATTTAGACTAGACATTAGGAAGAATTTCTTCACCATGACAGTGGTGAGGCCCTGGAACAGGTTGCTCCATCCCTGGAGGTGTTCAAGGCCAGGTTGGATGGAGCCTTGGGCAGCCTAGTCTAGTGGGACGTCCCTGCCCATCACAGCAGGGTTGGAACTAGATGATCTTTAAGGTCCCTTCCAACCCTAACGAGTGGCTGAGAGAGCTGGGGTTGTTTAGCCTGGAGAAGAGGAGGCTGAGAGGAGACCTCATTACTCTCTACAACTACCTGAAGGGAGGTTGTGGAGAGGAGGGAGCTGGGCTCCTCTGCCAAGTGACAGGGGACAGGATGAGAGGGAATGGCCTCAAGCTCTGCCAGGGGAGATTTAGGATGGAGATTAGGAGGAAGTTTTTCACACAGGGGGTCATTGAGCATTGGAATAGGCTGCCCAGGGAGGGGGTTTCCCTGGAGGTGTTTAAGGCACGGGTGGATGAGGTCTTGAGGGACTTGGTTTAGTGCTTGATAGGAATGGTTGGACTAGAAGATCCGATGGGTCCCTTCCAACCTGGTTGTTCTATGATTCTATGAACCCAGTCCAGACATCACCTCCTCAAGGCTGTGCTGCTGCCCCTAAACCTCCCTCTTTTCCCACAAATTTTGCAGCCACAGGGGCTGGTATTGCCAACCACTGTTGGCGAGCACCCCAACAACTCCTGATGCTTCCTTGCCCCATCTCTGGTGATTCAGCGAGGTCCAGCACAGCCCAGGGATTCCCCAGGTAGCAAGGTTGTGCCATGTCCACCTTGCAGCAAGCAACGCCTCGGGAGCAACCTAAGCTACAAAGCCAAAAGCCAGCAGTATCTGATGGGACAACAGCCTGCCTCTTCTCACCCAATTCTTTCCCCAGTATGTATTAATGTTTGCTTTTGCTGATGACCTCAGGTGCTCCTAAGCCCGTTCCTCGGGGATTGGGGATGCCAAGTGCTGTGGCCGAGGGCAAATGAGGTTTCAGCAGCAGGGAAATGACGCTGGTCCTCAAAGGTCACATTATCCAGCAGGTTATTTTTCCCCACCCTTGGCTGATGCTGCTGGGATCCAGTAGCAAATAGCAATGCTTTCCAAAAATGGGGGTCCAGGGGCAAGACTCTCCTCTTGAGACCCTGGTTTTAAAGGAAAACAGACCATTTTGAGCACAAATCAACTTTTCCCCCTATCAGACGGGTTGCAGCATCCCAGGGCCAGGCTCCCCCTCTGGATATCACCACATTAAATATCAGCCCTGTGCACGGAGCCGATAGCGGTTGGGGACAGACCCAGTGGTACCTATCTCGAATTCGGGGCCCTTCTCTATTGCTCCCAGATAAAACTTGCCTCGACCCTTCCTGCGGTGCCCTGTGTTAAAAGGGCAAGAGAAAAATAAAATAGAACCCAAAATTTGGGGTAGATGGAAGGGGTATTTATTATAATTTATTATTAAGTTCGCTCTAATTTATCCAGGAGGGCAATAAAGGTGATGGGGAGTATTAAAATTGCTAGTGGGATCACAGAATCATAGAACAACCAGGTTGGAAGGGACCCATCGGATCTTCTAGTCCAACTTCGCCGGAGGAGATGCTGCGATGGCTCATTGGGGCGATTTATAATCATTTATAAAGTATTTAGGCCTAATTGATCCAGGAGGGGAAGGAAGGGTAATGCAGGACGCTGCAATTGCTTATGAGGGGGCATTAATAATAAGTTATTATTAAATTAATAAACTATTTAGTCTTAATTTGTCCAGGATGGGAATAAAGGATAGTGGGAGAATGGAGGTGGATACTGATGGGGGTGGATACTGATGGGGGGATGTGGGTGCTCCAAGTGCTCAGGGTGGGTATTTATAATAATTTATGATTAGATTTAACATGGTTTAGTTTTTTTTGATAGGAATGGTTGGACTTGATGAGCTGATGGGTCTTTTTTGACCTGGTGATTCTATGATTTTATGATTTATAACGTATCGAGGCCTAGTTTATCTAGGAGGGGAAAGAGAGGGTGGTGGGGGCCGCTGTGATTTCTCATGGCATGGGAGGATGCTGAGAATGCTCACAGAGATCATAGAATCATAGAATCATAGAACAACCAGGTTGGAAGGGACCCATGGGATCTTCTAGTCCAACCATTCCTATCAAGCACTAAACCAAGTCCCTCAAGACCTCATCCACCTGTGCCTTAAACACCTCCAGGGAAGGGGAATCAACCACCTCCCTGGGCAGCCTATTCCAATGCCCAATGACCCTTTCTGTGAAAACCTTCCTCCTAAGCTCTAGCCTAAATCTCCCCTGGTAGAGCTTGAGGCCATTCCCTCTTGTCCTGTCCCCTGTCACTAGGGAGAAGAGCCCAGCTCCCTCCTCTCCACAACCTCCTTTCAGGTAGTTGTAGAGAGTAATGAGGTCTCCTCTCAACCTCCTCTTCTCCAGGCTAAACAACCCCAGCTCTCTCAGCTGCTCCTCATAGGTTCTGTTCTCCAGCCCCTTCACCAGCCTCGTCGTTCTTCTCTGGACTCGCTCCAGAGCCTCAACATCCTTCTTGTGGTGAGGGGCCCAGAACTGGACACAGGATTCAAGGAGAGGCCTCACCAGTGCTGAGTACAGAGGGAGAATCACCTCCCTGGACCTGCTGGTCACACCATTTCTGATACCGCAATTACCAGTGGGGGGATGCTCACGTCCACACCCCGCAGCGTCCCGATCACCGTAAAAAAGCACCCTGGCTGGCATCCCCGTCCCAGTGACGCAAAACCCCCATGGGATGTAGCACCCCGAGTACCTTCCTTGCTCTGAGGCACCAACAACCCCACGGGGAGCCCCCGCTTGCAGCTGTTGGGGAAAGAAAAGAGCTGGGGAGAAGCAGAGCCTGAGAAAAAGTAGCCCTGCTGATAGGGGAGAGATTGGTTTCAGCCGGAGCTGCTCCCCCTGCCAAGTCCATATCCTATCTGTGCGGGGTGCAGTTACTTAACATTCATCACCGCCTGAACTCTGTAACTTTATCAGCGGCCGAGCATGGCGCCATCGCCGAGCCCAGCCATTCCCGGCGCTCAGATAGGGCCGATAAACCGCTGATAGATTACAGGAGATTGTTTCACTTCAGGGGCTGCGATTACTAATACTAATAGCGAGAGAGCCCGCATCATATCAAACAGCGGCTGGGGATGAGACGGGGGGGAAAACGGGCCACGCGGGGCACGGGAAAATAATGAGAAAGAAAATACAGGGACAATGACAATGAAGTGACTTTACGTTTCAGATGGGGTCGATAACGCCCTGATAGATTTTAAGAGAGGAGAGAGTCTAATAGAGCCGTCCCCAGCCCCGGCACATCAGATGGATGGGAGCAGATTGCTCTGTGAGAAGGGGATACGATGCTTAATGTAGTCCTGCCTTCCAGGCTAGTGAGGAAGCTGGGAAAAGGAGATGTTCCATGCACAGAAGGGAAACTGAGGCAGCTGGCGGGGTCCTTCTGCAGCTAGTCGAGAGGGTCTGGTCCTTCCTGGGGGCATCCCGGAGCGTCCACCCTCCCAATCCCCATCCAAGAGCAGTTTGAGATCATAGAATCATAGAACAACCAGGTTGGAAGGGACCCATTGGATCTTCTAGTCCAACCATTCCTATCAAACACTAAACTAAGTCCCTCAAGACCTCATCCACCCGTGCCTTAAACACCTCCAGGGAAGGGGAATCAACCACCTCCCTGGGCAGCCTATTCCAATGCCCAATGACCCTCTGTGTGAAAAACGTCCTCCTAATCTCCAGCCTAAATCTCCCCTGGCGGAGCTTGAGGCCATTCCCTCTTGTCCTGTCCCCTGTCACTTGGGAGAAGAGCCCAGCTCCCTCCTCTCCACAACCTCCTTTCAGGTAGTTGTAAAGATATTTAACTCCATGCCGATCCAGGCAGGAGTTGAGCAGCTCGGTGCAAGTCCAGGGCTAGGGAGCAGCTGGACAAATAAGACAGAAGGGAACTCCATCCAGGAAGAATTACTACCGCTGCTCCTGTACCAGGTACCTCATCGCTACTGGCCAAAGGAGTTTTCTAGATGAAAATCCCTCAGTTCTGGTACTCTCTCTCCCACCTGGAATAAAACCATTCCAGTCAGGAAGGGCTGGGGGCAGGGACGCTCACTCAGAAGCACAACATGCAGAGCCCATCAATACCAGGTGACGGCGAGGCCAGAGGTCAAGCTCTTTCTTAATCTAGCAACAAATTACCCCAGAGATGCTGCGCCAGAGCCATCGCCTTCCCCGTGGGAGGCAATTTCAGGTCCTACCAGGTCCACCCCACTGCTAAAAGCCACCAGGAAGGGAACCGTGACAGCTCCCAGCCTCAAATCCAAGACTTTTAGTCCATGTTGGCACCAGGTGAAGAGAAGGATGGAAGGGTAGGGACAACACGATGGTGGATTTAGCCCAGAAGGCCAACAGATCCATCACCTAAGATGCTCTCGCTGGGGTGTCATAGAATCATAGAACAACCAGGTTGGAAGAGACCAATGGGATCATCGAGTCCAACCATTCCTATCAAACACTAAACCATGTCCCTCAGGACCTCATCTACCCGTCCCTTAAACACCTCCAGGGAAGGTGTCTCGGTTGATTACAGCTCCCCGTGCCATCCTGGACCACTTCAGGGCCTCCGGTGAAGAGTAGGGGCTGGACAGGCAGAAAAGGACCCTCAGAAGGTACAACACAGTTGGGTGGCACATCTGCAAGAAACAGGGTTGACGGCTGCCAATGAGCCCAGCAGATGAAGGTCACCAGGAGCTGTAGGACGATGCTATCCCCCCAAAACCCCACTGCTATAGCTCCCCTTTTCAGCCACTGCTGGACCAGCACATGCATCCACCACCCTTTGCAGCCCCACGATCGCCAGCACCTTCACCTGGCACCTCCAACTCTCCTCTTTCTCAAACTCCAAGCGGTGTGGCCATTCATGCCCGGCTCTGCGGGCCCTGAGTTTCCCTCTGTGCAAACACGCGTGCCTGTGCTGCCTCCTTTTTATTTTTTTATTATTTTTTTTTTCCTGTTCTTGGCATTTTGGTGGAGCAAGATAAGAGTAAAAAACAACAGAGCTGCTCGGAGAGTGAAAAAGGGAGATAGATAACACAGATACCGACTCCTACACAAAACAGTCCTGGCTTTATCACTGCTTTTTATCACAGTTCCTTTAAAAAAAATAAAGAGAGCAGCCCAACTGGAATGGGGCAGCACATTAAAAAATGAACTTTATACCATTTGCTCTTTAGTTTTATATTTAGATGAATCAAACTGAGATTCTTGTGGGTGATACCTTTCCCAGTGCAAGGAACCAAAAAGTCTGGAAGCCCTGTGTGCTCTGGCAGGGACAAGTGAGGAAACTCAAGGGTAATTTAGGAAGGCAAATGCTAACGGGGCTGTGCCTGCTCCCAGCCTTGCTTGAGGCCACCGGGCACAACGGTTTGTGCATCTTTAAGCCTGGATGGGCCACTGGGATGAGGCCAGTCCCAAAGAATCCCACTGGACAGGGCAGCATCCCAGAGCAGAACCAGTGAGGCTCAGGCTGGAGATGAATGTAGAATGCCCTGAGCATCCCTGGGCTCTGCCAACTGGTTTCTGGTCCCTGAGAACAGCCAGAGTTCACCTGAGATGCCGCAGCCGGCACCGGGATCCCAGCCACATGCCGCAGCCATGTAGCATTGCGGCAGCTGGCAAAGCCAAACATCCCTGCAATGAGACTAGGTCCCTGGCATCCGAGGGCAGCACTTCCATCCCAGTGCTGGGACACGACCGCACGTGCAAGACACGCCATCCACAAGGCTACCAAAAATTCTTTGCCCACAACAACCCCCTCTTTCTGAGGGCACCGCATGGGGCTCTGCCCTCCTGCTGCCAACCCTGGGCAAGGGCTGGAGAGAGCATTTTTTGAGCAGAAAAAACCCAGTCCGCAGGGCACGGTCAGAAAGAGGAAAGGGAAAAAAAAAGAAAAAAAGGACTGTAGGTTTTTCCCTCCCCTCACACTCCCTTCCCTACCTTCTTTTTGAAAAACATAATTTATCTGTGTATTATCAAGAAATCCAGACACTTTAATCAGTGAGCTATGAAGTCAGTATTTCCATTCTTATCTAGCGGAGGAGTGGAAATGGAGAGCAGATAGGCAGCTCCGAGCTGGTCCGTGGTGGGGAATGTTAATGGGAGGAGCGGCAGAGCCATTGGCTACCGAGCTGCCGCTATCGCTGCCATTATCGAGGCGTTATCGAGGCAACCATCGCAGCGCAGTAATGGGGCCAGTTCAACTTTCCGCATTATCATAGGAGCTGGAAGTAGCATGAGAGGCCTCGGCTGGGAGATGGAGAAGCGAGCGAGTGGCCGAACTTCCTAGCGGAGCACGGGGAGAAAGCAAAAAAGCAGCTTTTCCTCCCCGTGGTCTCCTGAGCTGGCGATAGGCAAGGCAAGGCTCATCCTGCTTGGGCATCCTCCTGCGCATTGCGAGGATTGACCTTATGGCACATCCCTAAACCCTGTGGCACTCTGGGTACCAACCCCACTGAGCATCCCTAAAGCCCTGAGTTCTGGCCCTGAGGCACATCCCCAAAGCCCTGTGTGCCCTGGGTACCAATGGCACTGAGCATCCCTAAAGCCCTGGGTACTGACCCCAGGGCACATCCCTAGAGCCCCAGGCACCGATCCTGCTGAGCATCCCCGAAGCGCGAGGCCGTGACCCCCCAGCTCGCCAAGGACGAGAGAAAACAATGCATCTATATTTCATCAGATGAACAAATTAGAGGAGCACATTTCCTCCACACTCTATCGAATGGGAGATGTCAAGAAAATATGTTGATGTGAGAAAGAGGAGATAAAGAATTATTTTGGAGGAAAAAAAAAAAAAACGTGGAAGGCTCTTATCTGGAGTGACTCATAGGCACACACTCCTTAACCCCACTGCAGCCCAAGGTCAGCAGTTACATTCCTTTCGGCATTTCATCCCTTCCAAAAAAACATGTTGCTGCAGGAACAATGCGGAGTCTTTGCCGGGCAGCCATCGGAAGAGGGAACTGTATTACCCCTGAAACACTTGAACTTTCCGGATAAAATAAGCAGTGGGACAGCAGCCTGGCCAAGCCAGAGCGTCCAAAACTCCTGAGTCAGGCAACAAAAACAGTCATGGGATGTGTCGCAGAAACTAAAAAAATAAAAAGGCATTGGCCTCCTGCTCCTCTCCAGTAGGAGGGAAGTTGATTTCTTCTCCCCCTAGGAAGAAAAATCCATGCCCTTCGTGCAGCCACAAGACTTGTGGAGCTGGAGTGTGATGCGGGGCTGCCAGAGAGGCCTTTTCATTTTTTTTCTTCATAAAGAAATCTTAAAAGCACAAGATTTCCACACTCTTGCTATCCTCCCCAGCTACTCCGACTGGTGGTCAAGGTTGCTCATCCCTCTCACTGAGCAGTCTCGGGGCCCGGAATTGGAATGCGCTGCTGTGAAAAAAGGCCTGGGCTGGTTTTCTCTCTGCAGTATCACCCCAAACAGCTTTTTCCAAAGCAGATCATGGGTTTTTTTTCAGTAGAACTACAGCACACACAGAAAACATCCTCTTCCTTTGCCCAGAATGGGTGTATTTGACCCCAAATCCACTAACACCAGTGCGTGCGGACACAGTGATGCCAGAGGACTTGGCTCCCCAGTGACTTCACACCATGTTCTCTTTGAGACGCTGCCATCGCTGGCTGGCTCTGCTGGGTCACCATGAGGGACGGGGTTGCCCCCGTCTCCAGGAACCGCAGATCACCTGCACCGTAGCCCTATCTCCTTGCGCAATCTGCTGCAACACCCGTGGGGAAAGGATTGCTTTCTTCCCAAGCCCCGATTGCTGAGCTGGCTGGCTTGCAACTTGGCAAAAGGGGAACCTGCAGCTTGCTAGGTGGCCTCATGATTCACGACGGAAAATAAGACCTTGCCCAACCGCTCGAGTTCAGAGCTGGAGCCGTAAATCCCAGCCGGAGCTCCAGAATGGGACGTCAGGGATAGCCCCCATGGTGTGGGCATTCCCATAGCTCCATGATTGCTCAGGGTGCCTGGGGAGGTAGACAGAGCAGGAGTGTCCCCAGGGGGCACAAGAGGTGGACGAGCGGCAGCAGACACAAACCAAGCCAACCCCAGCACCCACGAGCTGTCTGCCAGAGCTGCTGCAACCCCCCCTCACCCGCGTGGCTGCCAGCGCTGCCTTCCCACCCTGTGGCTGTCGGCAGCCACATGGACCACAGAACAGGTTCTGCTGTACTGCCGGGTGCCCCGTGTGTGCCCACGGCCAGCCAGGCTCTAGCACTTGCCCTCTGAGCATCCCACATGTATCCTCTCCGCTTGATGAAGCGATGGGGATGGTTGGGAAGGGCTACCCTGGGGATACAACCTGCCACTGAGGGAAGCACCCAACCGCGTGTCCCACAGTTGGCAGAGTCCACGGCCCCATAAACACAGATGTTGCTCCGGAGAGAGGCTAAGGCTACCTGTCACCTTGGCCACCACCAGCCTAGCACAGTGCTGACCCCTCTCCCACCTGCAGAGATGCTCATATCAGGACCACCAGGCATGGAAACGGAGAGGAACTTCTTCCAGGATCCAATCCCACACTGAGCAGGAGTGCAGCACTGCCAAGTTACTGGCGGGAAATAGCCAGCAATG
This sequence comes from Coccyzus lansbergi, assembly GCA_033558105.1. Taxonomy (NCBI): domain Eukaryota; kingdom Metazoa; phylum Chordata; class Aves; order Cuculiformes; family Coccyzidae; genus Coccyzus; species Coccyzus lansbergi. The sequence continues at coordinate 152,232 of JAUMJK010001348.1, forward strand.
CCCAGGAGAGCTCACCACAGGAGACTGCAGGCTCTGCTGGATGCGCCCAACGAACAACACAGCATCACCAGCCCAGCCCAGCGTGTCCCACTATGCAGGGACCACAGTGGGTCCTTGCCTCTGGGATCCCCCGATGCCACTCACGATGCATCCTAAGATACTGGCAGCTTCTGTGATGGGCAGAGCCGCTGTGGAGGCTGATGTGCCATGGAGCTTTCCTGCCTGCACCCCTGTCAGCACCAAGAAGCTGCCACTTTGAGATGCCACTGAGTCAGGGCTGGCAAGTGCCTCGGGGGTGTTTGCACAAGAGGGGAGGGGTTGGCAGGCAAGACGAGCGGGCAGACAAGCAGGCAGCGCCCCTGGGAGCAGCAGACACGTGGAAATCAGGGATGCCACCCCCGGGATGCCAGGAGCGGGTCCAGGCACAGGGGTGCTGCAACATCCTTTTGGAAGCAGAGATGGGAGGCCCTGCCTGTGCCCAGCTCAACCCCAGGGTCCTCCCTGGGGAGCAGGCAGCAAACCCTCCCCATCCAGTAGAGCAGCCTGGGGTAACACGCCTCCCCAGACACCCCACTGCCCACCCCTGAGCAGGTATGGATGGGGAAACTGAGGCACAGAGGCTGGCAGTGATGGAAAAGCGCAGCACCATCAGAGTGGCAGGAGGTGGTGGGGGGGAAAAAAACCAAGCAAGTGGAGGTAACCAGTCACCTGCACGGACTGAAAGGAAAGGAGCGACTCAGCAAGCAAAGGCAGCAGGAGAGGAGCAGGCAGGAGGCGTGCCTGGAGCATCCCACGCCACCGGCTTACCACGCTGCCGCTAAAAATAGACACCGGGTTGGCCACTGTCATCTTTACAAGAAATGCAATTTTCCAATCTCCTGGGAAGAACAGTTCTCATGGTCCAGCTGGCACCGCAACTCCCCAGCTGGCACCACGACCCCCTGCCCGGCATCGCTGCGGAGCCCACGTGGGACTGGGGAGCGGCAAAGCTCTCAAAAGAGGAAAGGGAAAAAACCAAACCAAGACTTACCACCCCACCGAGAGATGGCAGGGCTTACCGGTGCAGATCGCACTCGCTATCTGACACCATCTAAGAGCGATTAAAGAAAATCTACACCCAAAAATATGATGGTGCTTTCGCCTCCCCCAGCCCGTGCGTTTGCTACGCAGAGCGGATAAAGATCGAAAAAGAAAGTCGAAGCTCTCATCGAACTAATGCAACATCTGCAGCTGATAACAGGCACTGGGGAGCGCTCAGCTTCTCAGCCCAGCTTGTTTCACAGAGTAAGGAGGGGAAAAAAAAACACACCTTGAGAAATAAAAAACACATATGCAGCTGCCCCCCATCAGATAATTAAAGCGCCTGCGTTAATCACATTTGCAATGGAACAAATTGTTGGAGGCCTTTTGCCCCTCTTTGCTGTGTTTGTTGTTGTAGCGAATCCTGTTCGGGTCTGGTGGGAGAGATAAGTGGCCCTTATCTGCCCTGGCAATCTCTATCAGGATGGAGATCAGGCCAGTGCTGATCTGGAGCTCAGATCTGCTGTAGCTGAGAGCAGAATAGAAAGGGAAAAGGGGAGAACAAAAAAAAAAAAAAAAGAAAAAAGAAAACAAAACCACACGCAGGCCCTTGCAACTACTATAAAAACACTCACTTCCAGTGAATTTCAGCAGGAAAAAAAAATAATATGTATATATTACGACAACAACAGGGGGAGAGGCACATCAGCAAGATGAGATCAATCTCCCGCTTATCAGTTTCCCCCATCGGAAGACCCGGCGCTGCGAGTGCACGCAGAGGCAGCTGCCAGCAGCCTCGCTCATCAGCCGTGTGCCCGCACTCCCATGTTTGAAGTTAATAAATATAACAGGCTATCTGGGTTGGAGATCAGCTCCTGCTCTCTATCAGCCCCTCACATCTATCTACCAGCAGAACAAAAGACAGACAAAAAAAAAAAAAAAAAAAACACACACACACACACACAGAGGAAAAAAAAAAAAAAACCAACACCCCACCCTACAAAGCAGCCACAGCTGCAGGGATGTTGGTTTCACAGCCGAGGATGGAACGGGGGGCAAAAGACAACTGTGCCCCCCAGCAGGTACCTCGCGATATTTAATAAGCAAGCGCTCCGCGTGTTTTCTCCGTTATTGGAAGCCACTGTCCAGATGCAATCAACTTTCCAAGCCTCAGCACAGCAAGCCAGAGCGCGTGTCCCCAGGGAGTGCTCAGAGGGACCCCCACACCGCTGGTTCCCTCGACCCCCTCCATCGCTGTGACACTCCAGCCCAAAAAGCAAAGAAGAAGAAGGTGGTGGTGGTGGTGGTGGTTAAAGCAGCTGGTTAAATATAGTCCGGTGTCTGATCTTTGTCTTATCGCTCTTGGCGATCGCCTGCTCTCCCGGCGATCTCCCTCGCGAGCCTATCTGCGCATCGCGTTGAGCTTCAAAAAAAAAAAAAAAAAAAAAAAAAAAATAGAAAAACCCAATCCCAACCCCAACCCCAGAAGAGCTGAAGCCAAAAGCGAGAACATAGCGTCACCCGGGAAAATAATATCAGCAGATACCAATCTGGAGGAGGTTTTTAATGCTCCAGCCGAGATGATAAAAAGGATAGACTTTGTGGAAACAGGTCCGGTCTGTACATGAGAGGAGTCTGGTTACCGGAGCCCTGATTCATGCATACCTTCCCTCGGCCCCGTCGGAGGCAGCGGCAAAGGCGCTCTCGCCGCGCTCGCCGCCTCTAATGACTGTTTTCATGTTGACACATACAGGAAGGGTTCCAAGCTTTCAGCTTTTAATCAGTTTTGGCCATCGCCAGCGGCCTGAGATCAGCCTCCCACTTTATCATTTCTTCACATCTCTGCAGAGAAGCAGCAGAGGAAGGAGATACGAGCCGCCTTCGCCTCGCCAAGCTGTCACAGCCTCGGCCAGCCCCATCTTTCCCCTCGCCAAGGTCCATGCCAACGGCTCCGGGGCCCGGGCGAGCGTCCTGCCATCCTCTAGTCCCCCACGCGCTCAGCTCTCGCCCACATCAGAGCTGCTATCCCAGACGTTGCGACGCTACCGCTCGCTCGCTTCAGTCTAAACGCTCCTGGTTGAATGAGCTGGAGTTACCCAGGGAGGGACTGCCCAGCAGTTGGGCTTTTTGCCGGAATAAAGCCGCAGAAGTTGGATAAAGCTAGAGGAGAACCTTCCCTCCAGCTAGGAGGTGTTTAAGGCGCGGGTGGATGAGGTCTTGAGGGACTTGGTTTAACGTTTGATAGGAATGGTTGGACTAGAAGATCCGATGGGTCCCTTCCAACCTGGTTGTTCTATGATTCTATCACCAAAACAAACAAACAAACAAAAAAAAAACAAAAACACCCAAAAAACCCCAAAGGAGGCAGCTGGAACTATTTTTAACTCTACCCAGGTAAAAGTCTAGCTGAGCTTTATCACCAGAGCAATCACCCCAGGCAGGGAAACAGGTAGGTGCAACTCAGCCTTGCAATTATTTCAGGAGAAAGATAAAGCTAGATTATCACATGGTGGCCAGCCTTCCCTATCCTCCCATCTCCCTCTTATCGCCAGCTTCCATCGGCTGGAGGGGGAAAGGAAAAACACACACACACCAGAAAGGAAGGGAAAAAAAAAAAAAACCAAGCTAAGCTCGTCACCTAAAAGAATAACTTCCAGCACTTTGCAGAATTTCTCAGCCCTGGTGGATCAAAACCAGATCCCAGCCCATGGAGCAGAACACGGGGAGCATGACCCCTTGGAGAGGGTGGATGGTGGCTAATGCCCCCAAGGATCCCATGGTGGCTCCTTGCAGCGTCAGCCCAACATCCCAACCCTCTGAGGTGCCAAGTCGGAGCTGGGGGGGGGGGTCACTGGGCAGGGGGAGAGGTTGTGGCCAGTAGGGATGAGGGCAACCAGTGGGGTGATGAGGGCAACCAGGGGATCTGGATGATGGAACACGCTGCGTCCAGGAGCACCCAAGGCGAGTGGGGGATCCCCACGCGGAAAGGGGAGCCCCTGGTAGGGAGAGGAGGTGCTGTGGGTGCTAGGTAGCCCCGAAGGGGAATGTGGGTAGCCCCTAGGGGGGGTTAGGTAGCCCCGAGGGGGGGGTTAGGTAGCCCCCCGGCTGCCTCCCGGCTCTGGCTGGGAGGGCAGGCAGGAGGAGAGATAAGATCACAATTTCAGGCCGTCCCGACAGAGCGATCTTATCAGGATGGGACTTGCAGAACGGAATATTTTCGAAGCCTTATCGGGGTCCCCATCGGGAGCCGGTACCGGAGCCATCGCGTTGGCGGAGGAGGCGGGGGGGGAGGGGCGGGGGGGGGGCGGCACCGACTCGGGGGTACCGGCCATAGGGGGGGACACCGGAGGGATGGAGGGAGGCTGAAACGGGGGAAATAAGAGATGGGGGGATAACGGGGGGGTTGAGATAACGGGGTCCCGGAGGGATGGGAGAGGGGGGTTATCGCCGAGGGGGTGAGAGGGGAGAGGACAGAAAGGGGGGAGATAAGGGGGGCACGGGAGGGGGCGGGATGGCGTTACGCGGAGGGTGAGAGGGGGGATGCCGGGGGGTACCGGGGTGGGGGGAGAGGGGGAAGGGGATAGCGAGGAGGTGGTGAAAAACGGAAGGGAAGGGGTCAGCAGGGAAGGGGTCAGTAGGGAAAGGAAGGGGTGAGCAGGGAAGGGAAGGGGTCAGTAGGGAAGGAAGGGGTGAGCCGCGGGCAGCGCGGGGTGGTGGCGGCGGCGACTCACGTTTGATCTGCCGGGGGTTGCTCTGTTTCCTCCTGGACATCGCTCGTCTCGGGGCTCGCCCGGCGCCCCGGCTGGCGGCTGGGCGGGCGGCAGGTGGCTGGCGGCGGGCGGGCCCCCGGCTGCTCGCATGCCCGCCCTGCCGCCCGCGCTGCCGGGCCGGGGCCGGGGCCGTGCAGGGCGCTGCGGAGCCGCCGCCGCTGCCGCCGCCGCGGGGTTTTCTCAATGGGCGCCGCCGCGGCCGAGAGAACCCGCCGAGGGCTCCCCGGGGGGCGGGGCCGGCGCGAACCGCCCCCGC
>JAUMJK010001349.1:0-205223 GCA_033558105.1 Coccyzus lansbergi
GCTCCATACTCTTCTCAAACCACAAATCCCACAATGCCCCGCGACCCCCCCATTGCCCGCCCCACAATCCCGTGCGCACGCGCAGAACCCCATGTGGTTCCAAGATGGCGGACGCGGCGTCTGGCGGCTCTGGCGCGGTAAAGGCGGCTCCTCCCGGGGACGCTGGGGAAGGAGGAGGGTTCCATGGCCGAGACCGGGCACCAAGGGCTCCATCGCAGGGCTGGGGCGGCGGAGGGGCTTGGACTGAGCCTCCCTTGGCGCTGAGAGGGCTGCGGCCGCGCTTGAGGGGCGGAGGCAGGGGCTGAGGGGGGGGGGAGGGAGACGCTGATTGGCTGAGAGAGTGTGAGTGTGTAAGGGTCATTGGGCATTGGAGTAGGTTGCCCAGAGAGGTGGTTGATTCACCTTCCCTGGAGGTGTTTAAGGGATGGGTAGACGAGGTGCTGAGGGACATGGTTTGGTGTTAGATAGGAATGGTTGGACTCGATGATCCGATGGGTCTCTTCCAACCTGATTGTTCTATGATTCTACGAAAGGCTGTGAGCCCTCAGTCTGTTTATTCTGGAGAGAAAGAGGCTGAGAGGGAATCCCATCAGTGCTGATCAATATCTGGTGGGCAGGGAGCAAGAAGAGGGGCCAGGCTGTTCAATGGTGACCAGCGACAGGACAAAGGGCAACAGGCATAAACTGGAGCCCAGTGAGTTCCACCTGGACAGGAGTAAAAACATATTTACTGTGCGGGTGACAAAGCCCTGGAACTGGTTGCCTCAGGAGTGTGTGTAGCCTCTTCTGGAGATATTCAGGGGGTTGGAACTGGGTGATCTTTAAGGTCATAGAATCATAGAATCACCAGGTTGGAAGAGACCCACTGGATCATCAAGTCCAACCATTCCCACCAATCCCTAACCCATGTCCCTCAGCACGTCGTTCACCCGCACCTTAAACCCCTCCAGGGAAGGCGAGTCAACCCCCTCCCTGGGTAGCCTCTGCCACTGCCCATTCACCCTTTCTGTGAAGTATTTTTAACTAATGTCCAGCCTGAACCTCCCGTGGTGGAGCTTGAAGTTGGAAGGTCCCTTTCAACCCAAACTGTTATATGAAGCTATGATCTTCGAACCGGCCTGGATGTGCTCCTGGGCAGCTGCTGGCGGTGACTCTGCTTTAGCAGGAGAGTTGGACTGGATGAGCTCCAGAGGGTCCTTCCAGCCTCAACCATTTAGGGATCCCATGTGTAGAGATCTGTGTGTGTAGATGTGTGTCTATTTGTGTATAGATGTGTGTGAATATGTCGGTGTGTGTATATGTTTGTGCAGTGGGGTCAGGCAGGGCTGGAGGAGTACAACCAGTCCTGTCTCCAGCCCCTGGTGTGTCCCAGAGCCCATCCCAGGGTGGCATTAGCCCCTTGCCCTTCCTGGTGCCTGTTCCTGGGGTGAGCAGAGCTTTCCTCTGAGCTTTTGTTTTGGGGTGGGGGGTTCTGTGTTCGCAGAGGTCGGGCAGCAAGCACGCCACCACACCGGCCGATAACTACTACCTGGCTCGGAGGAGGACTCTGCAAGTGGTGGTCAGCTCCTTGCTCACTGAAGCCGGCTTCGAGAGTGCTGAGAAAGCTGCGGTGGAGACGCTGACGGAGATGTTACAGAGCTGTGAGTATCCAGCTCTGTGTGTGTCCATACAGGTCTCTTGAAAGTTTCTTGTTTCTCTGTTTTTAAATTGGCCTTCACTCTTCAATTTTTTGGGGTATTTTTTCTCATTGTCTTATGTTAATGATGTCTTTGATAGGAGGTTGATAGGAATGGTTGGACTCGATGATCCGATAGATCTTTTCCAACCTGGTGATTCTATGTTCACAGAAGCAGGAGCACAGCCCTGGAGTCACAGGTTTCTGAGAGCATGAGACATCTGTCCAAGCTCAGAAGTACTTATTTATCTCAGCGAGTACTCATTAGATACTCATTAGGTATCCTAGTAAGCTCCATTTACTGAGATGCTGCCAGAGTACATAAAGAAATAACAAAGTTTCAGGTATTTGGTTTATTATGATTGCAGAAGTTCCTTTTTTGGGCAGCTCTGGGTGCTGTGCCTGGGATCTCAAGTTCCATATTTTTTGTGAAATCAAAGGGTGATTCGGTTTTGTGTGGTTTTTCACCCCTGAGGCAGATTTGCCTTTTGCATTTGTGGAAAAGATCTGCCTCGTTCATCTTCAGTGTCTTCACGCTTTGCACGTGCTTTAATTTTAAACATACAGGTTGTAAGACACTGGAATCCAGGAGCTATTTATCATTTCTTGCTAAATTTGCTAAAACTTCAGGTCTCCAGAGCTGGGGCTGATTCACGTGTGCTCACAGGATCCATTATGTGCTGGTGTTGTTTTTTTTCCCTCTCAGATATTTCTGAAATTGGAAGGAGTGCAAAGTCGTACTGTGAACACACAGCCCGAACGCAGCCAACGCTTTCCGATATAGTGGTTACGCTGGTGGAAATGGGTGAGTAGTTGACTGGTCCCACTAATTCCAGCTGCCAGCATTGCAGAAGGTTTGGGTGTTGGTAGGAAAATGTGTCCCTGATGTTTTGGGTGTTTGCGTGATGCCAGGTTTTGCCATGTGGATGCAGTGTGGATATATACCGACTGCATCATTTTCTTCCTTGTGGAATTTGAAGCCCTTGGAAAAATTCTAGAGAAGACTAAGTGGAGGTTTTTTTGACAGGATGAACTCTCAGAGTGATTTTTATTTCTTCTTTTGTATTTCAGGGTTCAATGTTGAAACGCTTCCTGCCTATGCCAAGCGGTCGCAGAGGATGGTCATCACTGCCCGTATGTGGGAAATCCTTTATTTTTCTATGCAGGAAATTGCAAATAATTTGGCATTCCTACCTGCTGGCACCCAGAGCACCTGCTTTTCTTATGGGTGACGCAGTGTGGTGGCCAAGAAGGCCAATTGCATCCTGGCTTGGATCATAAATGGTATGACCAACAGGTCCAGGGAGGTTCTTCTCCCTCTGGACTCGGCACTGGTGAAACCAAACCTTGAATCCTGTGTTTAGTTGTGGGCCCCTCAGCACAAGAAGGATGTTGAGGCTCTGGAGCAAGTCCAGAGAAGACCAACAAAGCTGGTGAAGGGGCTGGAGAACAGGCCTGATGAGGAACAGCTGAGAGAGCTGGGGGTGTTTATCCTGGAGAAGAGGAGGCTGAGAGGAGACCTCATTGCTCTCTACAACTTACTTGAAAGGAAGTTGTGGAGAGGAGGGAGCTGGGCTCTTCTCCCAAGGGACAGGACGAGAGGGAATGGCCTCAAGCTCTGCTAGGGGTGGTTCAGGCTGGACATTAGGAAAAAATATTTCACAGGAAGGGTCATTGGGTATTGGAACAGGCTGCCTAGGGAGGGGGTTGAGTCACCTTCCCTGGAGTGTTTAAAGCATGGGTGGATGAGGTGCTGAGGGTCATGGTTTAGTGATTGACGGGAATGGTTGGCCTCAACGATCCAATGGGTCTTTTCCAACCTGGTGATTCTATGATTCTGTGATCTTTTTTAACTGTAGCTCCTGTGACAAACCAGCCTGTGACTCCCAAAGCCCTGACGGCTGGACAGAACAAGCCGCATCCATCCCACATTCCTGGCCATTTCCCTGAGTTTCCAGATCCTCACACTTACATCAAGACACCAGTAAGTGGAAAAAGATTTTAATGCCATTTAGAGTCTGAAGTGAATAACAGTAGGAATGTTGTAGTATATATTTTTACTGCAATGTTGGTGCTGTTTATGCATCATGTTACTTCTCCTGGCTTAATATTGCTTGTTGGTGGTGGATTCCCCTCACTGTTGGTTTCTGGCTGATTGGCATCTCTAGCTCTCTGAAAATCTGTTAGTGTTGAGAGTCAAATGTGTGCTCATAGCATCTGCCGTCTAGCAGTGTTCTGGACTTGAGGTGTCCACATTTCGTCTACTGTTGATGTTCCTTTTTTTCCTGTCCCACAGACATACCGGGAGCCAGTGTCTGATTATCAGGTCCTACGGGAAAAGGCAGCGTCTCAGCGCCGCGATGTGGAAAGAGCTCTCACGCGTTTCATGGCCAAGACGGGAGAAACACAGAGCCTCTTCAAAGATGATGTTAGCACCTTCCCACGTGAGTTATGTTAGGACACTTTGGGCTGTAGGGCTGTGAACTTTGAGGTCTGGAGCACCTCCCAGTTGGGTACAGACTGAGAGAGTTGGGATCGTTCAAGCTGGAGAAGACTCCAGGGAGACTTTAGAGTAGCTTCCAGGACTGAAAAGGGCTCCAGGAAAGCTGGGAAGGGGCTCTTGATCGGGGAGGGCAGGGACAGGATGAGGGGGAATGGTTTGAAGCTGAAAGAGGGGAGATTGAGATGAGATCTTAGGGAGAAATCTTTTCCTGTGAGGGTGGGGAGGCAGCGGCACAGAGCAGAGCCCAGAGCAGTGGTGGCTGCCCTGCCCCTGGAGGTGAATCAAAGCCAAATAATCAGCTTCTGCCCTCACTGTCTGCACATCGCTGACAGCTACTGAATTCCAAGCTTATCCCGTTCCTGTCTCTGACCCTCTGTAACGTTTGAATGATGTCTTCTCTCACACCTTTCTGTGGTGAGCAGTGGAGATTTTCCTGTTTCTCTGTCTGCAAAGTAGTGATGAGAACTCCCACCTTCCCATATCTCTCTAGCAGCACAGATGCCAGTGTTGTCTGGAGTGATGCTTCAGCCTGCAGAATCATTGAACTTTTATGGGGGTCAAGAAGGACTTTTTGTTTTACTATAATGCTGTGTCCTCGTCTAGAATCACCAAGTGGCCTCAGAAAATAGAGAGTTAGAGACTGCCATCTTTTAGGAACAGCAGCAAAAGAGTGTGTGTGTTTAAAACCAGAGCCAGTGAAGTGTTTGATCTCTTAAGTATCTGCTTGGCTTTGTGTCTGAGGAGCTGATGTCCTTTTCCCTGTAGTGATCGCTGCCAGGCCTTTCACTGTTCCCTACCTGACAGCTCTTCTCCCCTCTGAGCTGGAAATGCAGCAAATGGAAGAAACGGATTCATCTGAGCAAGATGAGCAGACAGACACAGAAAACCTTCCCTTGCACATGAGCACGGTAAACCCTGCCTGAGAGATCGAGGTCTCTTGGGCCTGACTTTCTTAAACATGTGAAACCTGGTTCTCTGTCCGTCTTCCTCACAGCTGGGCAGAGTGTGTGGGAGAGGGCAGAGGTTGTGTTTTCCCAGGTGTAAATGGCTAAACGTTGTCATGGTTCTTTAACTTTCTGGAGGGTGTGGTGCAAAATGAGGTTAGATCATGAGCTTTCAGTGCAAACTTTGCTTCTGTGTTAGGGGAGAGAGGGTTGTCCTAAGATCCCATTCATAGAATCATAGAATCAGCAGGTTGGAAGAGACCCACCGGATCATCGAGTCCAACCATTCCTATCAAACACTAAACCATGTCCCTCAGCCCCTCATCCACCTGTCCCTTAAACCCTTCCAGGGAAGGTGACTCAACCACCTCCTTGGGCAGCCTGTTCCAATGCCCAGTGACCCTTTTTGTGAAAAACTTTTTCCTAATGTCCAACCTAGATCTCCCCTAGTGGAGCTTGAGGCCATTCCCTCTCGTCCTGTCCCCTGTCCCTTGGGAGAAGAGCCCAACTCCCTCCTCTCCACAACCTCCTTTCAGGTAGTTGGAGGGAGTAATGAGGTCTCCCCTCAGCCTCCTCTTCTCTAGGATAAACACCCCCAGCTCTCTCAGCTGTTCCTCACAAGGCCTGTTCTCCAGCCCCTTCCCCAGCTTTGTTGCTCTTCTCTGGACTCGCTCCAGAGCCTCAACATCCTTCTTGTGGTGAGGGGCTCGTTTTCTTCCCAAAGGAGATCTTTTTGTGTTAAAAATCTGGACTTCTCACCTTTAATGCAGCTCTGTTTGTGCTGCTGTTTACCTTAGCAGTTGATCTGGTTTGCACATAGGTGATGTGGTTTGAACTTGTAAGCCTTGTTTAGCCTGACTTTGGTTGTTTATGCTTTTTTGTTTCATGTGGCAGGATGATTCAGGCCCTGAAAAGGAGAACACGTCAGTGTTACAGCAGAACACCTCCTTGTCAGGCAGTCGGAATGGAGAGGAAAACGTGATAGACAATCCCTATCTCCGGCCAGTCAAAAAGCCCAAGATCCGCAGGAAGAAGTGAGGTGCAGCCAGTTGGCTTCTCAGAGGAAGAGAAATGCAGGGCTTCACCTCTGCTGCTGTGGGTGAGAAGCAATCCAGCCAAGTGGCAGAGGCAGGAGGATCTCTCTCTGCCTGAACTACACTCATCCTGGTTTGCAGCTCTCCCTCTTTCCCTTCTGCTCTCCTGCTTTGGAACGGTCAATGCTCAATTGCCTTAACAGGATTGGAGGCCGACGGGTTACTGATGGGAATTATCTCGTTTACTTTGGTTTGTTGTCCCTACCGGCAGGATTGATTCCCTGAAGAGATGAGGGACACAAAGGTTCTTGCTGCTCAGTGCTTCCCAGCAGGCTCTCTGGAATACAAAAGTGGAATTTGTTTGTGGCTGCCTGGCAGGCTAGAAAAGAAACTTCTGCAACCGACCTTGCCTGGCCTTATAATCTAAGGAGCATTTATTAACAGAGAAATCCCAGAGAGGTTTCTTTCTTTGGATTCTTGGCAGGTAAAAGCAAACAGACTTTTTCTTTTATAAACTAAAGGCATCTGATGTGTCAGTAAGAGAACGAAGTGTAAATACAGAGCTAAGATAGCATTTTATTCTCACTTTTCTGACTGCAGCTGTACTCCTGACTTAAAAGCGCTAAGTGTGGTGTTTACCCTGCTCTGCTTTGAGGTTGTTTTCTAGCCTATGAAGGGCAGGGTTTAACAGCTGCTTCGGGCTATTTTTCAGTTCTGTTGTTAGCTTCAGTACAGCAAAACTCCTTTGAGAGTTGGTGCTTTTGCCAGCTGTTTTGGAAAGATGCTGTGTTGAGAACCTTGGAATATGGAATAAAGCTGTATTGATCGCAGTCTGCGAGGCTGTGCTATCGATCGCACTTTTTCACTTTCTCCATTCTTAAATATGGGCTTTTGTCAACAAAGATCGGTCTTCTTCCCTCTTTTATTTCCCCAGAGCAGAAGACTATTTTGGCCGTGAAAATGACTGGTGATGGGAGCGTTGTAAATGTTAGCTGGTTCTCCAGGGCTTTGCTTTCATTTTCATTCAGCCGTTACTTAGGCATAAACACGTCTTAAATGTCTTTGAGAGGACTCCTGTAGTTCGGTCCAAACCCCCATGCATCTTTTCTGGATGAAAATGGGCTGGGAAACGCTGCCAGGCAGGTCCTGGTTCTCTTGAGGAGCAGCTGGATGCGAGGAGTCTGTTGCCATCACCGGGGAGATAAGAATTATGTATGTGCATGTTCACCTCTGTGTGGATAAGGCATCTTCCCAGGGCTGCCACTTCTCCATCACCCAGGGAGAAGGAACATAAAAAGCAAGAATGGAGCTGTTCCTGCCAAATAATCACTGCCGGGAAATTACATCCCTAGCAAAAAAAATCCTGCATGTGCCATTGTCTGTTCTGCTGGTGCCCTGGTTGTACAGGATGTTGAATTGTACAGAGATGTTGTGCATCTGTATTTTTTTACAATGAATTAAGAATTTTTCTTAACGGTGGAATCCCTCGCTGGATAGGGGAAAACTGTAGAATGAAACTGAGAAATTTTTATGTTCATAATAAAAGAAATTTTATCTCCTATACAAGCAAAATGGGCTGAGTCCTTACGCTTTCAGGAGTGGAAAAGCACTTGAAAAGAACCTGAGTGCATGTAGACTGGAATTATGGCAGTAGGAAGACTTGTCCTTCTCTCTGCACCTCTTTCTTTCTCCACAGCAGCACCTGGTAGCTGAGAAAGTTGGGAATTTTCCAACAAAAATTTTGATTTATTAAAATCATTAGGCTCAGAGAGTTTGGGTTGTTCAGCCTGGATAAGAAAAGGCTCGGGGGAGACCTTAGAGCAGCTTCCAGGGCTGAAAGGGGCTCCAGGAAAGCTGGGGAGGGGCTTTGGATCAGGGAGTGCAGGGATAGGATGAGAGGGAATGATTTATAGGATGAGAGGGAATGGTTTTCAGCTGCAAGAGGGGAAACTGAGATGAGATCTTAAGAAGAAATGTTTTACTGTGAGGTTGGGAGGCCCTGGCCCTGGTTGGCCAGAGCAGGGGTGGCTGACCCATCCCTGGAGGGTTCAAGGGCAGGTTGGATGGAGCTTGGAGCCCCTGATGCAGTGGGAGGTGTCCCTGCCCATTGCAGGGGTGGGACTGGATGAACTTTGAGGTTCCTTCTAGCCCAAACCGTTCTCTGATTCCATGAAAATTGTGGCATTCGCTCCCAGTGTGGAGGAGATGCAGCAGTAGCCAAGCCCCTCACTATCTGTGTTAATTCGACTCCTCTCTGGTGCCAACTGAGAGCTGGAATTTGAGGGGAAAAGCCCCCTCCTGCAAGGGAAGCTGTGTTTGGGATGGCAGTGAGATGTTTCCATGGTGACTAAGAGAAAATAGCTGCTGGGGTAGTGAGGATGAGGATGCTGTGTGGCACCTAAACACCTGCAGAGGCAGCAGACACCTTCAGCACAAGCAGTGAGAGGAAGTGTTCCTTTCTGAGAAGGTTTTATTCGGGGGTTGCTGGTAGATGTCTTCTCGGGTGGGTGGGAAGGAGGTGAGAGCTGAGCCATCCCACTGGAAGGGGAGGATGCAGTGTGGCAGCCGTGGCTCCTCAGCTGTAGTATAAACCCAGATAGGCCACTCGCTCTTGCTGTTTCTTGGCTTCTCTCTCTGGGTTTGGCTGAAAGAATCGCTCTCTGTTAGATATTTGCAATGCCAGTTGCTTCAGAAAAGCATGAGAGGATGTGAGATGGCATCAAAACCTTATCCTACGTTTTAAATCAGAAAGGTTTTCCTTTCAGCAGAGCTACACGAGGAAGTCTGGGCTCTGGTTTCTCTCACTTCGGAAACTTCCAGAGGAAATTTCTTAATAGAAGGGGTTTTTTTTTTTTTTTTTTTGCAAACCAATAAGGGAAAATCAAGTTGCGTCTCGTGCCCCCAGGGCTTGCAGAGCCACATACCCAGCAGGGCATTGAGGAAAGGATGAAAAAAGAGTGAAAATGCCTTGAATCACACACACACACAATTTACTTTGTCAGGAGTGTTGAACCAGGAATAACATCCCTTTATCCCTGTCCTTACCTTAGGTACCTCCACTTTTAGCAAAAAAGGATGGATTTTGCTTTTTGCTGGCTTTGGCACTAAAGACCAGTCTGGAGACCCAAACTTCATTGGCCAGGTGACTTTTTTGTGTAATTGCTTGTCTACTTCATACGTTCCAGGTCTAAAGGAAATAGGCACAAAAAAATAATCTTATTTCTGGAGGTGGTGTGTGGCGTTTGTAATACCAGAATTTCCCAGCTCTGCCTCAATCCGTAGGAAAAATGCGTCTTGGGATATTCTGGTCATTATGCAATTGTAAAGGCTAAAGCAGAGAGGCTTTTTGGAGATAAAATAGCATCCCTGGGAACTCGGTGATCTATTTATCTCCTATTGTGTCTTACTATTCTCTCTGCTAGTACTGAGAATCGCAGAATCATTTAGGTTGGAAATGATCTTTAAGCTCGTTGAGTCCAACTCTAAACCTATTGCTGCCAACTCTACCACTAAACCAGGTCCCTGTCACATCCACTATTAAATCCCTCCAGGGATGGGAACTCCACTGCTTCCCTGGGCAGCCTTTTCCAGTGCTTGACAACCCTTCCTGTGGTGTAATTGTTCCTAATATCCAATCTAAACCTCCCTGGTGCAACTTGAGGCTGTTCCCTTTTGTCCTATTGCTTGTTATTTGGGAGAAGAGCCCCACGCCGACTCAGTACAACCTCCTTTCAGGAGCTGTAGAGAGCAATGAGGTCTCCCCTCAGCCTCCTTTACTCTTCCTTTTATTAAAAGTTTAAGAAAATTAGGTACATTACCCAGGGAAAAGTTCCTTATCTGTAAGTTTATCTGGAAATCGTGGGGCCTTACTGGAAAAAGGAGCATAGGCAGGTTGGCATTTTCTCTCTTTGCCCCAGGAGGTCTGGTACATTGCTGGGCCGGGAGTCACAGTCTGCGAGAGAGAAAATTCCTGTATGGAAGATTTTGTTCTGCAAATCGTTCCTACACGATTGGCAGCCAGCTGGGCATTACAGACCTGCTGTTCAATGCATGCTTTGGCTGCTCTGGTAGCATGAAAAAGTCAGAACAAGTGAATTATTCCCTCCACGCTCCTTACCCAGCATATCCCACGATGCCTTTTCTAACGCCTTGTTGTTCTAGAGAAGCTGGGGCAGAAAACAGTGTGGTTGGTGGGGTACGTAGCTGAATTCCCTTGCTGGTTTTACCTCAATGTCATAGAATCATAGAATCGTAGAATCACCAAGTTGGAAGAGACCCATCGAGTCGAGTCCAACCATTCCTATCAACCTCTAAACCATGTCCCTCAGGACCTTGTCCATCCACACCTTAAACCCCTCCAGGGAAGGTGAATCAATCACCTCCCTGGGCAGCCTCTACCAGTGCCCAATGACCCTTTCTGTGAAAATTTTTTCCTAATGTCCAGCCTGAACCTCCCCTGGTGAAGCTTGAGGCCATTCCCTCTTGTCCTGTCCCCTGAGCCCAGCTCCCTCCTCTCCACAACCTCCTTTCAGGGAGTTGGAGAGAGCAATGAGGTCTCCTCTCAGCCTCCTCTTCTCCAGGCTAAACACCCCCAGCTCTCTCAGCTGTAAAAGGGCTCAATTGCCTTCACACTGCAGCTGCAGATCCTTACAAAGCAATGGTTCTGCCACTTTAATGTTGCTTTTCTTACCTGTGCCTCTGGTCTGAATCTCTGGGCTGTTCTTGCTCCGATCACATAACCTTTCTTACTCAGTGGTTTGTTATCCAGTAAGTAGGTGAGGCTGCTTTTCTGTAATTCAAAAGCAGAAGTGTCTTACTCACTTTAAGACACCATTTGCATCAGGGGAAAGGCAGAAATTTCTGAGCAGCTGGTGTTATTCCTGTTAATTCGTCTGATTTTATGCTGGGGCAGCTGGAGCTTTGTGGACTGGTAGATTTGGAAGGGGAGGAATTTCTCTTTCTAGGTCTATGTACCATGGGTTGACAGATGTGGGGGCTCCATGTCCAGATGTGGGGGCTCCAGCAGGCCATGGTCCATTTCCTCCTGTACCGTGTCCTTGTGAAGGAAAAGCTGCGAGCACGGAAACCGAACAGCTTACCTCTTGAGTCTTGTAAGAGCCTGGCCCGAGCACAGGGCTTCCTCTGATGATTTTCAGCTGGATTCCCAGCCTGTCTGGGGCCTGGTGGGCAGGGAAGATTTTCCGCTCTTGGCATGTTCCAAATGCAATCCGCTTGTGCACATCTGTGGGACCAGGAGAGGGACATACCACCAGTGTGATAAACCCTTGCAGGAGGTGACCACTTACTGCTTGTTCCTTCTTAAGTGTCTGCTGCTTTCTGCCTGAGGCCAACCATCCCCTGATCTCCAAGATGGGAATTTCCCCTGACCCTCCATATCGGTGAGGAGTCTGCCCTTTGAATACCTGTTCCCTCCTGCCACACGGGATTCTTTTTCCCCAGCTGGAGTGGAGTAGCCTAGCAACCTGGTTGTGGGCAAGCCTGATGCCACCAGGAAGCTGTTGGAGAAGGAAAGCCCTAACTCCTCCAGTGCTGTCTCACCTCTCAGTTGGCACTTTGCAGCCATGTTGCCCTTCCAGACATCACGAGGTGTGTGTACTGCAGTTGCTATGGACACGGAGCATGGGTTGCTGGTGGGGAAAGAGGAGGGGGGCCCTCTGGAGCTCATCTAGTCCAATCTCCCTGCTAAAGCACCTCCCCATCGCCCTCTCGCTTTTTCCCTGAGACAGAGAGAAGCCCCTGGACTGTGCTGAACCAGACAGAAATCCAGCTTGTTGCTTCAGTCCCTTCCCTGAGCACAAGCACGAGCATCAAGGGTGAAGCAAATTGAGAGTGAGGATTATTGCTTTTGCAGATCACTTTATTTAATGGTTTCGTGCAATTAGATCAGGATGAGGGGGTGTTTGCTGTAATAGCGCCAGCGTCTTCATGACCAGTTGCAGCAGGAGCAGCTGGTATCGAAGACGAGGCCGGCTGCACAGCTCTCCATGTAGGTTTGCCCATTATTGCAGTTGTAGAAGCTGCTCTTGCTGGTTGGATCTGCGTAGATGCCGTCGGACTTGCCAGCACAGAAGTTACTATTACCAGAACTTCCAGAATTGCCACTAGAGCCTCCGGTATTGCCACTAGAACCACCAGTATTGCCACTGGAACCACCAGTATTGTCACTTGAGCTCTGAGTTGCACTTCCATCAGTTGTAGAAGAAGCTGCAGTGACTGGAGGATTGGGGTGAGCTGGAGGAACACAGTCTGAAACAAAAGGAGGAAGAGGCTTATTTTTGTGTGGACAATCGCTCAGCCCTCCCTTCCCTCAACAGACCCTTCGGTGGTGGCATCAACTATTAAAGTGTGTTCCCCAACATCTTTGAATGAGCTGGACCCTGGTCCAAGCTACAGTCTCCCTCTTGTTTAATTCTGGGGTAGAAAGTAAGGCATCTTTCCAGGGAACACCGAAGTGTGGCTTCCACACAAAGTCTTTACATTCAAGGTTCCAGATGTAGGTTTGTGTGTCCCTGAAGCCCTGTATCAGCAGTGAGCAAGGGAGTCCATTTCAGGAAGCCCACACTGCTCCAACTACTCACCGCTGTTCTGGAGACCGAGGCCGTTCTTCAGGGTGGTGATGAGAGGATATTTGCCCTGCTTGCAGAAAGTGCCGGTGAAATCATCCATATCGAGGGCCCAAACCATGGCACCACCAAACTTGTTCTTCTTCAGCCATTCAACCTGTTCAGAGGAGAAATCCCAGTTATTCCATGGATTGGCTACTGCTGCCGACCTGATGCCTTTGTATTAACTCAGTGATGTGTCCCACCCTACCTTGATGGTGTAGCTCTTGATGTTGTCATAGCCAACCCATTCGCTGCCCTTGTAAGCATAGGGCACGTCCTGGGGGGCATTCCAAACCTCGGTGGCTCCATTGTTCAGGAGAGTGCAGATCTGGGGAGAAGGATCAAGTGGTGGAATTTTATTGAGTGTCATACAAAAGTAGAAAAGTCCAAACTCTGCCTTTACCTTGACTTTATTTAGTTTTCTGTTGTTTATCTAGTCTCTGAAGGTGACTTTTCCTTTCCTTTTGTGAAAGGAGCTTAAGTGCCAAGACTTACTTGGACACATTAAATATTACTGGCAAAGATCAAGTACAACATAACCTTCCTAATCCTAGTTTATAAACACTAAGAATACTAATAGTAATTTCATAGAATCATAGAATCACCAGGTTGGAAGAGACCCACCGGATCATTGAGTCCAACCATTCCTATCAAACACTAAACCATGTCCCTCAGGACCTTGTCCACCTGTGCCTTAAATACCTCCAGGGAAGGTGAATCAACCACCTCCCTGGGCAGCCTATTCCAATGCCCAATGACCCTTTCTATGAAAAACTTCCTCCTAATGTCCAGCCCAAATCTCTTATTATACTTATTATATCATCTCTGTATGTCAGAAAGGTCAATTTATCTGTATCAAACTTTGCTGCTAAGCTGCACAGTGCTATTCAATTTCTGAAGCAGATGTTCCTTTCAAGTGCAGATCCTCTCTGCTATTTCAATTTGCTTTTGTTCTGCGATTCTATGGACAATTTTGTGTGTGAGCTAAACACTGAGGGTTGGAACTAGAAGATCTTTAAGTTCCCTTCTAACCCAAACTATTCTATGATTCATTCGGAAAGCTTCATGGATGCTTTCCTTAAAATGAATTTAAAAAAAATGAATGTAATTAGAATACACATACCTCATAGTAAGCCAGTTCCCCAGCCTCCTGTGTGTAAGGCCCAGCTGGACCAGGTCCTGATGTTGGTGCTTCAAGGCCGTGGTTAGATGGGTTTTGCAGTGTGAAGGTATTTCCGTAGGTTGGGAATCCAATAACCAGTTTTTCAGCTGGGGCACCGTTGCTCTTCCAATAATTCATAGTAAAATCCTAGAAGAAAAACATCACTCTGCAAGTCTTTTCTGGGATTTGCAGGCAGGAGGACGAGCATCTGAAGTTCTTATTGCCGATGTGATCACAGGCCTGAGTGCTGTGACAAAGTCTCGCAAAATATACTTACGATGTTGAAGTAGGCGTTGTTGTCACCGGAAGATGGGCCTTTGAACAGAGGGCTGTTCTCCCCGGTCTCGCCATCCCAGGAGCCATGGAAGTCATAAGTCATCACGTGGAAGTAATCCATGTACCTGTGGAGAACATTGCTCACATCTTTCTCGGCAAGAGACTGGGGGACTTAATGTCTTGGATGTTGTTGCAAAGAAATCATAGAATCATAGAATCATAGAACAACCAGGTTGGAAGAGACTCATCGGATCATCGAGTCCAACCATTCCCCACAATCACTAACCCATGTCCCTCAGGACCTCATCCACCTGTGCCTTAAACCCCTCCAGGGAAGGTGAACCAACCACCTCCCTGGGCAGCCTACTCCAATGCCCAATGACCCTCTGTGTGAAAAACTTCCTCCTAATCTCCAGCCTAAATCTCTCCTGGCAGAGCTTGAGGCCATTCCTCTTGTCCTGTCCCCTGTCCCTTGGGAGAAGAGCCCAGCTCCCTCCTCTCTACAACCTCCTTTCAGGTAGTTGGAGAGAGTAATGAGGTCTCCCCTCAGCCTCCTCTTCTCCAGGCTAAACACCCCCAGCTCTCTCAGCCGCTCCTCATAGGGTCTGTTCTCCAACCCCTTTACTAGCTTCATCGCTCTTCTCTGGACTTGCTGCAAAGCTGTATAGTAGATGAGGTGGAAAAATCATGATAAATGATGATAAGCAGGATGATCTGGGGAAGACGACCTCGAGAAGTCAAGGTCAGCCTTGCCTAGAAACTCGTTGTCCTCAGAGATGATGCTGGAGAAAAGACCTTTGTCTCTTTATTGACCGAGTGCATCTAACCGGTGCTACCCATGCATGTGCTAATGAAGGTTGTCAAGAATCCATCCCACTTCGAGGTGTACCCCTCCCCTCTGACACTGACAGAGATCTAGGGCATAAAAAGAGCCTCCTCAAGGAGTCCTGTCCACAGGAAGACCCTTTTGACAACTATACACTTCAACTGTCACAAACATCACTGCAGGACCTGAGAGAGGTGATAGCTCTTGTTTCTTCCTTTCCTCTCCCTTTCCTTTCCTTCTTAGAATTGTTCTGATAGGATCCAAGTTGCCTGATGCTGCAAACCCAGTTCTGGTTTATTGCTGACATAAATAACACTTGTATTTGATTATTGATAAATAACACATTTGTATTTGCTGTTGATTCACCATAATTTACCTCAAGCGTGTCAAGGAACCCTTACAACTCCCTGATTTTCCTGTATTTGGCTCACAGTGATCTCTTGGCCTATTTAGTCACTCAGACCTAATTGATCCATTAGTGCTGGTTGTTTATCCTACCACATCCCTGGCCACCTCCCCACTTTCTGCAAATGTGGCTTCTTAGTAAGTGCTGGAGCCAGTGCTCTCCTCGAGAGGAGAGATTTCTACTCACTTTCCAAGCTCAGCAATCTGGTAGCCAGCCTCAATGTAGGAAAGTCCTGCAGCGACAGCGGCGGTGACCAGGAGACGGGGCTTGTTGACCTGTTTGGCTTCCTGCTCAAAGGCTTCCACCATTTCCTGAAGGATGGCAAGAAAAAGGTCTCGTTGTCACCTGTCTGGGCTGAGGCTTCAGAGCAGAGCTGTGCACAGCAGAGGGTTTATCCAACCCCCCTTTTTTTCCATCTTACCTTAATCAGGACGGTGAAGAGACCCTTGGTATCAGCTGGGCTGCCCCTAGAGCCAGGGTATTCCCAGTCAATGTCCAGCCCATCGAATTCGTACTCGCGCAGGAATTTGATGACAGACTTGATGAAGGTCTGGCGGTTCTCGGCTGTGGACACCATAGTGGAGAACCTTGGGAAGCAGAGCAGGATAGAGGTGAGGTTTGGTTGGTGCCTCATTCCCCCTCTCCCTCTCTTTCCTTTGTGCTGTGATGGGATGGAGATGGTTTGAACTTACTTGTCAGTCCCAAAATTCCATCCTCCAATAGACAGCAGAGTCTTCAGGTTCTTGTTGCTGGAAAATGAAGGACAGGAACATGATGCATTGTGAGGAATTTTTTAGCCTTACCAATATCACCATTACTGAACAGCCCAGCACAGTTGCCTTTCTTGAAAGTGTCTGGTGTAGCTGCCTTTGTTGGCCATCAACTCTTGGGCTAAAACCCGAAGAGCATACTCTGGCCTCCCTTATTTTCTGTCCCCATCACTCTCTGCCTCTTCTCCTGGGCATCCCCCGACTGTGGATTGTGCAGAGCAGATGGTGAAGGGGGGAGAGCAGGAGCTGAGAGGCAGTATGAGTGGTCCCCTTGGCTCTCAGTACGTACTGGTTCTTCAGGCCATTGAAGGACTGGTAAAGGGTGACGTCGTTCCACTCGATAGTGGTGATCTCGTTGTTGTTGTTCATCCCAGCGAATGCGTAGAGCAGGTGAGTGCACAGGCAGGGGTCGATGTTGTCAGGCATGAACGCTCCCAGCCCAGGCCTGTACTGGGCCCAGTTGGTGAAGTAACATGACAGCACATAGGCAGAGCCTGCAGAGAAACAGGAGGTGGGGGAGAGTTGGACTGAACTAAAGAGACCCCAGCACCTTCAGACAGAGCATCATCCCTAGATCTGGTGAGAAATGGTTGGGCAGGAGTTCCCTGCAAGATAAGGAGTTCAGAGAGTCTGAAGTAAGGATGGTTTCCCTCTGGGAACTGTCTCTCTGGAGACAATAATGTATTTCCTTCCATCCTGCTTTGTTTCTGTACACGAGCTGGTCTAGAAGCCTTAAAATCCTGAATCAGAGTGGTAGACTTGTTTGAGGGGTAGCAAGTACGTACCTATGTGGGCATTCAGCAGGAGGACCAGACCTTTAAAGAGAAAAATGTGGGATTAGTCTTTGAGCTGAGCAATATGAAACTCTCATACAGGACTGGACTGAACCAAACATAACCCGAACCTCAGGTCACCTGTCATTCTGAGGGAAGTGGACACTGAGATATAGAAGTCGTGTTTCATCGAAAGTCTAATCTCAATTTGCTTGTGGTTATATTTTTTTGAATAAATAGATGAGAACCTGGCTTCTCAAGCACAGATCAGTGTTCATGTGGGAGCGAGTACCCTTTGTGGAATAATTTTGTATGGAAGCGTAGGAAAGAAATTGAATTCGCAGCGCAATAATTTGATATATTTGTGGAGATTTGTGATCAAAAAGCCTTTTTCAATTTCAATGAACAATGATTTCTCTTCATTTTTAAAGGATAAACTATCCACATGAGTAATAGAGAGAAAATACAGGCTTAGAGAGTTGGGCCTGTTCAACCTGGAGAAGAGAAGGCTCCAGGGAGAACTTAAAGCAACCTTCCAGCAGCTCAAGGGGCTCTGGGAAAGCTGGGGAGGGGCTTGTGGTGACAGGACAAGGGGCAATTGGGATAAACTGGAAAAGGGCAGATTTAGGCTAGACATTAGGAAGAATTTTTTCACTATGAGAGTGATGAGGCACTGGAACAGGTTGCCCAGGTTGGATGGGGCTTGGAACCCCTGATCCAGTGGGAGGTGTCCCTGCCCATGGCAGGAGGCTTGGAATGGGATGATCTTTAAGGTTCCTTCCAACCCAAACTATTCTATGATTCTAGGATTCTATATAACTGTGCCTCCTGAAAGCAATATGTTTATTTTTGACAGATGAATGATGCATCTTTAATAAAAGATCATCCAAAAACCCTGCTGGAAAACCACCCAACATAGTGAAATGTACACAAACGCTCCTCGTAAAGGTGGAAGATGAAATGATGAGGCAAGACTTACCGGTAAGCAAAATAAGCTTGGCCATCTTGCGTGGTAGGACTTACATGCAGCCTCTTCCTTCCTTATAAACACTCCTTTCAGGTCATTCCAGCCTTGTGTCAACTGAGATGGACAAATATTATGAAACTTGGGAAAGATCATTATCACAAAAACTGATACTGTGACAATGGGCTTTAACAGTGGAGCTGGGGCCAGCGCTGCTATCAGGCTGTGCCGTGTCGTGGGGCTGCAAGAACAAGATTAGATGGCTTTGATTCTTAAAAATGTTGTTTGTGGCAACGGGGTTTTTGTCAACAGTGAGATCAGGTAGGGGCTGGTGGCTGAAGCGTTCACCTTGCGCTGTCATTGGGTGTTTCTGGAGGTGGTTTGCACTGGGGAAGTCGAGGTGGTTTGCAAGGTTTTGTTCTGCTTGGCTGGGGCAGTCGGTGAGGCTGTGCAGGGCTTCGTCTGGGGGCAGTGGGTGTTTTGGGGAGACAGGAATGGGGCTCCCTTGCTGTAGGCAAACGGACTGTAGGGGTCCAGTGGGCTTTGTGATCTGAGCTGCCTCTTACCCTCACCATCTGAGCTCATCTGAGCAAGTTTTCTGGTGTCAGTAAAGAAAAACCAGCTCAGCTTCTGCCAATTCATTCTCCAGTGAGCAAAGATAATTTTCTTGAGGAAGAAGCATTATTTCTCGAGCACAGGTTCTGTGAGAGAGAGCCCAGAAACAGAGCATCAGGCCTGGAGGTTTGTCAGTCAGGCGTGGCACACGCTGCACCCATCTCCATCAGATGTGTCTGACAGCTGACTCTCACCAAACTCTCTAAAAACTGGTCTTTTCCCTCAAAGACCTGTGCGTCCTGGCTTTGCAAACCTCAGTGTACTTGGGAGAGACTTTGGAGAGGCCTCTGTGTTCTCTCTGCCCTTGTGATGGAGGTCGGGCCGGTCACTGAGGCTGAACTGGGGGAAATGGAAATGTCAAGGCAGCAGCAGCTCTGTGTGTTTTGGAGAGCCCTGTCCTAAGCCTTATCTGGATGCAGAGATGTGGGTACCGGTCCCCTGGCACAGGGAGATTGGAGCTGATGGCTGATAGAGGCGTTTGTGCCCATGGCAGTGTTACAAGAGCCGAGGCAGTGCAGAGGCACATTAGGTAGATGGTTCTATGGGAGATCCTTTGCGAGGCTGCACAGAAGCTGTTGAGTTGGCTCTGGTGCATCCAGGATTTCTCTTTCATCTACGAAAAGCTTGGGATTTGGCTCATAAAACCCTTGGGAGAGCCATGGTTGTTTGAGGCTGTGATGTGATTGATGTTCCTCACTGCAGGGAGACAGCTTGATCGCACCACAGAGACAATGTGTTGGCAGGAGGCTCTTTCTTAGTGTGGAGCAGTGTTCTTGGAAACCCCTTGGGAATATTCCTGTGAGAATTTGCTCCAGATATTCCCCGTGCCTGATGGTCAAAGTAGGTCAGAGAGAAACCCCTGGACTGTGCTGTAACAAACAGAAGTCCAGCTTGTGGGTTCAGACCCTTCTCAGGACACAAACGTGAGTACCAAGAGAGAACCAGGGAGCATCAAAACATTAAGTGTGAAATGAGCTGAAAGAGTGAGGTTTGTTAGTTTTGAACATCACTTTATTTAATAATTCTTTCTCTGTGCAGTTAGGTCAGAGGATTTGTTTGCTGTACTATTGTGTCTCAATGCTGTAGCTTCGGTGTCCTCATGGCCAGTTGCAGCAGGAGCAGCTGGTATCGAAGACCAGGCCATTCTGGCAGCTCTGCAGGTGGGTTTGCCCATTATTGCAGTTGTAGAAGTTCCTCTTGTTGGTTGGATCTGCATAGAGGCCGTTGGCCTTGCTAGCACAGAAGTTACCAACACCAGAGCCTCCAGTATTGCCGCTAGAGCCCCCACTCCCAGTTCCACCTCCCTGGGAAGGAGCTTCAGGGATTGGAGGATTGGGCTGAGCTGGAGCAACACAGTCTGAAATGAAGGTAGGAAAGGGCTTATTATTGTGAGGACGATCTCTCAGCCCTCCCACCCTTCACAGGCCCTGGAGTGGTGGCATCAGCTAATGAAGTGTGTTCCCTAATATCTGGCCTGGCTCACACCAGGCTTTGAAAGATCTCGACCCAAGTTCAAGCTACCATCTCCCTCTTATTTTATCCTGGGGGTATAAAAGTGAGGCATCTTTCCAGGTAACCTCTGCTTGTGGCTTCCACACAAACCCTTATCCCCCAAGGCTCCAGAGGTGAAGGTTTGTGGGTCCCTGAAGCCTTCTATTGACATAGAGTGAGGGAATCCCCTTCAGGAAGTCCACGCTCCTCCAGCTACTCACGGTTGTTTTGGAGACCGAGGCCGTTCTTCAGGGTGGTGATGAGAGGATATTTGCCCTGCTTGCAGAAAGTGCCAGTGAAGTCATCCATATCGAGGGCCCAAACCATGGCACCACCAAAATTGTTCTTCTTGAGCCAGTCAATCTGTTTGGGGGAGAAATCCCAGTTATTCCATGGATTGGCTACTGCTGATGTCCTGCTGCCTTCACAGAATCATAGAATCATAGAATTGTAGAATCATATTACCTCAGCGAGGTGTCCCACCCTACCTTGATGTTGAAGCTCTTGATGTTGTCATAGCCAACCCATTCGCTACCCTTGTAGGCATAGGGCACTTCCTGGGGTGCATCCCAAGCCTGGGTGGCTCCAGAGTCCAGGAATGTGCAGATCTAGAAAAAACAGGGAAGCAGAAGTTATCCAGTGTCCTACAGAGAAGAGCAATTGTCCTACTGTTAAAACCCCTTGCTGGGTTGTTTGAAGGGCATAAATGCTTTCGGTGTCCTAGGTGTTTAGGAGCAGCCATACCTCATAGTAAGCCAGGAATCCAGACTGCCTAGTGTAAGGTCCAGCTGGGCCAGGTCCTGTTGTTGGTGCCCCAACAGCAGTGTTAGATGCACTCTGGAGGTTGAAGCTGTGTCCATAGGTAGGGAATCCAACCAGGAGCTTCTCAGCTGGAGCACCATTGCTCTTCCAGTAGTTCATGGCATAATCCTGTAAAAACAGAAGTAGAGTTACAGCCTGTACGAGGATCTGTAGGCAGGAGGTTGACTCGTTCAACTTCTGATCTGTGGTGTTGTAATAGTGAAGTGTGACATGATCTCAGAAAATGTACTTACGACATTGAAGTAGACGAGGTCCCCAGTGTCAGCTGGGCCTTTGTAGAGGGGGCTGTTCTCCCCGGTTTTTCCATCCCAGGATCCGTGGAAGTCGTAAGTCATCACATGGATGTAATCCAAGTACCTGTGAGAACATCGTTTGTGTCTATCTCCTGACCTACTCCAACACCCAGACCAAATTATTCCTTTAGCACTGGCTGTCTACCCCAGCCCATCCCTGGCCATGTCCTCACTTTCTGCAAATCTGGGTTTTTCAAGACCTTTTTTTCAGGTGGCCTTAGAAGTGCTGGAACCAGTGCTCTCCTTGAGAGCTGGGAGGGATTGCTACTCACTTTCCAAGCTCAGCAATCTCGTAGCCAGACTGGATGGTGGGAAGTCCTGCAGCAACAGCAGCGGTGACCATGAGACGGGGCTTCTGGATTTGCTTGGCTTCCTGCTCAAAGGCTGCCAGCATTTCCTGAAGGATGGCAAGAACAAGGTCTCATTGTCACCTGTCTGGGCTAAGGCTTCAGAGCAGAGCTGTGCAGAGCAGAGGATTTGTCCAAATCCTTTAGTTCCAGCCTACCTTAACGAGGACGGTGAAGAGACTCTTATCCTGAGCTGGGCTTCCTCTGGACCCAGGGTATTCCCAGTCAAGGTCCAGCCCATCGAATCCATACTGGCGCAGGAATTTGATGACAGACTTGATAAAGGTCTGGCGGTTCTCGGGTGTGGAAACCATTGTGGTGAACCTAGGGAAGCAGAGCAGAACAGAGTTGACGTTTGGTTGGTGCCTCTTTCCCGCTTTCCCTCCCTTTCCCGTGAGCCATGATGGGATGGAGATGGTTTGAACTTACTTGGCTGTCCCGAAATTCCATCCTCCAATAGCCAGAAGAGTCTTCAGATTCTTGTTCCTGCAAAGGGAGAGATGGGAACAGGTTTTATGGCAGGTAAGCGTCTGGTGTAGCTGCCTTTGTAGGTTGTGGTCTCTTGGGGTGAAACCCAAAGAGGAGGTCAGGAGCTCACTGAGTCACTGTCAGCATCCACAAAGGACAGTGCCCTGACTTATCCTCGCTTTTCCTCCCCATCACTCTCTGCTTTTTCTCCTGGACATCTCTTAACCATGGATTGCATTGCTATTGTGCAGAGCAGAGAGTGAATATTGGAGCAGGAGCAGAGAGGGAGCACAAGTGGTGCCCTTGGCTCTCGGTACATACTTGTTCTTCAGGCCGTTGAAGGACTGGTAAAGGGTAACGTCATCCCATTCGATAGTGGCGATCTCGTTGTTGTTCATACCAGCAAAGGCGTAGATCAGGTGGTCGCAGAGACATGGGTCGATGTTGTCAGGCATGAACTTCCCCGAATCAGGCCTGTACTGGGCCCAGTTGGTGAAGTAACATGACAGCACATAGGCAGAGCCTGCAGAGAAACCGGAGATGGGGGAGAGATGAACTGAACTGAAGAGACCCCAGCACCTTCAGGCAGAGCATCATCCCTAGATCTGGTGAGAAATGGTTGGGCAGGAGTTCCCTGCAAGATAAGGAGTTCAGAGAGTCTGAAATAGGGTTGGTTTCCCTCTGGGAATTGTCTCTCTAGAGACAAGAATGGATTCTTTCCATCCCACTCTGTTTTAGTAGAGGAGTCAGTCTAGGAGCCTCTTACACCCATAAACTCATGGCTCAGGGTGTTTCTGAGTGCTGGGTCTGTTTCCCAAACTGAATCTTTCCCCTTTTCTGCCTCCTAAGAACAGAGACCGAAAGGATCTGGAAGGTGGAGACTCTTTGCATGTTTGCTGCCTGCTCTGCCTGCATTTGCTGATGCTAAAACAAGTTTGGTCGATTGTTTTTCCAAAGAAAGCACTTACCTATGTGGGCGTGCAGCAGGAGGACCAGACCTGTAAAGAGAAGAATTAGAAACCAAAGGTTTTAGTGTTTGTACTCAGAAATACTTAATTCTTGTGCAGGGCTGGGCAGAGCCCAACAAAACCTCGTCTTGTGATATATGTTCTCTATAAAAACCAGAAGAATCGGTGTCTTCCCACGCCCGGCTCAGCTGAGCAGTTATGTGGAAGTGGGTGAAATGAGTCAAATTGCTTCAGTTAAAACATAGACCATAAACTGAACGAGTGATCATGCAGTGTGTTTATATTTAGAGTTCTGTTCAAAAAGCTCATTTGAATTTTAAAGAACCACGACTTATATCCATTTTTGAAACATAACATGTCCACTCCAGCTCCACTAAAAATTTTACTGTCCCTCCTGAAAGTAACTATTCTCTCTTTTAATTTGAAAAGGGTCTGTAGCATTTT
The DNA here is from genome assembly GCA_033558105.1 of Coccyzus lansbergi. Classification (NCBI taxonomy): domain Eukaryota; kingdom Metazoa; phylum Chordata; class Aves; order Cuculiformes; family Coccyzidae; genus Coccyzus; species Coccyzus lansbergi. The sequence continues at coordinate 23,408 of JAUMJK010001349.1, forward strand.
TAATGCCAAAATCTCCCATAGATCCACCTAGAATAGGAGTGAAAAAAACAACAGATACTTGTCATAAAAGCAGAGAAGTGAGTTTTGAAGCAGGACTTACCGGTGAGCAAAGTGAGCTTGGCCATCGTGGACCAGAACTGATCTGGTGCAGAGCGTTTCCCACTTTTATAAGCAGCTCTCAGCTCATGCCAGACCTGTGTCAGCAAATAGGGACAAACATTACGCAACTTGGGAAAGTTCAGTATCACAAAAAAATAACACCATGACAATGGACCATCACACTCCAGCTGGAGACACCAGAATATCAAGTTGTGCCCTGTCATGGGGCTGCAAGAGCAGTGGAAGAGGAACAATAGATGGCTTTTTTTCCTTAAAAGAGATAGCCATGAGGTTTGTGTCCACAGTGGGGATCACGAGGGGTTCAGTGTCTGAAGTGTTTGGCTTGAATCGTCATCGTGTTTACCTGGAGGTACTTGGCTCTGCCAAAGCAGAGATAGTTTCCAAGGTTTTGGTGTTCTTGGCTGGGGCAGCGTTACACAGCCGAGGTTCATGTTTGCAGTGCAGGGATGCGTTAGGTAGATGAGCCCTTGGCTAAGGTTCCAAATCCGGCTTTGGATTTCCATGTGAAGCAATGCTGCACAGAAGCTGTTGAGCTGGCTCCGGTGCATCCAGGATTTATATTTCAGCTGTAGGATTTGGCACATTAAATCCTGGGAAGAGCCGTGGCTGTTTGGGGCTGCGATGTGATGTTCCTCACTGCAGGCAGACAGCTTGACAGCACCGCGGAGATGGTGTGTTGGCAGGAGGCTCTTTCTTAGTGTGGAGCGATGTTCTTGGAAATCCCTTGGGAGTGTTCCCAGATATGGTTTAGTGTTTGATAGGAATGGTTGGACTCAGTGATCTGGAGGGTCTCTTCCAATCTGGTGATTCCATGATTCTGTGATTCTATATGTCTGCATATCTGTGTAGCCTGTTTTGCGAGGGTTCATGGGATAAGTCATAGGGCCAAGTCATAGGGCCCTGGGCTTAGCATGAGGCTTTACATGCTGCTGGGCTGTGTGCATGGAGATGTGACCACCCTGTTCTCTGAGACTGGTCTCTGTTTGCCTGTGCGCACCACCAGTGCCTGAAAGCCTTCTGCTTCTCCAGCTCTCTCTCTGTTTACCAAACAGCATCTCTTACTGAAAAAATGAGTCACGACCCATGAGAGTAAGGGAAATAACCTGCCAGCAGCCTACAAAGTCTAGCAGAGCGACGGCTCTGCTGCTTTCAGACTTGCTTTCCTCACCTCAGGGCCTGGTAAGAAACCCTGGGCTCCTGTCACAACACCTGTTTTGCTCTGTGGTTTCTTTTCTAGGGAACATTGCAGCTGCTTCCTTGTTGCTTAAAAGCGGAATCTTCTTCCTGGAATTTTTTAGAAACCATTTGCATCAGGGGAAGGGCAGAAGTGCCTGAGCAGCAGCAGGGATCACTCCCACTCATTTCTCTTTCCTAAGAAGATGCTTTTGAAAGGAACTACTGTTGGGAGAGGAGGAAGAACGGGCTTGCAATCCCACCCTCAGGCTGGCACAATGGGGCATAAGGGTCCTTTGCTTCTCAGTCCCTGGGGAGAACTTTGGGGCTGTAGGACACAGCAGGAATCAGCCTGTGCACTGGGACATGCTCAGCTGTGTGAACTATTCCTGCAGCAGGGAGGAGCTGCTATGGCAGCCTCACTGGGGCTGGGGGAGCTTGGAATGTGGTTGCATTGGAGGGATATTTTTCCTGGAGGAGAATGCTTTTTCCTGGTCCAACAGCCAGGACTTGCCCAAGGGCTTTGTGTGGATGCAGTGACCTGGTTGTGGCACTGGGAGCCTTCTCCGGGGCTCTCATGGCTCAGCCTGAGCTGCCCTGTCCCTTCCTCCTGCATTTTCCCCTCTCTCTGAGAGCCCTGCTGAGACTGCAAGGGAGCCCTGGAAAATCCCATTTGTGGGTGTTTCAAATAAAGAAGTTTGATAACATCCCTGTGTGTTGTACCTTCCAGGCTCCCACTCTGAGGAGCTGCTTTTTACACTGTAATCAGCATGGGAGAGGTTTCCAGTGCACAGTCTCTGGGCTGTGCTCTCAGCACCTTTCTCTAGGGTCACTTGTGAAGCAGAGACTGATCTGCCCCATTGTCTGCTCTGTTTTTCCCTATGTCTGGTGGTCAGGGTAGGTCAGAGAGAAGCCCCTGGACCATGCTGGACCAGACAGAAGTCCAGCTTGTGGATTCAAGCCCTTCCCTGAGCTCAAGTGTGAGCATCAGGAGTGCATCAAAACATCAAGAGTGAAATGAGTAGAGAGAGAAGGTTGTTGCTTTTGCAGATCACTTTTAATTAATCATGGTATGCAATTAGATCAGGGTGGGGGGGGTTCTTTGCTGTAATAGCGTCAGCATCTTCATGCCCAGTTGCAGCAGGAGCAGCTGGTATCGAAGACGAGGCCGGCTGCACAGCTCTCCATGTAGGTTTGCCCATCATCGCAGTTGTAGAAGTTGCTCTTGTTGGTTGGATCTGCGTAGATGCCATTGGACTTGCCAGCACAGAAACCGCTGCCACCAGAGCTTCCAGTGTTGCCACTAGAGCCACCAGTGTTGCCACTTGAGCTCCCACTTCCGCTTCCACTTCCACCTCCCTGGGCTGGAGCTGCGGTGATTGGAGGGTTGGGGTGAGCTGGAGGAACGCAGTCTGAAATGAAAGCAGAAAGAGGGTTATTTTTGTGTGGATAATACCCTCCCTTCTTCCACAGGCCCTAGAGTGAGGGGTCAGCTATTGAAGTGTGTTCCCCAGAGGCTGGCCTGGCTCACACCAGGTGTCTGAAAGATCTGGAGCCAGGGCCAAGCTACAATCTCCCTCTTCTGTCACCCTGGAGGTGTGAAGGTGAGTCATCTTTCCAGTCAACCTCTAGTTGTGGCTTCCACACAAAGTCTTTACATTCAAGGTTCCAGATGTGAAGGTTTGTGTGTCCCTGAAGCCCTGTATCAGCAGTTAGCGAGGAGTCCCGTTCAGGAAGCCCACGCTGCTCCAGCTACTCACCGCTGTTCTTGACACCAAGGCCGTTCTTCAGGGTGGTGATGAGAGGATATTTGCCCTGCTTGCAGAAAGTGCCGGTGAAGTCATCCATATCAAGGGACCAAACCATGGCACCACCATAGTTGTTCTTCTTGAGCCAGTCAATCTGTTCAGAGGAGAAATCCCAGTTATTCCATGGATTAGCTCCTGTTGCTGGCCTGCTGCCTTTGTATTAGCTCAGCGAGGTGTCCCACCCTACCTTGATGTTGTAGCTCTTGATGTTGTCATAGCCAACCCATTCGCTGCCCTTGTAGGCATAGGGCACATCCTGAGGGGTATCCCAAGCCTCGGTGGCTCCAGAGTCCAGGAAGGTGCAGATCTAGGAAAGAAGGGAAGCAGAAGTTATCCAGTATTCTACAAAGAAGAGCAATTGTCCTATTGTGTGTGTTTAAACCCCCTTGCTGGGTTGTTTGAAGGGCACAAATGCTCTCAGTGTACAGGTGTTTAGGAGCAGTCATACCTCATAGTAAGCCAGGAATCCAGACTGCCTAGTGTAAGGTCCAGCTGGGCCAGGTCCTGAAATTGGTGCCCCAACAGCAGTGTTAGATGGGTTCTGGAGGTTGAAGCTGTGTCCATAGGTAGGGAATCCAACCAGGAGCTTCTCAGCTGGAGCACCATTGCTCTTCCAGTAGCTCATGGCATAATCCTGTAAAAACAGAAGTAGAGTTACAGCCTGTACGAGGATCTGTAGGCAGGAGGATGACTCATTAAACTTCTTATCTGTGGTGTTGTAATAGTGGGACATGGTCTCAGAAAATATACTTACGACGTTGAAGTAGATGTAGTCGCCAGTGTCAGCTGGGCCTCTGTAGAGAGGGCTGTTCTCCCCAGTTTTTCCATCCCAGGATCCGTGGAAGTCGTAAGTCATCACATGGAAGTAGTCCAAGTACCTATGAGAATATCATTTGTGTCTATCTCCTGGCCTGCTCTGACACCCAGACCAAATGGTTCCTTTAGTGCTGGTCGTCTACCCCACCCCATCCTTGGCCATGTCCTTTTTTTTCAAGTGGCCTTGTAAGTGCTGGAGCCAGTGCTCTCCTCGAGAGTTGGGAGGCAGAGGTCAAGGCAGAGGAGGAATTAGAGTGGTATTCAGGTAACAGAGAGTTGTTACCATTTGGCACTGGGTGTCTGGAGCCAGCCAGAGGTGTCTGCTTTCCCACCAGACCAGCAACACTCACAGTGTTCATTATTGCCTTACACAGAGGAGAGGGGACCCCAGACGTAGTAAGGCTGGTTGCTGCTAGATTGTAGCATAGTTTCCTTGAGCCATGGGGAGAATGACATTTTAGGTCACACAAATGAGGGATCTCTACTCACTTTCCAAGCTCAGCAATCTGGTAACCAGACTGGATGTTGGAAAGTCCTGCAGCGACAGCAGCGGTGACCATGAGACGGGGCTTGTTGACCTTTGCGGCTTCCTGCTCAAAGGCTGCCAGCATTTCCTGAAGGATGGCAAGAACAAGGTCTCATTGTCACCTGTCTGGGTTGAGGCTTCACAGCAGAGCTGTGCACAGCAGAGGGTTTATCCAAACCCTTTAGTTCCAGCCTACCTTAACGAGGACGGTGAAGAGATCCTTATCCTGAGGTGTGCTGCCCCTAGAGCCAGGGTATTCCCAGTCAATGTCCAGCCCATCGAATTCATACTGGCGCAGGAATTTGATGACGGAATTGATGAAGGTCTGGCGGTTTGCGGGTGAGGACACCATTGTGGTGAACCTGGGGAAGAGAGCAGGATAGAGTTGAGGCTTGGTTGGTGCTTCTTTCCCCCTCTCCCTCCCTCTCCTGTGTGCCATGATGGGATGGAGATGGTTTGAACTTACTTGGCTGTCCCAAAGTTCCATCCTCCAATAGCCAGGAGAGTCTTCAGATTCTTGTTCCTGCAAAGGGAGAGACGAGAAGAGGTTTTACAGCAGGTAGGTGTCTGGCATTGCTGCCTTTGTAGGTTGTGATCTCTTGGAGTGAAACTGAGTCACTGTCTCTCAGTAGCTCACTGAGTCACTGTCAGCATTCACAAAGGACGGTGGTGGCAGCCTGCCCTGCCTTCTCCTTGCTCTTCCTCCCCCTCACTCTCTGCCTTTTCTCCTGGACATCCCTTAACCATGGATTGTGCTGCCGTTGAGCAGAGCAGATGGGGAATATTGGAGTGGGAGCTGAGAGGGAGCACAAGTGGTGCTCTTGTCTTTTCTGTACGTACTGGTTCTTCAGGCCGTTGAAGGACTGGTAAAGGGTGACGTCATCCCATTCGATAGTGGCGATCTCGTTGTTGTTCATGCCAGCAAAGGCGTAGATCAGGTGGTCGCAGAGGCATGGGTCGATGTTGTCAGGCTTGTACTTCCCCAGCCCAGGCCTGTACTGGCCCCAGTTGGTGAAGTAGCATGACAGCACATAGGCAGAGCCTGCAGAGAAACAAGGAGATGGGGTTTGGAGAAAGAAGAGCACAAAAGCCTCATCTCTAAGAGGCAGAAGGACAAGGTCCCTTGCAGCATGAGGGTGTGTTACTGCTTAGAACCATCCTTCAGGGCCCAGAGGAAAGGGAACAGTCCTAATGCTTGTCCATTGACTGCAGAGAAACAGAGCAGATCAGGTAGATCTGGACTGAACTGGTGACACCAGTAACTGATGAGATCTGCTGAGAAATGGTTGGGTAGTGCTTCCTTGCAAGGTAAGGATTTCAGAGAAAGCGAAGTAGGGTTGGTTTCCCTCTGGGGACTGTCTCTCTGGAGAAAATAATGGATTTCTTTCTATCCTACTTTGTTTCAGTAGAGGAGTTTGTCTAGGAGCTTCTTTAACTCATATAATTATGGCTCAGGGTGATTCTAAGTTCTGGGTCTCTTCCCCAGACTGAATCTTTCTCCTTTTCTGCCATGTAAGGAAAAGGAGAGGCAGAAGGGATCTGGAGGGTGGAATGCCTGAAGGTGGAAGGCTCTTTGCATGTTTGCTGTGCTGCCTGTCTGACCTCCTTTGAGAGCATCTGCAAAGAACAAGCTAGTGGCTACGCTGATGCTTCATTCAAGCTGAGGAGGAGGTGCTGCTAGGAGGATGCTTGCATGAAAGAAAGCATCGTATCTCCACTTTAGGTGGAGCTGGCCCTGTTTCATCAAGCTCTTGCCTTCTGAGTCTCCCTCCTGCTCTAAGGACTTGTACAGGCATTAGCTTGGAAGTCCGTTCCAGCTGCCTGGATGTGCTGCAAGTGAGAAGGTTTCAGTAGAGTTGATTTTGGGGTAGAAAGCACTTACCTATTTGTGCGTTCAGCAGGAGGACCAGAGCTTTAAAGAGAAAAACATGGGATTAGTCTTTGAGCTGAGAGATAAGGTAGCTCCTGAACTCTCTGGTTTATATCCTGTAATGCAGTCAATACATTTGCTTCTCTTAGAGGACCTATTTCTACTCCTCTTGCTGATGATCCCTCCAACCCAACACAGAGACCACTTCTCAGGTCACAATTCATTCTGATTGAAGGGGACACGTAGAGCGACTCATGGTTGTTAATGTCTCAAAGATCTCATGCTTCTCTCAGCCAGAACTCAGCAACTGGAGGTCTTACTGAGTATAAGTCTGGCTGAACCAGCAGGAGACATTTGGAATATACTCTGCTATGGAGACTGGAATAGCCTTTCAATCAGAATGACCGGTTTTCCCCATCAGAGTTTCATTTTCTTGGTCCAAGACAATTTCTCAATCCATTTAAATCAGGAATTTGCAGGTCTGAAGAAAAAGAAATCAACTGCAAAAAGTAGTGCAGCATATAACCATCTCCAAAGTAAAGGCTACATGTTTTGCCTTGACGGAAGAGAGCATGCTGCATATTTAATCCCCCAAAATTTCCCATAGATCTACCCAGTAGAACAGCAAAAGAGCAACAATTTGTCATAAAGGTAGAAAAGTTAAGTTTTGAAGTGGGACTTACCGGTGAACAAAGTGAGCTTGGCCATTGTGGACCAGAACTGATCTGGTGCAGAGCGTTTCCCCTTTTTATACGCTGCTCTCAGCTCCCGGCAGCCTCGTGTCAACTGAGATGGACAAACATTACGGCACTTGGGAAAGATCATTATCACAGAAAGTGATATCGTGACATTGGGCCTTAACAGTGGAGCTGGGGCCAGCGCTGCTATCAGGCTGTGCCGTGTCGTGGGGCTGCAAGGACAAGATTAGATGGCTTTGATTCTTAAAAATGTTATTTAGGGTGACGGGGTTTGTGTCAACAGTGAGATCAGGTAGGGCCTGGTGGCCGAAGCGTTCACCTTGCGCTGTCATTGGGTGTTCCTGGAGGTGGTTGGCACTGGTGAAGCCGAGGTGGTTTGCAAGGGTTTGTTCTCCTTGACTGGGGCAGTCAGTGAGGCTGTGCAGGGCTTCGGCTGGGGACAGCGGGTGTTTTGGGGAGACAGGAATGGGGCTCCCTTGCTGTAGGCAAATGGACTGTTGGGGTCCAGTGGGCTTTGTGATCTGAGCTGCCTCTTGCCCTCATCATCTCAGGTGTTATCACTTCAGGGAAATGGAGAGAATTTCCTCATGTCCCACACACAAAGTGAATTAGAATCAGCTTCTGCTGAGTCATTCTCCCACTTTTCCTTGGGACGATTGTTGGGAATTAAGAAAAATAAAGTGAGAAGAGTGCTTTGACACTTTGCCTTAAACAACTGGTGTAACTGCTGACCTGGAGAGCAGATGCTCAGCAGCCCAATGAGCAAACCTGTCAGTGTCTTTCCAAGATCACTTTCTTCAGGGAGAAACATTATTTCTTGGAGCTCAAGGTCTATGAGAGCATGGACAGAGCATCATGCAGGCTGCATTTCACAGAATCACCAGATTGGAAAAGCCCCTTGGGATCATCAAGTCCAACCATTCCTATCAAACACTAAACCATGTCTCTCAGTTCCCTCCCATATTTATTCCCCCTTTTTATTTCCTAGACTGAGTGGTCTCTGTGTCGTCAAGCATTTGTGCCTTGTCTGAGGTGTCTCTGAAGCTCCACAGTGTGAAATTACCCAAACCTTTTTCATTCCATAGGAGCTTGTCAGTGATCGTTGTTGTAAAACAGTTTTTATAAGAAAGGAATGTGTCTGGTTTAGCTGAAGCATCTCACATTCTTGTTTTCAGAATATGATGTCATTCTTCTAAGCGCAACTGTATGGGATTCTATAAAAGGCAGTGAGAGGTGCTGAAAATGATGTTTTTCATAGAATCATAGAACAACCAGGTTGGAAGAGACCCATCGGATCATCGAGTCCAACCATTCCTATCAAGCACTAAACTATGTCCCTCAGCACCTTGTCCACCTGTGCCTTAAACACCTCCAGGGAAGGTGAATCAACCACCTCCCTGGGCAGCCTGTTCCAATGCCAGATGACCCTTTCTGTGAAAAAAAATCTCAAAATATTCTTTATTTCCTCTTTAGTGCCGGTGGAGACTCAGAGCTATTTCTGTGTTCAGAGAGAAATGTGGTTTTCCTTTTGCACATTGAGGTAGTTTAAATTCTGGAGTAAGACACAGCGTGCGCAGGGCCAATTTCACTCCACTCAGATGATGCCTAATTCCTGTTAGAATCAAGTCAAGGTGAGTTTCCAATGGGTCACCCAGACAAGGTGGAATGGGAGCCTGGAAAACCCCCTCCAAGTTTCCCACATCACAGCCTGGCACTGGAGCCACTGACCTACAGATTAAAACACATTGGCCCAACCCTTCAGGTTTCATGCACACACTGGATGAGATATGGCAGATAACGAGAGACAACCACCTGCCAACAGTATTTTTCCAGTGTATTTCTTGATTGACAAAGTGACACAGCACAAACTCCATTGGAATAGCTGTGGAAAATCCCAGCCTCGGTGACCCCTGGAGCCTTGCAGGTCTACTGGCTCTCCATGTTTCAGTGTGAAAAGGAAATAATTTGGAGAAGAAGCAAGGAAACCGATTTGTCTGCCGGTAGTGGTACCAAATGCCAGGTGGGCAAGTGCTGGAGGTTTTCTTTAGGCATTTTCCTGCCTCCTTTTGTCATCAGAAAGGTTGTTTGCCTCTTCCTGCTGTGGGAGTGGTAAGAAGCCTTAAGTAAGGGCATTATAATTGGTTCTTGCTGAAAGCTTTCATGTTAGGACACAGTGAAGTATGCAGACAGACACCTTGCACATTGTTCCTGTAGCCAAAGTGTTGGGTTTCAGAGAGACTCACCAATCTGGATTGATTCTGCTTTAGCTTCACTCCCTGCACTGAGACTGAAATTGCCAATTGTGCTGGTTCTGTGACTGTGCTAGGACTGACTCCATCTGCCCTTTGACTTCTTTCTGGTGGGTTGTGGAAAAGAGACGCCTGCTTTCCATGTTGTGTCTAACTGAGTGGTTAGAACCTAGATGTTCTTTCCTGCTGTGGACCTTCAGGATGGTTCCTAAAATTTTATCATGTTTTCAGGCCTGGAGGTTTGTCAGTCAGGCATGGCTAATGCTGCATCTGTCTCCATCAGGTGTGTCACAGAATCATAGAATCATAGAATCACCAAGTTGGAAGAGACCCACACGATCATCGAGTCCAACCATTCCTATCATAGAGTGGTTTGGGCTGGAAGGGGCCTCAAAGCCCATCCAGTTCCACCCCAATCATGTCATGTAAAAGTAACTTTTTCCCTCACAAAAAGGAACTTTTCCTGCCCAAAATCTCACTCGCCTTAACTTTTCCCTCACAAAGAGGAACTTTCCCCTCACAAAAAGGAACTTTTCCTGCCCATAATCTGACAGCTGACTCTCAGAAAACTCTCTAAAAACTGGTCTTTTCCCTCAAAGACCTGTGCGTCCTGGCTTTGCAAACCTCAGTGTACTTGGGAGAGACTTTGGAGAGGCCTCTGTGTTCTCTCTGCCCTTGTGATGGAGGTCGGGCCGGTCACTGAGGCTGAACTGGGGGAGATGGAAATGTCAAGGCAGCAGCAACTCTGTGTGTTTTGGAGAGCCCTGTCCTAAGCCTTATCTGGATGCAGAGATGCAGGTACCGGTCCCCTGGCACAGGGAGATTGGAGCTGACGGCTGATAGAGGTGTTTGTGCCCATGGCAGTGTTACAAGAGCTGAGGCAGCGCAGAGGCACATTAGGTAGATGGTTCTATGGGATATCCTTTGTGAGGCTGCACAGAAGCTGTTGAGTTGGCTCTGGTGCATCCAGGATTTCTTTTTCATCTGTGAGAAGCTTGAGATTTGGCTCATAAAAACCTGGGAAGAGCCATGGCTGTTTGAGGCTGTGATGTGATTGATGTTCCTCACTGCAGGGAGACAGCTTGACAGCACCACAGAGACAATGTGTTGGCAGGAGGCTCTTTCTTAGTGTGGAGCAGTGTTCTTGGAAACCCCTTGGGAGTGTCCCTATGGGAATTTATGCTAAATATTTCTGCATATCACTATGTCTGTGTAGCCTGTTTTGCCAGGGCTCATGTGATCAGTCATGAGGCTCTAGAGGAGGGCCATGAGGATGAGCTGAGGGCTGGAGCACCTCCCATATGAACACAGGCTGAGAGAGTTTGGGTTGTTCAGCTTGGAGAAGAGAAGGCTCCAGGGAGACCTTAGAGCAGCTTCCAGTACTGAAAGGGTCTCCAGGGAACCTGGGCAGGGGCTTTTGATCAGGAATAGGATGAGGGGGGAAGGTTTTTCAGCTGCAAGAGGGGAGATTGAGATGAGATCTTAGGAAGAAATGTTTTCCTATGAGGGTGAGGAGGCTCTGAGAGCAGCATTGGCTGCTCCATCCCTGGAGCTTGGATCCCCTGATCCAGTGGGAGGTGTCCCTGCCCATGGCAGGGGGTTGGAACAGGTTGGGCTTTAAGGTCTCTTCTGACTCCAAAAATTCTATGATTCTATTCTTTACCTGTTGCTGGGCTGTGGGCAAGCAGATCTCCAACCATCCAGCACTCTGAGATTAGTTTCTATTTGCTCATGTGCTGCAGCCACAAGCACCTAAAATCCTCCTGCTTTTCCAACTCTATCTTTCTGCTTCTTGAACATCTTCCGAGAAATGAGTTCTGACCCATGAAGGACAGGACAAAAGCCCAGAGCAGCTGGTGTGTGCAGGTGATAGAAGATTCTCGGGTGACTTCACTGCACGTCTGCATGTTGGCAGGAGCTGTGGAGAAAACCAAGCCTGCCATAGCACACTGTAAGGTGACACTTGCTTTCGGGTAGATCCCCTTGGGGCTGCCTCATCATTTCAGTTCTGCTTCTCGGTGGCTTCTGAACTGATCTCTGGAGCTGGAGTGCTGTGCAAGAGCGAGCTGCACTCCCAGCATGTGTGATCGAAACAGACAGGCTGTGGTGGGAACGGGATATAAATTCTTGCAAAGTGGTTGCTCTGCTGCTTTCAGAGTTGCTTTGCTTACTTGCAGGTCTGCTAAGAAACACTGGGCTGTTCTGGCTCCTATCACAAAGCCTACTTTGTGTGGAGCATCATAGAACCATAGAATTGTTACAGTTGGAAAAGACTTCTAAGATTATCAAGTACAACTATCAGCCCAAGAGCACTGTGCCAAATAAACCATGTCCCAAAGAGCCACAGACATATGTTATTTTTAATTCCACCAGGGATCCTTGTGGTGGCATTTTTGAGACACCATTTGCATCAGAGGAGGGGCAGAAGCACCCGAGCACCAGCAGAGATCACTCCCACTAATTTCTCTTTCCTAAGAAGATGCTTTTGAAAGGAACCACTGTTGGGAGAGGAGGAAGAACAGTTTTGCAATCCCACCCTCAGGCTGGGTCAGTAGGTCTGAGGGAGCTTGGAATGTGGTCACGTTGGAGCGAGGCTTTTCTTGGAGGAGAATGCTTTTTCCTGGTCCAACAGCCAGGACTTGCCCAAGGGCTTTGTGTGGATGCAGTGACCTGGTTGTAGCACTGGGAGCCTTCTCCGTGGGCTCTCAAGGTTCAGTCTGAGCTGCCCTGTCCCTTCCTCCTTCATTTTCCCCCTCATTCTGAGAGCCCAGCTGAGACTGCAAGGGAGTCCAGGAAAATCCCATTTGTGGGTGTTTCAAATAAAGAGGTTTGATAACATCCCTGTGGGTTGTACCTTCCAGGCTCCCACTCCGGGAAGCTGCTTTTTACACTGTAATCAGTAGGGGAGAGGTTCCCAGTTCACAGTCTCTGGGTTGTGCTCTCAGCACCTTTCTCTAGGGTCACTTGTGAAGTACAGACTGATCTACCCCATTGTCCTTTCTCTTTTTCCCTGTGCCTGGTGGTCAGAGTAGGTCAGAGAGAAGCCCCTGGACCATGCTGGACCAGACAGAAGTCCAGCTTGTGGGTTCAGGCCCTTCCCTGAGCACAAGCATGAGCATCAAGAGAGAATCAGGGAGCATCAAAGCATCAAGAGTGAAATGAGTTGAAAAAGAGGGTTGTTGCTTTTGTAGATCACTTTATTTAATCGTTCTTATTGTGGACAATAAGATGGGGGTGGGCGTTGTTGTTTGCTATAGTAACGTCAGCATCTTCATGCCCAGTTGCAACAGGAGCAGCTGCTATCAAAGACAAGACCGGTCCTGCAGCTCTGCATGTAGGTTTCCCCATTATTGCAGTTGTAGAAGTTGCTCTTGTTGGTTGGATCTGCATAGATACCATTGGCCTTGCCAGCACAGAAACCGCTGCCACCAGAACTTCCACTTCCACCTCCTTGGGCTGGAGCTGCGGTGATTGGAGGATTAGGCTGAGCTGGAGCAACACAGTCTGAAATGAAAGTAAGAAGAGGCTTGTTTTCGTGTGGACAATCTCTCAGCCCTCTCTTCTTCCACAGGCCCTAGAGTGATGGGGTCAGCTATTGAAGTGTGTTCCCCAGAGGCTGGCCTGGTGTCTGAAAGGTCTGGAGCCAGACCCAAGCTACTATCTCCCTCTTTTGTCATCCTGGAACTACTCACCACTGTTCTGGACACCAAGGCCGTTCTTCAGGGTGGTGATGAGAGGATATTTGCCCTGCTTGCAGAAAGTGCCAGTGAAGTCATCCATATCGAGGGACCAAACCATGGCACCACCGTAGTTGTTCTTCTTGAGCCAGTCAATCTGTTCAGGGGAGAAATCCCAGTTATTCCATGGATTGGCTACTGCTGCCGGCCTTCTGCCTTTGTATTACATCAATTAACTGTCCCACCCTACCTTGATGTTGAAGCTCTTGATGTTGTCATAGCCAACCCATTCACTGCCCTTGTAGGCATAGGGCACGTCCTGAGGGGCATCCCAAGCCTGGGTGGCTCCAGAGTCCAGGAAGGTGCAGATCTAGAAAAAAAGGGAGGGAGAAGTTATCCATTGTCCTACAAAGAAGAGCAATTGTCCTATTCTGTGTGTTAAAACCCCCTTGCTGGGTTGTTTGAAGGGTGTTTGTGCTCTCGCAAGTGTTTAGGAGCAGCCATACCTCATAGTAAGCCAGGAATCCAGACTGCCTAGTGTAAGGTCCAGCTGGGCCAGGTCCTGTTGTTGGTGCCCCAACAGCAGTGTTAGATGGGTTCTGGAGGTTGAAGCTGTGTCCATAGGTAGGGAATCCAACCAGGAGCTTCTCAGCTGGAGCACCATTGCTCTTCCAGTAGTTCATGGCATAATCCTGTAAAAACAGAAGTAGAGTTACAGCCTGTACAAGGATCTGTAGGCAGGAGGATGACTCGTTCAACTTCTGATCTGTGGTGTTGTAATAGTGAAGTGTGACATGGTCTCAGAAAATGTACTTACGACGTTGAAGTAGACGAGGTCTCCAGTGTCAGCTGGACCCTTGAACAGAGGGCTGTTCTCCCCAGTTTTTCCATCCCAGGATCCGTGGAAGTCATAAGTCATCACATGGAAGTAGTCCAGGTATCTGTGAGAAAATCATTTGTGTCTATCTCCTGGCCTGCTCTGACGCCCAGACCAAATTGTTCCTTTAGTGCTGGCTGTCTACCCCAGCCCATCCCTGGCCATGTCCTCACTTTCTGCAAATCAGGGTTTTTCGAGACCTTTTTTTCAGGTGGCCTTGTAAGTGCTGGAGCTAGTGCTCTCCTCATGAGTTGGGAGGCAAAGGTCAAGGCAGAGGAGGAATTAGACTGGTATTCTGGGAGCAGAGAGATGTCATAGAAATGAGGGATTTCTACTCACTTTCCAAGCTCAGCAATCTCGTAACCAGACTGGATGTTGGAAAGTCCTGCAGCCACTGCAGCGGTGACCATGAGACGGGGCTTGTTGACCTGTTGGGCTTCCTGCTCAAAGGCTGCCAGCATTTCCTGAAGGATGGCAAGAACAAGGTCTCATTGTCACCTGTCTGGGCTGAGGCTTTAGAGCAGAGCTGTGCAGAGCAGAGGGATTATCTAATCCCTTTAGTTCCAGCCTACCTTAACGAGGACGGTGAAGAGACTCTTATCCTGAGGTGTGCTGCCCCTAGAGCCAGGGTATTCCCAGTCAATGTCCAGCCCATCGAATTCATACTGGCGCAGGAATTTGATGACGGAATTGATGAAGGTCTGGCGGTTTGCGGGTGAGGACACCATTGTGGTGAACCTGGGGAAGAGAGCAGGATAGAGTTGAGGTTTGGTTGGTGCCTCTTTCCTGCTTTCCCTCCCTTTCCCATGTGCCACGATGGGATGGAGATGGTTTAAACTTACTTGGCTGTCCCAAAATTCCATCCTCCAATAGCCAGGAGAGTCTTCAGATTCTTGTTCCTGCAAAGGGAGAGACGAGAAGAGGTTTTACAGCAGGTAGGTATCTGGCATTGCTGCCTCTGTAGGTCATGATCTCTTGGGGTGAAACCCAAAGAGGAGGTCAGGAGCAAACTGAGTCACTGTCAGCATCCACAAAGGATGTTGGTGGCAGCCTGCCCTGCCCTCTCCTTGCTCTTCCTCCCCCTCACTCTCTGCCTTTTCTCCTGGACATCCCTTAACCATGGATTGTGCTGCAGTTGAGCAGAGCAGATGGGGAATATTGGAATGGGAGCTGAGAGGGAGCACAAGTGGTGCTGTTGGCTTTCAGTACGTACTGGTTCTTCAGACCGTTGAAGGACTGGTAAAGGGTCACGTCATCCCATTCGATAGTGGCGATCTCGTTGTTGTTCATGCCAGCAAAGGCGTAGATCAGGTGGTCGCAGAGGCATGGGTCGATGTTGTCAGGCTTGTACTTCCCCAGCCCAGGCCTGTACTGGCCCCAGTTGGTGAAGTAGCATGACAGCACATAGGCAGAGCCTGCAGAGAAACCGGAGATCCGGGTTTGGAGAGAGAAAAGCACAAACACCTCATCTTCGAGAGGCAGAAGGACCAGGTCCCTTGCAGCATGAGGGCATGTTACGTGGCTTTGAACCATCCTTCAGGTCCCAGAGGAAAGGGAGTTCTAATGCTTGGGAGTGATTAATTGGAGAGAAACACAGCAGATGGGATAGATATGGACTGAACTGGAGACACCAGTAATGCCTTCCGAGTCTCCCTCCTGCTCTAAGGGCTTAGCTTGGAAGTCTGTTCCAGCTGCCTGGGTGTGCTGCAAGTGAGAAGGTTTCAGTTGATTTTGCTATAGAAAGCACTTACCTATGTGGGCGTTAAGCAGAAGGACCAGACCTTTAAAGAGAAAAGCATGGGTTTAGTCTTTGAGCTGAGAGATAAGGTAACTCCTGAACTAGAAGAAACTCTCTAGTTTATATCCTGCAATACAATCAATACATTTGCTTCTCTTAGAGGGCATATTTCTACTCCTCTTGCTGATGATCCCTCCAACTCAATACAGAGACCACTTCTCAGGTCATAATTCATTTTGATTGAAGGGGACACACAGAGCGACTCACGGTCGCTCCCCAAAATTTCCCATAGATCTACCCAATAGAACAGCAAAAGAGCAACAATTTGCCATAAGTTTTGAAGCAGGACTTACCGGTGAACAGAGTGAGCTTGGCCATTGTGGACCAGAACTGATCTGGTGCAGAGCGTTTCCCCTTTTTATACGCTGCTCTCAGCTCCCGGCAGCCTCATGTCAACTGAGATGGACAAACATTACAGCACTTGGGAAAGATCATTATCACAGAAGTGATATCGTGACATCGGGCCTTAACAGTGGAGCTGGGGCCAGCTCTGCTATCAGGCTGTGCCGTGTCGTGGGGCTGCAAGGACAAGATTAGATGGCTTTGATTCTTAAAAATGTTATTTAGGGTGACGGGGTTTGTGTCAACAGTGAGATCAGGTAGGGGCTGGTGGCTGAAGCGTTCACCTTGCGCTGTCATTGGGTGTTCCTGGAGGTGGTTGGCACTGGGGAAGCTGAGGTGGTTTGCAAGGGTTTGTTCTCCTTGGCTGGGGCAGTCGGTGAGGCTGCACAGGGCTTCAGCTGGGGGCAGCGGGTGTTTTGGGGAGACGGGAACGGCTCTCTGGAGTGGAAATGTCAAGGCAATGGGGCTGTGTCTGCATATCCCGATATCTGTATGACCTGTGGTAGGAGTGGCAAGGAGAAGCAATAGTTCCTGAATTAGTCTATATTACCACAGAGGTAAGCGTTGGCATTGCTATCTTCACCCTTGTCAGACTTTTTTCTCTATAGTTGTGTTACTTCTAGCTCTCATCTCTTTTTGTGTGTTGTTTACATGAACAATAGGAACATATTTAGAATCACAGAGAGTTCCTTAAAGCCAGATTGTTGAGAGTTTCTGAGGAGGAAGGGGAAATGTTTGGAGGGAAGGCACCAAATTAAGTTCTTTCTGCCAGCTTGCTCAATTTATCCTTCATCATTGGATAGGAATGGTTGGACCTAATGGTCTGGTGGGTCTCTTCCAACCTCGTTATTCTGTGATTCTATGATTCTATGATTCTATCTCTGGGGAGAGTATTTTCATCCTCTGCTTAAATTCACTTCAATGGGCTGGAAGGTAACAGTTATGCATGAAGGAAATCATCACGATTAACTTTTCAGTGTGAAGCACTTCAAGGGTGCTAAATATGATGTGACACTGTGCTAAAATGGGATGAACTCTTTCTTTGAAACCTGTGCTCTACACTTGGCTGGGTAATGCTTGCTGAGATGCTCCGAGAGATCTGCAGGAGAACCTTATCATAGAATCATAGAATCATAGAACAACCAGGTTGGAAGAGACCCATCAGATCATCAAGTCCAACCATTCCTATCAAACACTAAACCATGTCCCTCAGGACGTCATCTACCCGTCCCTTAAACACTTCCAGGGAAGGTGAATCAACCACCTCCCTGGGTAGCCTATTCCAATGCCCAATGACCTTTTCCATGGAAAACCTCTTCCTAATCTCTAGCCTAAATCTCCCCTGGTGGAGCTTGAGGCCATTCCCTCTTGTCCTGTCCCCTGACACTTGGGAGAAGAGCCCAGTTCCCTCTTCTCTACAACCTCCTTTCAGGTAGTTGTAGAGAGTAATGAGGTCTCCCCTCAGCCTCCTCTTCTCCAGGATAAACACCCCCAGCTCTCTCAGCTGCTCCTCATAAGGCCTGTTCTCCAGCCCCTTCACCAGCTTTGTTGCTCTTCTCTGGACTTGCTCCAGAGCCTAAACGTCCTTCTTGTGCTGAGGGGCCCACAACTGAACACAGGATTCAAGGAGCGGCCTCACCAGTGCTGAGTACAGAGGGAGAATCACCTCCCTGGCCCTGCTGGTCACACCATTTCTGATCCAAGGCAAGATGCCATTGGCCTTCTTGGCCACCTGGGCACACTGCTGGCTCATGTTCAGTCGGCTGTCGACCAACACCCCCAGGTCCCTCTCCTCCTGGCAGTTTCCCAGCCAGACTTCTCCCAGTCTGTAGCTCTGCATAGGGTTGTTGTGCCCCAAGTGCACATGAGCTGGAAGGGTTGAATTCCCTGAGAACTCAGCATGTTCTCTCTCTTAGCACACAGTACAGCCTTGTCTGATCCTAGCAGCGCTGGTTTTCCTTTCTCATTTTTATCAGCTAGCCTGATAAAAAAGCTCTCACTCCCTAACAATCATCTCCTTCCATGAATTAAACAAAGGAAGAAACTGAGTTAAAAGAAGACATTTCCCTGCGCGTGCA
This sequence comes from Coccyzus lansbergi, assembly GCA_033558105.1. Lineage (NCBI taxonomy): Eukaryota > Metazoa > Chordata > Aves > Cuculiformes > Coccyzidae > Coccyzus > Coccyzus lansbergi. Next base: position 41,440 of record JAUMJK010001349.1, read on the forward strand.
GCTTTTCTATTTGCAATGAAATGCACCTTGAAAGCACTACAGGAGGCAAAATAAAAGCAAAATAAAAGATTTAGCATGTGGTTTCAACCGCTGAGAGCATCTTCGTCCTGCTGTACAGTCATCTCCAAGGCAGTGACTGGTACCATGAGCAATTAAGGTGTCCAACAGTAGATGTCGGTGTTGCTTGCTCTTCCCAACCGGTGGATGGATGAAGAGCTTTGCTAGCAACCTTTTGATAACATTTCAGGAAGAGACATGCTTGCAGGCCAGAAAGCTCAGTTGCTGCTCCTCTTTGTTTGGTCACAAGTAGGTATCTGAGATTAAAAGTATGCTTTTTGCACATTCAAATAGAAGTGGAGTGCTTCATGATTGCTGCAGAAAAATAACCAGGGGAAAAGCTGGTGGTTATTCAGGAATTCCTACAAAGCTGTATAACCTACGTAAGACATAGAATCATAGAATCACAGAACAACCAGGTTGGAAGAGACCCATCGGATCATCGAGTCCAATCATTCCTATCAAACGCTAACCCATGTCCCTCAGCACCTCGTCCACCCGTCCCTTAAACACCTCCAGGGAAGGTGACTCAACCCCCTCCCTGGGCAGCCTCTCCCACTGCCCAATGACCCTTTCTGTGAAAATCTTTTTCCTAATGTCTAGTCTAAATCTCCCCTGGTGGAGCTAAGACATGACTGTCTTAGAGTGAAAGAGGAGCTACGGAAACCAGCCTAACATCACAATGTGTCAGGATGCCGCAAGACATCAGTCATTTAGTGGGTAAGCCCAGGAATCGTGTCCCCTCTAGGAGAGCATCCCAGCACCTTGGCAGGGTACTGATAAATCCACACTTTTTGCCTATCTCGAATGTTTAAATCACCTGCTTATATCCCTAAAGAAGAATTTAAGTTCTTTTTCTGTATCTTCTACCTTTCCTTGCCAGCATCGTAAGTTGGATTTCCTCTGTCTCTGGGATTGATTTCCTGTGTCTAGGATGGATAAGATGAATTCCTGTGCAATTTTTCACAGAAAGGGTGATTGGGCACTGGCAGAGGCTGCCCAGGAAGGGGGTTGAGTCACCTTCCTTGGAGGGGTTTATGGGATGGATGGACGTGGTGCTGAGGGACATGGTTTAGTGATTGATGGGAATGGTTGGACTCGATCATCCGGTGGGTCTTTTCCAGCCTGGTGATTCTATGATTCTATTTATTGCAAGGAAAATGGGCTTGAATAGTCACTTTAAAGACAGAAACTCAATTTCCCTGAGTCCATCTTTTGTGTGCACAGTATCTGCAATCACATTCAATTTTATTTAAGTGGTTTGGGGTATCTCAGGCCTAAATTGTCTGTGGCTATGGCATATGTCCCTTAATAATCTGCCGGGAAAAGGAGATTTTGAACAGTCTCTGATCTGTTGATGGTTTCCAAACGATTCCTTTCTAGTGGATGCTTTTTTTGCTGCGGAGCAAACGCTGTTTTTCGCACTGGCAGAACATGAGACAGAGCAGCCCCACCAGATTATTCACTCCAATGATAAATGTGACATCCTGACAGCAGTTCAGCAGGTTCTCCTAACAGCTGCCTGCTCTTGCCCCGAGCTCTTTCTACTTGATAAGCATTTTATCATGAAGATCAGAGCAATCTTATCTGCTCCTTCCTGGCAAGACTACACCTAAATGCAGCTGTCTCCATCCTGGATGTAGTAAGAAGCTTCAGACTCCTACCTAATGCTTGATTCTTTTGGAGTTCAGCTCACGCTCCAGGGCCTGCAGAGGAGGATGAGCTGATGCCGGCACATGTCCATGGCCACGGCCCTGCCAGAGCTGTGCCGTGTCAAATATCAAACCTTTGGGAGCAGCAGAAAGAAGCAGAACAAAATCAACAACCCCTTTGTACACGAGTGCCTGCAGCAAGAAGTAACCCTTTATTTTCATTTCATCAAAAGCGAGAGAGCTTCTGGGCCGTGATCAGGACACCTTGACTCAATGGTGGGTCTGTTTCTGACAAGAGCTTAGCTTTTACCTTGCCATCCCGGCAAAAGTTTCCCTGCTTGACCTGGCTTAAAATTGAAAGGAGAAATAGCTGTGAATCGCTGACTGCTGCTTTGAGTTGTGTGGTTTTCAGTGTTGAGGAGGTGTTAGGGATAACATGTTCTCCTTCTCTTCCTTAGTTTTCTGCTTTAGATAGAGGAGTGGTGCCCTCCTAGTACCTGAAGGGGCTACAAGAAAGCTGGAGAGGGACTATTCATAAAGGCTTGCGCTGATATGACGAGGGGGAATGGGGATAAACTGGAGAGGGGCAGATTTAGGCTTGATATAATGAAGAATTTCTTCATCATGAGGGTAGGGAGGCCCTGGAACAGTTTGCCCAGAGCAGTGGTGGCTGCCCCATCCCTGGAAGTGTTCAAGGCAAGGTTGGATGGGGTTCGGAGCCCCTGATCTAGTGGGAGGTGTGTTCCCTTCCAACCCAAACTCTTCTATGATTCTACGGTAGAGTGAGAGATATTGGGATTCTGGTCATCTTGAACCTAAGGGAATGATGAGGAATGTCTTTAACTCAGCTTTAATGTTCTGCATGTCCTGAGTTTGGAGCTGAGCTGGAGGCAGGGGAAGGAATAGGCTCTGCAAGCTAAAACTCAATTAGAGATGCATGGAACACGTTTAGAGACCTATCTGGGTGTCCTATCAAGAGCTTTGGTGGTATTGCTGGTCTCAAAGACTAAACAGCTTTTAATGGCTGCCTCTATTTGGGGGTTACGTGACTTTCTTGGAAAACTGTCCTACTTTGCTCAGGAGTCTGATGGAGAATTAAGAAAATGTGAGCACAGGGTCAGTAGCCAAACATGTGAAAACCTGGGTCCACGTCCAGCTGGATATCTGTACACTTGCTGACGTTGCTGCCACTATAATTCAATGCCTGTAAATGCAGCCCTGAAAAAGGATCTCTCCCACCTCCAAGTCACCTAATGCTTGGATGTGTCCTTCGTTGTGCAGCACACGGAGCTGATGTAATGGGATCTGTGCAAAGAAGAGACAGCTGGAAAGCCTATGGGCCTGGCGGCCGCTCAGCTGCCTGATGGAGAGCTTTGAGAGTGATTTGGGACCTGTCCTGGTCCAAAATGCTTTTTGTCCTTCTAAACAGGTTGTTTGATATTGCCTAAAGACTCATGTTGCTCCTGCCGTGAAAACTAGCCTGCAGGAAGCTGAGGCTGAAGAGGCAGGGCTGCTACCTGAAGTGTAAATCGGTCTCTCCAGGTTGAGGGATGTGATTCTGCCCCCTCTGCTCTGCTCTCGTGAGAACTCACCTGGAGTCCTGCATTTGGTTCTGGTATCCTCCGCACAGGAAGGAGATGGAGCTGTTTGAGTGAGTCCAGAGGAGGCCGTGGAGATGATCCGAGGGCTGGAGAATCTCCCGTTCAAGGAGAGGCTGAGAAAGCTGGGCTTCCTTGGCCTGGAGAAGAGAAGGCTCCAGAGAGACCTTAGAGCAGCTTCCAGTGCTGAAAGGGGCTCCAGGAAAGCTGGAGAGGGACTGTGAATCAGGGAGGGCAGGGACAGAATGAGGGGGAATGGTTTTCAGCTGCAAGAGTGGAAATCGAGATGAGATCTTAGGGAGAAATGTTTTGCTGTGAGGGTGGGGAGGCCCTGACCCAGGTTGCCCAGAGCAGTGGTGGCTGCCCCATCCCTGGAGGGGTTCAAGGCCAGGCTGGATGGGGCTTGGAGCCCCTGATCCAATGGGAGGTGTCCCTGCCCATGGCAGGGGTGGAACTGCCTAGGCTTTGAGGTCCCTTCCAACCCAAAGCGTTCTGTAACTCCATGAGATGTGTGGCATCTGATTTTGTTCAGATTCACAGCAAGAAATCGGGAGCTTTAATGCTCCTCAGGTTCCCTCCTTTGAAAGATAATCACACCATGTAAGTCTTGGGCGGGACTTCGTGCAGACAAGCGTTCAGGGCACTTTGCCTACGTGGGACAGCCCGGAGAGATTCCCCTTCTTTGATTTTTATGACACCAGTTCATTTGTTTAAAGGTTCTCAAGCCTGCTCTCCCCAGCAGTAACTCCTTGTTCCAGAGGCTGGATCTGTTCTGCCTCATGCCGTCTTCCTCCGGCATTTGCTTTCCCTTCTCTCCACGTCTTCCTCCGGCATTTGCTTTCCCTTCTCTCCACAGCTCATTGAGTGGAACTAAAGAACTGCTGATTTTCAGATACCGACCATTCCCTGCCTCCCAGGGCAAATTCTTGCCTTTTGCATGTACATTCCCATAAATATCATCTCTGACTCACTCTGGTTATGAAATGCTGCAGTCATTTCCCCAGCTACTTCTCCAGCGTCATTGTTTATTTACCTTTTGTCCCCAGGTATGTTTTATAAGGACTTGGAAAGAGGTCTTTTCATGAGGGATTTGATGCAGTACTCAATCACCCATTGCATATTCTTTCCTTGCAGCCCATCTTTCATCTCTCCTTATCCTCTCTTGGCACTAAACTGCTGTGATGAGGCGCTGTAAACAAATCTCAAGTTGCTCTGATGTTGTGAAACACGCGCTTGATTTCTGACCGGCCTGTTCCTCAAATAAACCTTGACTCTGCACTGCAGGCATCCTACTAACATTCCCTGCTGATCAGGATTGAGGGGACGTGTCCACAGCTCCCTGTGTTATGTATGCACGGAAGAACATGCACACGTCGGTTATTTTAGAATCGTTTGGGTTTAAAGGGACCTCAAAGCCCATCCAGTTCCACCCCCTGCCCTGGGCAGGGACACCTCCCACTGGATCAGGTTGCTCCAAACCCCATCCAACCTGCCCTTGGACACCTCCAGGGATGGGGCAGCCACAATTTCCCTGGGCAACTTGTGCCAGGGCCTCCCCACCCTCATAGTGAAGAAATTCTTCTTTATGTCCAGTCTAAATCTGCCCCTCTCCAGTTTTTACCCAGTGCCCCTCATCCTATCACTCCAAGCCTTTGTGAACAGGCCCTCTCCAGCTTTCCTGTAGCCCCTTCAGGTACTGGAAGCTGCTATAAGGTCTCCTTGGAGCCTTCTCTTCTCCAGGCTGAACAACCCCAACTCTTTCGGCCTTTAGCTGAGGAAGTATCACATGATGAATACTTTGGATTTTTCTTTCTCTATTTTTATGCACTTTATCATAGAATCATAGAATCATATCATGGAACAACCAGGTTGGAAGAGACCCATCGGATCATCGAGTCCAACCATTCCTATCAAATGATAGGAATTTATATCACATGCTATTTTTTCATAGTCTGATCTTTTAAAAATTGGATATATTAAAGCATGTAATCTTCAAAAACCCAATTAAGATTGATAACGAATGTTATGGCGTAAACTATTATAATCTTATTTTTCAGAAAATATCAGCACCAAGCATGCAGATCTTGAACTGCTGATGGTCAGGTTTCAAAGTGGCAGGTTCAACCTGGCTGCTCTGCATAACGTGACCTGTTTTCCACAGCCCTCTCACCCTGACAATCCCCATTATCTGTGAGGAAAGAACCAGATGCCCTGGATTGCGAGCTGAGACAAGCTGAGAGTATTGGGTGCTAATCCACCACTGAACGGCGCAGCTGTCACCAAGGTTTGGGTCGGAAGGGACCTCAAAGCCTATCCAGTCCCACCCCTGCCATGGGCAGGGACACTTCCCACTGGATCAGGGGCTCCAAGCCCCATCCAACCTGCCCTTGAACCCCTCCAGGGATGGGGCAGCCACCACTGCTCTGGGCAACCTGTTCCAGGACCTCCTCACCTGCACAGGAGAACATTTCTCCCTAAGATCTCATCTTAATCTCCCCTCTTGTAGCCGGAAACCATTCCCCTTGTCCTATCCCTGGACTCCCAGATGAAGCATGTTACCAGGAACTCACAGCAGAGCTTCGGGAACTTCCTTTCGGGCTTTGTCCTTTCTCCTCTGAACCTTTCCGAGGAAGCTCTGCCCCCACAACAGCACCTCAGCTCATCTAATTACTTACTAAGCTCTTTTTCTGGTTAGCTGACATCTGCCCGTTTCCAATTAATCCCTGTTCAGAAGCTCCATAACCTGAGCCATCTGTATAGGTAAGAGAGATAAGCTTCCCATTAAACATTTACAGGACACAACGAGAGAGCATCGAAGCAACTGTTGCTGAGACAACCCAGTCTGCGTCCAGGGGAGGAGCTGACCCTGTGCCTTGAACCACCACATTGTAATCAAAGAAAAATAAATGGGTTTGAAAACATATGTGGACCCTCACGCACCCTCAGATGTACTCGCTCCTCTTGCTTACGCCCGGAAACGTTCTTGCTACGTTGGCAGGATAAAGGCTTTTAAAATAATTCAATAGCATTCGGAGCCCTGGAAGTTCTAGCAACCAAATAGTCTTTAAATAAAACATTCCCTGCTCAAGCAGCAGCTCTAGGTGCCCTTTAACCTCAAATGCTTAAAACAGCTCAGCAGTCGGTCTGGCGCCCGCTCAGCCAGTGGGCAGGGTGAAACGTGCCCTTAATTCTAGACAGAGACATTAGCTTTGTCCCCACGCTTCATCAGTTCCTGCCCTTGCTTTGAAAGAACAGTTTTATTTCAAAATCTTGCGAGGATGGGGTTTTATCTCACAGTCCTTTCTCCCGTTCAAGGTTTCCAGTTCCAGGGTAGCACAGGGAACAAGATCCTTTGCCAACACGTCCCATTCCCCCAGCAGTCATTGGTGCCAACGGAGGGTTTTGTGAAATCTGCAGAGTTTCAGGAGAGAAGCCAGGGCACTGACAGCTGTTTAATGGCCTTGAGTTGCACCAGGGGTGGTTTAGATTGGATATTAGGAACAATTTCTTTGCTAACAGAGTGGTGAAGCCCTGGTAGAGGCTGCCCAGGGCAGTGGGGGAGTCTCCATCCCTGGAGAGGTTCAAAGAACCTGTGGCCGTGGCACCTGGGGCCATGGTTTAGTTGGCACGGTGGCACTGGGCTGATGGTTGGACTGGATGAGCTCAGAGGTTTTTTCCAACCATAATGATTCCATGATGCTATGAACTCAGTCTCGGTATCCAGCGGGAGGGTTGGCAGAGAATTGCTTTTAGGAATGTAACGAGCTGAAGAGGTCATGAAAAGGGAGACAGTGACTCCTCTGCTGTGTGCCAAGGCACAGCGCAGGCCACCAGGGCAGATCTCAAGGGCTGTAAATGAGCTTCTCCAAGGCCTGGGGGGCTGGAGGGACCTCGGGAGCTTGGGGGGACCTTGAGGTGCTGGCCTCTTCCAGTATAGAGCCACTGGGGTGCGCCGCCAGCCCTGGGGACCCTCCCAGACTCCTGGTCCATCCCCAGGGATGCTCCTCAACCCCTGGTCCATCCCCAGGGATGCTTCTTGACTTCTGGTTGCCCAGAGCAGAGGTGGCTGCCCCATCCCTGGAGGGGCTCAAGGCCAGGTTGCATGGGGCTTGGATCCCCTGATCCAGTGGGAGGTGTCCCTGCCCGTGGCAGAGAGTTGGAACTGGATGGGCTTTGAGGTCCCTTCCAACCCAAACCATTCTATGGTTCTAACAGAATGATTAAGGTTTGTAAAGACCTCTGTGATCACCCAGTCCAACTGTTATCTCCTTCTGCAGAGCCTGAGCTTCAATTGCACAGGAATGTGGCCGATCCACGCAAAGCTGCCTGCTCCATGCAGCACTGGGAAGAAGTGATTCGGTGTGGTTTGTAGCACTGCTCGTGGAAGAGTTGCTGTGTCCTGCAGACAGGAGACCAGGCGTCTCATCAAGGTGCTTCCAGCTTGGTAAGCTCTCAACTTTTGCTTCTGACCTAGGAGTTGTACTTCATAGAATCAGAGAATCATAGAATCATAGAATCACCAGGTTAGAAGAGACCCACCGGATCATCGAGTCCAACCATTCCTATCAAACACTAAAACATGTCCCTCAGCACCTCGTCCACCTGTCCCTTAGACCCCTCCAGGGAAGGTGAATCAACCACCTCCCTGGGCAGCCTCTGACAGTGCCTAATGACCCTTTCTGGGAAATTTCTTTTCCTAATCTCCAGCCTGAACCTCCCCTGGTGGAGCTTGAGGCAATTCCCTCTTGTCCTGTCCCCTGTCCCTTGGGAGAAGAGCCCAGCTCCCTCCTCTCCACAACCTCCTTTCAGGTAGTTGCAGAGGGCAATGAGGTCTCCTCTCAGCCTCCTCTTCTCCAGGCTAAACAACCCCTTGAGTCCAGGAACCTGCTGTCCACCCACTCGTATCCAAAGCCAGATGGAATTTCACAGCCGCAGTCTGTGCTGCTGGTGGCACTCGGAGCGGAGTCAGCAAAGGATTCTGCCTATTGCAGACATGAGAGAAATCCCAGGCAGGCTGAAGGCTGTGGCTAACTTGAAAGCAATAAAAGTGAAACTCATCAAAGAGCCTGCTAATTAACTCAACTTCTCTTAGGGAAGGAAGCCCAGGGCTTCCAGCGTGTGAACACATTTCTGCTCAGCGCTTGCCTGTCCAGTGGGGCGTGGGAGTGGGGAAGTTGGAGTAAGGGCAGTGTCCTGTGTTTAATCTTGTATTCCTCTCTCTGAGTATGGGGAGTCTCCTGCGGCTGATGGAGGGCAGAGAAAGCCTTGAAAGGCTGCCAGGTTGGTTAGGGGAGTGGAGGAGGGAGTGGAAAGTAGAAACATCTGTGTAATCTTGTCTTGAACAGCAATAATTTCATAGAAGCATGGAATGATTTGGGTTGGAAAGGACCTTAAAGCCCATCCAGTTCCACCTCTGCCATGGGCAGGGACATCTCTCACTGGATCAGGGGCTCCAAGCTCCATCCAACCTGCCCTTGAACCCCTCCAGGGATGGAGCAGCCACCCCTGCTCTGGGCAACCTGGGCCAGGACCTCTTTACCCTCACAGGAGAACATTTCTCCCTAAGATCTCATCTCGATCTCCCCTCTCGCAGCTGAAAACCTTTATCCTTCATCTCATCCCTGCACTCCCTGATCCAGAGCCCCTCCCCAGCTTCTCTGGATCCCCCTTTAAGTACTTCTTATTGATCAAACATGATGAGATGGTGTGTAGAGGGGTTTCCCTTCTATTTATTGACCCTTTATTTTACCTGCAGGGGAAATGAACACCCCTTTCTCCATCCATGGATGTGACATAACCACCTCTCGGTGCAGAGCTGAGATGCTCTCTGTGCCTCTCCTCCTTTCCTTCCTCACTCAGAGGCTGACACAGTGGCCCTTTCAACCATCCAGTCACCCTGAATGTGCTTCACACCAGAATCCCTTTTTTTGTCACACCAACCCCTACCAAAACTTTACATCCTGGTGCCCACCACAACCCCTGGCACTCCTGGCAGCGACGCAGCAGGCTCCGGAGGCTGTTCTCGTGCTTTTTATTCTGACGGAAAGCAACGTTGGGGCTTTCCTTCTTTGGAAGAGCGGCTTTGCTCCACATCCCCACTGGGCTTTGCCCTCTGTGCGCTGAGTTGATCCGTGCTGCGCGGCTCTCTCCTACGTCACATGTTTTGAAGAAGCTCTTGCCAGCTTCCTGCTGGGGAGCTGATCCTGCTGACGTCCGCAGAGCAGGCCACGTCAGGCAGGGCCAGGAAGGGAAACGCTCTCCTTTTTTGGGTGCAGACGAGAGCAAAGTCTATTGGCCCCAGCAGAGAGGAGGGCTGAGAGTCAGGAACAGATGGGCTCTGTCAGTAATTTAGCACCAAGAGCTTAAACAATACCCAGGATAAACACACTCCAGGACTGGCAGACCTCCCTCTTTTTACTCAGCTCAGCACAATATTTTCCTTTCTCTTTTAAAAAATGTTGTTTCGCTGCTTATAATTAATTAGAGTGGAATGCTCTTCTAGAGTTATATTTAGATTTTCTTCTCTGACAGCACTCTCCCACTCCAGCTCCTCTAACACAGCTGCATCGCTCTGCTTTTCACGGACTCATGGAATGGTTTGGGTTGGAAGGGAACTTAAAGGGAGTTTCAACTCTCTGCCATGGGCAGGGACACCTCCCACTGGATCAGGGGCTCCAAGCTCCATCCAACCTGCCCTTGAACCCCTCCAGGGATGGGGCAGCCACCCCTGCTCTGGGAAACCTGTTTCAGGGCCTCCTCACCCTCTCAGGAAAACATTTCTTCCTAATATCTCATCTTAATCTCCCCTCTGTCAGCTGAAAACCATTCCCCCTCACCCACTCCTTGCCCTCCCCGATCCAGAGCCCCTCCCCAGCTTTCCTGGAGCCTCTTTCAGTACTGGAAGCTGCTATTTTTGAAATGGAAACCATCATTTGTCTTCCACAAAACTTAGCAGTTTCACGTCCCAGGGCAGCCCCTGAACTGGGACGTTCCTGGGGGTTCAAAAAGCCTGTGTCTGTGGAGAAAGAGAAATAGCAAAGCACAACAACTCCATACCTCCAGCTTCAGTGTAGAGGCTTTCAAGTGCCTGGAGAAGGAGCACACAGATGATCCAAGGGCTGGAGCACCTCCCATATGAGGACAGGCTGGGAGAGATGGGCTTGTTCAGCCTGGTGAAGAGAAGGCTCCGGGGAGACCTTAGAGCAGCAGGTGATATCTATGCACATCATATTTGGGAATTTGGACCTTTTACAACTCTTTAAAGCAGCCTTATGTCAAAACCCCACCTGACTGCTCCTCAGCTGCTGGGAAAACCCCAAGCTAGATGCAAAATCCAGAGCAAGGCACCTTTCCCCAGCTCGCACGTCCTACCTACCCGGCAAGGCTTTGCTTTCTCTGCCTTCCTTGCAGCTCTGCCACAGCCGTTTGCTGCAAAGTTCCTCTGTTCCTGTGAGTGACTGTGTGATAAGGCTGCTCCGTGCTGTGCCTATGTGGAGTAGATTGAAAAAAAACCTAAGAAAAAACCTAATAAAAAATAAACCTACCAAAGTTACAGAGCTGAGGAGGAGATAGATAATCTGGGAACAGCTTTCTGCTGAAAATGAAGGACAATTACAGTGCTGCCACTGTGGGATGTGCTGCTCAGCTGGAAATTCCCTTTACAACCCCCAACCCAACCTCATCCCGGGCCTCCCAGCCCAGCCTGGTTTAGGGAATGTGTTGCCACCAGTGAGGGTCACACCCAGGGCTCTAATCCCATCCAGCAGCGGTGAGAACCTGTTTGGCTGGGTCACCGAACAGGAGGCAGAGTGGGTCCATCAGGAATACTTCTGTTTTTCTCATGTTGGACAAGACGTGGTCAGATCTCTCCTATCCCACGTGTGCTGCCTTTCTTTTGCATAGTTAAAGCTGCATCAAGTGTAATTAGGCAGCCCTATGTAATTAAGACTATTATGTAAGGTAAGCACCCCACAGAGTAATTGTGGCCAATTTTTAGCATACCCAGGGGCACTTATAGGGCCCAAGGTGGCCCTTCAGATGATTTACCTGCTCACATGTCTCTAGGTGTGTCCTAGGTGACATCTTTGAAGTGGATGTTATTGTGCTCCTGTTGAGAAACAGCTGGCTGGAGAAAAAAAATACTCTTTTTGTTCTTCCTCCTTGCAAAAAAAAAAGGACTTTCGTATCTTGTTTCTGTTCTGAGCAGCCTGAAACTGAGACTCTGGATGCCAGTGACCCAGATTCAGGTGTGACCTGCCAGAAGAAGAGCTTGACTTCGAGAGCTGACACTCTGCTGGGGGAGCGTGGGTTGTGCTGGGGAGTATCGCATTTGCTGGCTTCCTCTCTTGCTTTTTGAGGAGAAATTCCAGCCTGGTTCTGAGAAATCACAGAATCATGGAATGGTTTGGGCCAGAAGGGGCCTCAAAGCCCATCCAGTTCCACCTCCTGCCATGGGCAGGGACACCTCCCACTGGATCAGGGGCTCCAAGCTCCATCCAACCTGCCCTTGAACCCCTCCAGGGATGGGGCAGCCACCACTGCTCTGGGCAACCAGGACCAGGGCCTCCTCACCCTCACAGCAAAACATTTCTGTCTAAATCTCACCCTTTGCAGGAGAGAAGGAAAAGCCCCAAACATGTGAAGACTTGTGATGAGATCTCAAGTGCTGGCAGCTTTGAGCTGGGATTTCTAATGGTGGAAGAGAACAATTTGAACGCACCGTGGCCTTGCTAGAAAGAGGGAAAACACCCATTTAAGGCAGGAAAATGTGTTTAATTGCCACACAAGGGCCCCCCTGGGCTCTGGAGCAGGCAGGGTGAAGGGTGTGAGAGTTATTATTAGCGGCTTTGTATGATAAAGAGGGCCTTGGGTTGCCTGGACTCTGCAAATCTGCTGCACTTAGGAGTGCTCTTGAGAATAAGGGAGTGCGAGGCAGGAATTTGAGACCCTTTTAAGGTCTGTTTACTCTTCCAGCCTCTGCAGTTTTCAAGGGCATGTATAGGAGGCAAATCTGAAATGGTTATCACGGGGAGAGCTGCAGGCACAGGAGGGAGTGGAGATCCCTGGAGCCCTGTCAGCCAGGAATAATGGGTCGTGGGGGAATGGTTTCCCATACGGAGTGTCTGTGATCCAGGTTGAGGACAGTCCCTCTGCAGGGACCATAAGAAAACAGCCCTGGACCTTGCGTTTTTTGTAGGGTTTGTTGCTACAGGGAAACTGGAAGGTGATTTTCCCCTCCCTTCCCCTCTTGCGCATTGTTTTCTGTAGGGACACCACGGCCTTCATCGTCTTTCTAGCAGAGATTGCCTCACAGCTACGTTCCCAGCTCCTGCCACTCATTAGGAATGTTGCTTTCCGGATCATAAGTCTCCAGGTGCTCTTATAATGAGAAGTGAGCATCAAGAAATGGAGGCACCTACTGAGAAAAAGCGAGCTGCTTCTGCAAACACAGGGCAGGCAGGTGCCAGCAGCAGAATAAACCTTATTGTGCTTATTCAACTGCTTTTCAGGCAGGTTAGGAGGAACATGATCCTAAACACACACAACAGAGCTGGACAGGAAGTTGATTTAGAATCATAGAATCACCAGGTTGGAAAGGACCCACTGGATCATCGAGTCCAACCATTCCTATCAAAATTTCTACCCTTGAGATGGGTAGAATCATAGAATCCTAGAATGCTTTGGGTTGGAAGGGACCTTAAAGATCATCCAGTCCAACCCCAGTGCAGAAGCAGGGACACCTTCCCCTGGATCAGGTTGCTCAGAGCCCCATCCAACCTGACCTTGAATGTTTCCAGGGCTGCTCCACTCCTGGGCAACCTGGGACGGTGTTTCACCACCCTCAGTGGAATAGATTTTTTCCTTTTATCCAGTCTAAATCTCCCCAGTTGTAGTTTAAAACCATTGCTCCTTGTCCTGTTACAACAGGCCTTGCTAAAAAGTCTGTCCTCAGCTTTCCTGGAGCCCCTTTCAGTACTGGAAGCTGCTCTAAGTTCTCCCTGGATCCTTCTCATCTCCAGGTCCTCCCTAGGGATGCTGTGCCCAAGGAGGGATGTGTGCCAGCAACTGGGCTGCACCTTGTTTCTTTTACACCTGGGCAACTCTCCCCCTTGAGGCACAGCTCACTCCACTCTCCATCCTCACATGCACCGTGGTCGTTGGTGTCTCCTCATGCAGCCTTTGTCACCTCGTGAAGAACACTGTCCGAGCTCTGGGTTTTCAGCTGTTGTTCTTGGCGTGTCTTAGCCATCGTGTTTGTTTTTTGGTGCCTGCTCGAATTCCAGAGGTGCTGAGAGATCCCAGGCGGCTTCGCTGACCTCCCTGTGGGAAGCAGGGACATAGCTGTCTGGGGTGGGAGTGGGACCGTCCCTGCCATTACTGATGGGTGGGGTGGGGCAGGGCTGGGGTACAACTGGGCTCCCAGAAGCATTAATTATAGTCTGAGCTGGTGATGTGGAGGACAATCACTCTGAGGAGCTCTGGGGAACACTGGTCAGCAGGGGAGGACTGAAGCAGCCTGACCAGGACTTCTGGACTCTCAGGACCATCTATACTGTTCTCATAACTCTAGCAGAGTCCTTGGCGCCAGGTCTTTGACCATCACATCCCTGGAATAGAATCATAGAATCATAGAACCACCAGGTTGGAAAGGACCCACTGGATCATCGAGTCCAACCATTCCTATCAAACACTAAACCATGTCCCTCAGCACCTCGTCTACCCCTCCCTTAAACCCCTCCAGGGAAGGTGAATCAACCCCCTCCCTGGGCAGCCTCTGCCAGGGACCAATGACCCTTTCTGTGAAAAACTTTTTCCTAATGTTCAGCCTAAACCTCCCCTGGTGGAGCTTGAGGCTGTTCCCTCTCATCCCTGTCTCCTGGGAGAAGAGCCCAGCTCCCTCCTCTCCACAACCTCCTTTCAGGTAGTTGTAGAGAGTAATGAGGTCTCCCCTCAGCCTCCTCTTCTCCAGGATAAACACCCCCAGCTCTCTCAGCCACTCAGGGCAGCCTCCTGGAGACTCTTTCCGGGATATTGAGGTTCTGTTTTCCTTAAGCTAGTTTAAATGTGCCTATTATGTTTAGCTTAAGCAGGTTTTAATGTGCTTGTTTCATTCCAAACTCAGCTTCTACACGAAGCTCCTGCGTTTTTGGAAAGTGAGACCAAAGTCCTGAGCAGAAATTGAGCAACGGATCAAGGCCTTGGACAGGCACCGAGGTCTGACCTGAAAATGGCTCAGGAATCCAGCCCCCACCTCCTCTCCTCAAATGTTCACAGATAAAATCATGACTCTCTTAATTCCTCTAAATATGAGTGGAAAAAATTGCCCCAGAGACTCCGCTAAAGCCTTGATTGTTGCTGAAATGCAGAAATATGAAGAGAGCTTATGTGCTGCTTCTGTGAGTAATAAATGTAGCTCTAACCTGAAATTTGGGATCCAAACCCAGATGAAGTCTGTGTGCAATCCAAAGCCATGCCTAAACCCAGATTTTTGAGTAAATGACCTCTGCTTTAATAACTAGCCAACTCCCCCTGGTCGCACACATCCTGGCAGTGCAGGGCGAGTTCCAGCTCTGAAGCCAAATATCCGTTTGGCTCTGGCCTCCCTGACTTTCTTGAATAATAGAACATTCCATGTGACTTCTGCAAGAGGCTGAGAGAAGAAAACCACGTCAGCCTCTTCTGCTAGAGCCTGCAAGGCAGTGAGCAAACATGTGGCTGCTGCTATTATGTGTGTCTTTGCTCTGATGCTCAACTGGCCTTTGGTGCCAGCTAGAAAGGAGCCGTGTTCTGCTTCGGGAGAGCATGCTGGTCACATATTGGGCTTGTTAAGCCTTAAACCAAAAGCTCCAGGGAGACCTAAGAGCAGCTTCCAGTACGGAAAGGGGCTGCAGGAAAGCTGGGGAGGGGCTCTGGATCAGGGAGGGCAGGGAGAGGATGAGGGGGAACATTTTTCAGCTGCAAGAGGGGAGATTGAGGTGAGATCTTGGGGAAGAAATGTTTTGCTGTGAGGGTGAGGAGGCACTGGACCAGGTTGCCCAGGGAAGTTGTGGCTACTCCGTCCCTGGAGGGGTTCCAGGCCAGGTTGGATGGAGCCTGATCACCCTGATCCACTGGGAGGTGTCCCTGCCCATGGCAGGAGGTGGAACTGGATGGGCTTTGAGGTCCCTTCCACCCAAACCGTTCTGTGATGATTCTCTGATGAAGCTGCAGATAGTGAGGAGGTTTGCAAAGCTCTGGATGGAGGATGCGTGTGGTGCACCCTGCGCCTGCCTCCCCCTGCCCAGGTGCAGCAACCCCACCAAAAACCGATTAGCCAGCTTTGCCAGAGAGGGTGAGAGATCCTTGGGAACAGCCTAGAGCACTCCTGTAGAGTCCACCTGCTAGCCGGGAGGTATCTCTCCAAGCAGGGATCAGCCTGCTTCTTGGGAAAGGACACCACCCAGATCTAAGCTCTTGTAGGGTGTTGCCCTGCTTTATCTGGGCTGTCTTTGTGCAGTAATTGATGTTTGCAAGGGTTGGGAGGTTTGCTGGGCTCTGGGAAGCAATGGCTTCTTTCATATTTTGTGGGTGTAGCCTGAGAAGAACCCCAGGGACCTTCTCCCAGTGTCCTTTCTCTCCCACGCTGCAGCCTGGACCATCCGCACGCTGCTAGAAAGACAGAAGTTCCCCTGTGGATTTACACTCTGGGCATACAGAGGTCATGGGGAAAAGGATGGATTGGGAAGAGCTTTGTCAAGCGTAGCAGCTAGAGATTATGCCTGATATCATCCCTGCTGTGAGGTTCAGCTGCGGAGCAAGAAGAGGGCTGGTGGGAAGGGAGAGGAGGGGAAGCCAGATCCATATGGCTAGTTCCATAGCCTGTGATGGTAATGAGATTCTGGAGTTAGCCCTAAACCAGGTCAGCTTGTCATAAACTAGAGCAGGCCAGAATCTGGAAGTCCTAGAGCTCATTGTCTGCTCTGTTGTTAGGCAGCAACTGCTCTGCTGAGTCTTTGAAGCCTGTATGGGACTGATGTGGTCTCTTCAGCCTTGTGGGAAAACACAGAACTTCCCAGAAAGACCTAATATTCTTTTTGACGCTATATATGGAGTGTCCTTCACTGGAGAGGTTCAAAAAAACTGTCGCTGTGGCACACTGGGACATGGTTTGGTAGGCACAGGGGTGTTGGGCTGATGGTTGGACTGGATGAGCTTGGAGGTCTTTTCCAACCTCAACGATTGTATGATTTTATGTCCCATAAAACCCTCACACGAAGGGCACTGTGGTGGGAGCTCAGATCTCTGATGCTGAAATCTGTCCAGCTCTTTTCCTCCCTGGAGGGGTTTAAGGGATGGGTGGACGAGGTGCTGAGGGACATGGTTTAGTGTTTGATAGGAACGGTTGGACTCGATGATCCTGTGGGTCTCTTCCAACCTGGTGATTCCATGATTCTAAATCAAGCTTTCAAAACGCCTCCAAAACTCACATTCAAGCAGAGATCCCTGCTCAGTGCTGAGCTGTCAGGTGGCTCTGAGCAGGGTCAGTAAATTCACTTACCAGCTGCTCCAGCAACAGTTCTGTTGGTGCTGCTGCCTTTATTTTCTTGCCGATGACCGGGGTTGCTATGGCACCGCAGCACACGTTATCCTGCATTAATGCTTTATAAGCAATAAGCGCAGATTTCGGCAAGGAGCCGCTCTGGCAGCTCGTCCCAGCGTTGCTCTCTGGCTGAGCTGGAGTTTGGCAGACGACTCACATTCTCGCTACCTAAAAAAAAAAAAATTAAAAAAATCATGTCTTGTGGTTTCAGCCAGAAGGATTTCTTTATTTCTTTAACTTCTCATTTCTAAGAAAAGAAAAAAAAATCCCTTTTTTGTAGCTTGGTTGCATGTCAGTGCAGTGTGAAACGCCTACGTAGAACTCCCCCCAGCTTCCCTTAGAAGGAAAGGTGTGACAGAGACCTGAGGAGGGTAGTTTAGAATCATAGCATCATAGGATCATAGAATAGTTTGGGTTGAAAGGGGCTTTAAAGATCATCTAGATCCAACCCCCTTGCCTGAACAACGCAGGCTGAGGGAGGAACGCTGACTCCTTCCCCCTCCAGGCTGTGACACTGGCTCATGGGAAGGACCCTGTTTCTTGTCTTTGCTTTGTGGCTTGGAAAAAGACACAACATCTCTTCGGCTCCGTTTCCTGCTGGGCTGCTTGTCTCTCTCTCCCCTAACTCCTCAGCTCATGTGGTTGTTCATGGGTGTCTTTGCGGTGCTCTGTGTCCCGTGTTATTGGCCAGAGTTAGCGGTGGGTTTCCTTGTTCCCCGTTGTGGGCAGGGAAATTATGTTTTGACTGGAGCCAGTAGTTATTCGGGGACTTTAGAGGGGAAAAGAGCAGAGCCTGGGTAGGCAGAAAAAAACCCAGGGAGAATTACCAAGGGGCAATGTTCTTCTGTGTCTCGCACCTGCTGTTTCATGGAATCGTAGAATCAACAAGGTTGGAAAAGACCTCTACGATGATCCCATCCAGCTGTCATTGTGCAAGGACTGGGGAAGATGCCATTACTGAGGAAGAGATCGTCGCCAAGGGCTGGCGAAGGGCAGCAGCGGTGAAACGGGACAAGGGGCTGTCCAGGGGCATGTCTTACTGCAGCCTCTCACTCCCAGAGTCCCACTGCTCCTTGCTCCGTTTCTGAGCTGAAGACAGGGCTCTGAACTCTTTATCTCATAAACTAACAAGCCTGTTCCAGGTTTTACAGCTGGCAGCTTTCTCTGGTCTTGACTGTGCAAACATCTCCATCCCCACCCTGCTCTGGCTCTGCTGCCTTGGACTTTTTCTGCTGTCCCCCTTTCTCTCAAGCTTTGTCTGACAGGAACAAGAGGTAGGCGAAGGCAGTGGCATCCTGCAGAGAAAGGATGTGGAAAAATAACAATAACCAAATGCAAAGAACAGGAAACCATCTCTGAAATCAGCGTTAGGTCACCTACACACCTTCCCCAACCAGGCAGCCTCATGAGGAACTGCAGTCTCAGGCTCTGTATCCGGCTGGTAATACTGAACTTTGAACAAATATCTCCTTCCACCCATGTCAACATGGGTTCAGCAAGAAGCTAGTAAGGCCAAGGAGAAAACCCTCAAGGGTGCTTAAGGCAGCTGGAGCCAGTGAGGGCTCACCACAGGCAGAAATCTAGGTCCAAAGTCCTAAAGAGTTTGGAGAAAACACAATTCTTTCTCCTTGCAGCTCCCCCGAGTACAGCAATGTTTGCTTCCTAAAATACATCTGAACAGATGTGGCGTTCACAGTGGGTCAGATAGGCTGTTTTCCGTGAAGAAACGTGGCACGCAGTACGGAAAGTGGATCAGAGGGAGGTTGTTCTGCGAAAGACAGAACTACGAGCTATGTGGTCCCCTCGCTGAAGTCCTGGGCCTGGATTCCAAAAGCTGCGAGGAAAAGCATCCAGCTCTCAGTCCACCTACAAATCTGTTCAGAGTGGGAAGGGGATATTTAAAGACTCCTGATGGCAAAGGAAACTGCCCAGACATGCTCAAAATGTGTCCTGACATGTCCTGTCCTGCTCACACTGCAAATTCCGAGGCGCTGGAAGCTGGTGTGGAGAGTCAGGTTACAGGCGACAGGGACAGAACAAAGGACTGAGCTGGCAAAAGACATTCAAGCACCAAAATAGGTGGTGAGATGCTTAGGGAAACCCAGTGCCATGGGGAGTCATACAGGATGAGAAGCTTCTAGGAGCTTGGCCTGCCTAGGTCATCATGGAACGGTTTGGTTGGAAGGGATCTCAAATCCCAGCCAGTTCCACTCCTGCCATGGGCAGGGACACCTCCGGCTGGATCAGGGGCTCCAAGCCCCATCCAACCTGCCCTTGAACCCCTCCAGGGATGGGGCAGCCACCACTGCAACCTGTTCCAGGGCCTCCCCACCATCACAGCAAAACATTTCTTCCTAAAATCTCTTCTCACTCTCCCCTCTTTCAGTTTAAAACCATTCCCCCTCATCCTTTCCCTGCCCTCCCTGATCCAGAGCCCCTCCCCAGCTTTCCTGGCGCCCCTTTCTCCACTCTTAAGGTGCTAGAAGATGCTACGTGCTTGTCTTGACTGGAGCGAGGACTGCTGGGAGACGAAACGTGCTCTAAACCATGGTCTGTTCTCGCAGCTATCAAGTTAAGAAGGCTTTGTTTTCTGTCCGTGTCCTCCCTCTCGCCGCCAGTTGCATTTCACACGGTTCAGTCACAGTCTCGTTTCACAACCGTGTGTTCTGAAAGGACGTATTAGCTCTAAGTGTAGGCTGGGCTTTAGGCTCTTGCTTTATTGTTTACCCTGCCTGCTAGGCCTGTTTCTGGGGTCAGACCCGGGTTACCAATTACAGCTGTGATTAAGAGCCCAGCTTACCCCTGGGCTTTTTTCCACTTAAATTCCCAGGGATTGTGCTTAACCGGTGTTAGCGACCAGGTGGCTGCTGGCACAATTGTCTGTGCCTTCTCCGGCAGAGCCAGGTCAGGAGATGTGAACCGGACAGATCAGGAGATGTCAACCGGACAGATCAGGAGATTTGAACTGGCCCGATACATCTATTTTATTTACCCTTCCGAACTCCTGGAGACTGTTTTCAACATCTTTTTCTCCCTAATTTTAAGAAAGCCAACCCTTGGCTTCCCAAATCTCCATAGAAATCCTTCTCCAGCGCTCAGGGAGCTGGGAGAGCCCCACCCAGGAGAGGTGACAGCTCATTTAGCAATTTGTGGGACACATCTAATTGCGAGGAGTTGAATGTTAATTCCGTGTAACTATTTTACTGCTGATAAGAGGGCACAGATTCACATTGGGGCTGCTTGACTGGCAGGTGACTTTTAAAAGTGTTTGAGAACAGCTCGATGCTGGGTTTTGCGTCCCCTGCCTTATAAATTTCAGACTGAAAAAGGCGTCATAACCCCCCCAAAAAACCATATAACCAGTCAAAGTGTAGCGTGGGAACTGTTGCCTTTTAGGTGTACATAAAACACGGAGAGCTGCTGACTCTTGAAAAAATGCCCGTGAGCAGCTTGGTTTGTCCACGCTGAGTTTTAACCCTTCATTGAAAGCCAAACGTTCCCCTTTTATTGTCAAATTTCCAGCTCAGCTGGTTTGGGACTTCATTTGTATAAACAGGGTCGGAGTGTTTGAAAGCCTATCTGAACGTTGAATTCCTGTCAGACCAGTTGCAAATCCAGTCCAGCCCATCACTGTGAGGTTTGTTGTATGTTTTATTTTTTTTAATTGAAATCTAAATGTTGTCAGCCATTCCCAGTCAAACCGAGGGTGGAAACTAATCCAGCCTGAACAGCGTTAAACCCAGCTCTAGCTTCTCTTTTTAAAATGAATTTTATTTTCTAATTGTTTGTTTACCCTGTTAACCCCTCAATGCAATTTGAAAGTGTGTATTAAGTCTTATGCCCTGTCTTTAAGACCGAAGTCTTCTAACAGGGCCAGAAATTATGGGCACGTAACCCGCTTAGAAGTCCTTGAGCTCCACAGGAAATCTCTTATTGGAAGGGCTTAACGATGACAATCTGATTTCGGAGCCCTGTGCCAGCCCCTATGAACACACAGGAGACAAAGGCGCTAAGCTGGGCAGAGGGAGCCTTTAGTCAACGATTAAGGATAAATGGAAGATCTGAATTTGGGGAATGGTGACACCGCTTACTTCACCCACTCGTGGAGCAGGGGGGACGAGGGGAACCTGCTTGCCGAGGTTGGGCAGCACTTAACGAACACTGTTAGCCCTAATGGCAAATGAACCTGCACTTACTGCTATTCTGGGCCAGCTGGAGGACAGAACTCTTGCTACAATCGTTGTCCAGTGACTCAGGATGGGATGATACCATCCACGTAATGCGATCCTTCGATTGGATGGGGGAAATGAGCCCTTTTCCCACCTCTCAGCTCGTCTGGTTAGGTTGCAAGCTCTTCTCAGCCTTCCCGTGCTTTAGAGAATCATAGAATCAGCCAGTTGGAAGAGACCCACCGAATCATCGAGTCCAACCATTCCCGTCAATCACTAAACCATGTCCCTTTGCACCTTGTTGAAGCTGCAGGAAGAAGTTGTAGAAGTTGAGGGTTTACTTTTGCTTTGACTTTTTCTGCAACGTATCTAAAGCCATTTTCTCCAGGATGGTTTTGCTTGCCTGCTCGCTCCTTCCGACTGCACCCACGGGCTGTGAGCCTGTCTGCTGGCTGACAGGGCAGGTGTGTTTAAGGTAATGAAGCTGTGCGTGGACAGGCTCGCGCCGTGTGTTTATGCAACCTCTTCCAGGGGCCTCTGGCTGCAGCCGCAGTATAAATAACCACAGCATTGTGCTGTGCTCAGGCTTCACATGCACCCATGTGCTCTTTCATGTGTGTTGCTGACTTAAAAAAAAAAAAAAAGTCCTTAGACTTTAATCCTTGGGTTTATTTCAAAGCTTACAAAGGCAGATCTGGTTTATAGCAAGAGATTTGCTTGATTCCTTGTGCTCTGCGGATGAATGGAGTAGCAGATGGAGCAGGGAGGGGAGGATTTGGGGACCCCTCGGCTCGGTCTTCTTGCAAGCTTGACCCCACTTCTGTTCCTGCTGCCCAAAGTGCTTTCTTTTAAGCTGTGCAGAACATGAAACAGGGTCAGTACAGACCTTTGCTTGGGTATTATCTGTTTCCAAAGCTCCTTTCTTACTCTTTGCCCTGCCTAGTTGGTTATGCATTGCTACATAGCCATCCTCTCCTGCTTCAGGTGTGAAGCCCCATGCGGAGTGCATGCAAATAAAACAAGCTGTAGGCTCTAGAAGCAAAAGCCTCCAAAAAATCCTACCGCATCCCTTGAGTCATGGGAAATAATTGGAGTTTTGAGACCTGTGGTGCTGGAAAGCCTCCCCCAAACCTGCCGTACAAAATCCCCTCTTCTGAGGAGGAGAGGCAGGAGGGTGCTCTCGGCTACCCAAGAGCAGTGTCCAAGTGGGACAGCACCACAAGCCGTTCAATAAGAGCTGTGATAAGCTGGAGCCACGCTGGCAGGCTGCACGCTGGCAGGCACGCGCTTCTCCTTATCAGGGAGCACCGTGGCGAAAGCGCTGTGCCAGCGACGGGAGTGGCACTGTGGGAACCAGCCTCCACAGGGCTGCTACTCGAGCAGAGGCAAACCCAGACGATCTTATTCCCTGTCTTGGTTTTCTCCAGCTGCACCCACTGCTTGTGGAGATGCCAAGTGAGGCCCCAGCCATGGAACATGAAGCTGTGGCTTCAGATCCTCCCCCAGTGCATGCCAAGGGAGGCATCTGGGGCTGCGAGACAATGGCTCGGAACAATCCCAGCTCTCTGATGGGGAATATTCACTCAGAAAACCCATCCTGTTTTGATACCAACTCTCTCAGGGTTGATCAAAGCAAAGGCAAGAAAAGAGCTTGGCCTCCTCCTGCTGCTTTAGCTTCGGGCCAGTTTCAGGAGAAGCTGGGCGAGTGCCTTTATCCCGGGCAGCGTGGCGAGGAGCTGGGCCAGCTGCTGCAGCCCTGCTTTGGAGTGGCTTCAAGGTGCTGCTTGCATCTTGCAAAGCATCACAGCCATGCGCCGCTTGCACGGCTTCTCCTCTCCCCTGCTGCTAGGCTGGAGGGAGGCAACTGAGGACATCTGGTTCTGCTCCATGCTTGCCTTGGCTTGCTCTCCCTGTTCTGTGATCGGACACGTCCTCTGCGCTGCAGCCACCTCCTCCTGGATCCTGCTTTTCCTCCAGCCTGTTTTTTGGCTGGAGGGAGAAACCGGGTCCCGGGGTGTCTGTCCCTACTCCTCACCTCAAATGCTTCTCAAGCAGCAAGATGAAAGCAGTTATCATCACATTCCCCCTCATCTCCCTCGCTCATCTAGGACCGTGCAGGTGATGGCAAGTTCTCCCAGCACGCTCCGGGGTTCTCTTGGAATGGACTTGGCCTTGTCCAGGGAACAAGGATCTGTGAGGGTGTCTCGGGGAATGAAATTGGACATGGTTTAGTGTTTTGGACATGGTTTAGTGTTTGATAGGAATGGTTGGACTCAATGATCCGATGGGTCCCTTCCAACCTGGTTGTTCTATGATTCTACGATTCTGTGATTCTAAATTTGGTGCTGCAAACCTGTCTGAACGCTCCTGGGGAGCTGACAGCCCCACGTGGGCACCAGCCCCCACCTTGTACTGAAGACAGAGGGGTAGGAAGGGCCAGATCCTGGGGATGGGTCCCTGTTGGCAGTCAGCACTGGGAAACTGGTCTGTGTCCTTCCCAGTCAGCAGAAACACTGCTCCACCGATGCTGAGCCAGCACCCCAGGCCTGCTGGCTGTTTTGGGGACACTTTCCCTTGGCACACGCTCCCATCGGTCTTTCCGTAAGTGATTTGCCAGTGGCTTGATGGGACTGAGCCTTCCTAAGATCTCCATCTCCCTTCTTGCAGCTGAAACCCATCACCCCTCATGTTATCCCTGCCCTCCCTGACCCAGAGCCCCTCCTCAGCTTTCCTGGAGCCTCTTTAAGCACTGGAAGCTGCTCTAAGGTCTCCCTGGAGCCTTCTCTTCTCCAGGCTGAACAACCCCAACTCTCTCAGCCATAGAGGGGCTGGAGAAGGGAATGGAGATGGCGAAGGGGCTGGAGAACAGGGGTTGTGGGAGCAGCTGGAGTGGGACCTGTGGCTGTTTATTCTGGAGATGAGGAGGCTGAGGGGAGAGACCTCATTGCTCTCTGCAGCTCCTGGAAAGGAGATTGTGGTGAGGGGGGTGCTGGGCTCTTCTCCCAAGTAACAAAGGATGGGATGAAAGGAAATGATCTCAAGTTGCACCAGGGGAGGTTTTAGATTGGGTATTAGGAACAATTTCTTTACTGAAAGAGCGGTGAAGCCCTGGCAGAGGCCGCCCAGGGCAGTGGTGGACTCTCCATCCCTGGAGGGGTTCAAAAGCCATGTGGCTGTGGCAGTTTGTGACACGACTTAGCAGGGACGACAGGGCTGGGCTGATGGTTGGACTGGATGCGCTTAAACGACCCCAATATCCCCCGTCCCTGGAGCAGAGATGGGGTGTGCTGGGAGTAGGCTGAACCCCTTCCTCCTCTTCCTCCTCCTCCTCCTTCCAGGTCAGGCCTTAAAATAGCCCTCCAGTAACTGCCCCCCCCCCCCACACCCCCCACTATTGTCATGGCGGCGCCGTCGTCAGCGCTTCACAGCGCTGAGGTCATTAGCATAACGCGCCCGCTCAGCCAATGGGAGGCGCCGCCTCGCCGGCCCCCCCCTCGCGGCTCTACTTAATGGCGACGAGGGGGCGGCGGCAGAGAGCCGACTGCGAGGAGCCGAGCCGAGCTGAAGAGCCGACCCCGAGGGGCCGAACCGACCCGAAGAGCCGAATCCGAGGGGGCCGAACCGAGCTGAAGAGCCGAACTCGAGCCGAAGCTGAGCCGAGCGGAGCCGAACCCGACACGAAGAGCCGAACCAGACCCGAACACCCGACCCGAAGCCGAGCCTAGCGGAGCCGAACGCGACACGAAGAGCCGAACCAGACCCGAAGAGCCGAAGCCGGGCCGAGCGGAGCCGAGGAGCCGAAGCTGAGGCGGCCGCGAGCATGAGCCAACGGCCGGTCCAACGGCAGAGCCAGCGCCGCGGCAACCCCCGAGCCGACATGGTGCCCGAGATCGCCGCCGCCGTGGGGTTCGTTTCCAGCCTCTTGCGGACACGGGGCTGCGTGAGCGAGCAGCAGCTGGAGGTGTTCAGCGGAGCGCTGCGCCAGGCCCTGGAAGGTGAGCCGGGAGGAGCGGTCGGGGTGAAAGCAGCCTCCTCTGCGGCCTCCTCCTCGCCCTCTGGGGAGCACCGGCTGCCTCCCACGGTGCCCCTTGGGTTGATGCTGGGACCCGGTGTCCCTTCCTGAGCGCCCATCTGTGTCATCTTGTGTCAAGCAGCCATCCCTGTCCTCCCTGGGTGCCCTTTTGTGGCCTCACTGGGTGCCTGTCCCTGTCCTCTTGTGTCGAGCACCCTTCCTTGTCCTCCCTGGGTGCCCGTTTGTGGCCTCACTGGGTGCCCTTCCCTGTCCCATTGGGTCAAGTGCCCGTTTGTGTCCTTCCTAGGCTCCTGTTTGTGTCCTCCCCGGGTGCCCATCTGTGACATCTTGGGTCAAACACCCATCCATGTCCTCCCCGGGTGCCCAACTGTGTCCCCTTGGGTCAAACACCCATCCCTGTCCTCCCTAGACTCCCATCCCTGTCCTCTCTGGATGCCCATCTGTATCCTCTTGGGTCAAACACCCGTCTGTGACCTCCCTGGATACCCAGGCTGCCTGGATACCTATTTGTGCCTTTGCCTGGGCACCCTCCAGTGTCTCCTTGGGGGGACACACAGGCATCCGTGTGCCTCCCCGGGCATCCTCCAGTGCCTCTTTGGGTCCCAGGCAAAAGTTGCCTCTGCCCTGGAAGTGAGCAGATCCCCTGCCAAGTCTCTGAGGGGGTTGTACACCCTATCTGCTTGAAGCTGTCCTAGCTGGGGCTTGATAGATGACCCAAAGCTGTTGGTGCTCAGCCTGGTGTCAGTGGGGTTTGGCATCTCCCCTCCCCACCAGCCCTTCTGGGCTCAGCACTCACTGGGTGGTTCAGGGTCTCCTCCCAGCCTCCCCCTGCCTGGTGTTATCAGCCCTAAGAAGGGATGGTTTGTTTGCCTCTGTGCTGAGATAAAGCGTAGTGATGCGCTGCTGAGCTTAGAGAATGGCCTGAGTGTTACTCCCTGACAATGTGGCATCCACCCCAGCGGTCGGGGCGAGGCGGTGGTGTGTCCCATCGCTGCAGCTTCCGCGGAACCTTCCTGGGATCGCAGCAGGACGTAGATCTCCTCACACCCAGCCCCTGCCGGCCTGCTCACCGCTCTTCCCTTCTCGCTTCCCTTGCAGAGCGCTACAAACACCACTGGTTTCCCGAGAAACCCTTCAAAGGCTCTGGGTATCGATGCATCCGGATCAATCACAAAATGGATCCCATTATCAGCAAGGCAGCTAGCCAGATCGGACTCAGCCTCTCACAGCTCTACCAGCTTCTACCCAGCGAGCTCACGCTCTGGGTGGATCCCTATGAGGTCTCGTATCGCATCGGGGAGGACGGCTCCATCTGCGTCTTATACGAAGCGACTGGAACGAAACCCGTGAGCTCCTATGAGATGCTTACCTGCAAGAACCAGCTGATGTTCGGTCGCACCAGTCCTTCCAAAAACTACATCATGACTGTTTCCAGCTAAATACTCCTCTTGTCCTTACACTGCCAAGACACGGGCTACTGCATACCTCACCTGAGGATCTATTTTTAAGATGAAGAGCTATTTATATTTTTAAAAAAATCCAAGAAAATCCAAAATTAAAATATTGGGCACCGCTTTGAACAGAAGCGGGGCTCTAGGTGCCTTTAATTTAAAACTGTTGCAAGCTTATGAGTTTTTATTATGAAGCTGATATCTACCTAATTAGTGTCGGATGGCAATTTTGGGCTGGTTCGCTCACTTGGGCAGCTTGGAATAGAGGACGAGGGGAAAGAGCCAGCCTGGGAAGTGTGGTGGTGGGAGAGGTCTGTGTGTTCTTCTCACCATCCTGCTCTCCAGCAGTATTGCTGTATCACCAAGTATTTCAATACTGTTGGAGAAGGGAGGAAGGAGTTGCTGTCTGACCTCCTCTAACTTGGCTCCTCAGCTGCTCTGAGCAATCTGGGGCCTGGATACAGTGTCTGGGGGAGCCTTTTTCCTCAGGACTGGGTGATGCTGGGGACCCTGGGATCCCCTCTCCTTTGCACATCTCCTCTGAGATGTCGTCGTTTGCTCCATGATTGCAGCTCTGCTGTGCCCCACTTCCAGCACAAAGCGAGGAAGGAGCGTGGCCTCTCTTCAACCCTTCCCTCTTTCCTCTCTGCTGCTGGACTGGAAGGGGCCACATGGATATCAGTGTCCTGTGAAGTGGAGCAAGGCAGAAATGCTCTGAGGGTCAAGGTGTGCAGAGAATTCCCCAAGATGAATATTGCAGCTACTGTGGCAGCACTCCTCGTTCATGGTGCTTCCCAGTACCTGGCTATCACCCACAGCTCTCTACACGCTGAGAAAGGTGCTCCAGACCCCGAAACCAGCACTAGGCAGCTGGGAATAACAAAGCCTTTCTGCTGTGTGAGGCTTAGAGCCCACGACCTGCTCTTGTGTGGCCTCTCTGCGCTCCAAGAGCAGAGTCTGGCCTCTTGCTTACAAAAAGTTGCCTAATCTGATGCTGCCGACTTTGCCGTGTCACTTCTCCAGGAGAGCTGAAGCAATCGCCTTGTGTCCTTACAGGTTGGTGTGTGAGAACCCCCCTGCGGGGACTTTATCTCTTCAAATCACAAGTATTGAGGGCTGGGGGGGCAGAGGGGGATCTCTTCCCTCTCTGTGGGATGCTCAGATGCTTTAGTGTCCTAACTTTGCTTTTCCAGTCACAGCACTTCTCCCCTCTCTTCCTCCTCTGGGCGATCGTCGCGTGACTTGTTTCCACTAATACCTTAGGGAGGGGCATAGTTTGCTTCTGATCTCTTGGTACATACCTGTTTTGCACAATTAATACCTGGTCCTGGGCTCTATTCAAGCAGAACTCGTCTCGGGATCCCAGTGGTACTTGTCTTCAGGGAGGCTTTGCCCAGGTGTTGGTCAGGATTTAGCCCTTAAACTGCTCTGGCCCAGCTAGAAATGAGGTGGCAGCTGGAAGTGCTGCCCCAAAACCTTTTTCTGTTGAGAATGAGCCCTTACCAGGATGTTTTACGTCCATTGCCACCTTACTGACCAGCTGATGCTCTCCCAGCACCCCTGGGAGAGGTGGTTGGGTGTAAGGTAAGGTAACTCTCCTCGGATTTGTCTCTCACTACACGTTTTACCTTTTGTTTTCTGACCTGGCAGATGTCTGGCATCACCAGAGCTCTTCTTGCCCAGCCTTTGAATCAAGTTCTCAGATGTTTGTGCAATATATTTCCAAATCTTGGGCGCTCTGGGAGAGGAAGAAAGCCTCCCACCTGCCACACTTCTTAGCTTCTTGTTTTAATATATTAAAACAAAACCAGCACAGCTCCCCAGCTCTGACAACTCGTGTGGAAAACTTAAGTTCCGATTTCTGTAAGCTTCAAATCATGAATTCCAGAACTGGAAAACCAGCCTCGATTATAGATCCTTGTTAAAATGGCAAGGGGTGAGTTATTTGTCCTTGAACAGTAATAGCAACTGTGGCTCTGAAGTTGCATCACTTCCCTCTGCATCACTTGAATTTCTCAAGTCAGCAAAGCAGAGGCTGAAACAAAGCACTGAGGCTTTTCCCTTGGTGAACTTGTGCAATAGGTGACCTCACCGAGAGGGGAGGGCTTGGGAACTTCCAAAAAGCAAATTCCCTTTTCCAGGAAAAGGGATCTGGGTGCTTTTCAGAGTCCTCGCTTAACCTGCTAACGTGGAAAACCCATGATGAGAACTGCGTCCAGGATGAGAAGTGGTGGCTTTGCTGGACTCTGGCGGGATGTGGCGTTTTCTGGAGGGTGGGACTTCCTTGGGTTGTAATTTTGTCATGATCAAAGCAGTCTTTAAGGTTTACCCCTGTTTTTACTCTGTTCCCTCCCTCTTACCAGCAAAGCTTGTCAGGAAGAACAGCCCACACCAAAGGAATGCACTGGGATTATTCTTAATGTGCCCCTACTTGAACCAAAACAGCCAAGTCTGATTCTTTTTGTCCCTGGGGAGGGGGAATCTGATGTGAAAAGTGTCTGGTTTTAGCTTCAAAACCAACCCATTTTGGGTAGAATCCGTTTCTCTTGTGGCTGGTTCCTTGTACAAGCTGTGAATTAGGCTGCTCTGCTCTGTTGCCTTCTGCCTACAAGCCTGTGACTCGACTGCGGAGCGGGACGGTGTGTATTTTAAGTGTATTTGAGTGGTTTTTTTTTTTTAATAAGCTGGACTGTTGACCGGGACCTGCTTTTTGTATTCGGTGAAAATGGTAGAAAGGTTGTAACCTACACTCGGAGGAGGGAGTGGTTGGTTACTACTTGTATAGTCCTGTTTTTATACACGGAATGTACAGATCCTTTGACAGACCGATGCTTTTTGTTACTTTAATAAAAACGTAGCAGTATCAATGAGCTTTTTTTTTTTTCCTTGCTGGGTACAGTTATCCGCTCGCAAAGAGGCTGAGGCTTGGGATCGCAGCCGAAATCCCACACTGTGGGCTTGGTTGGAGCGTGGGTGACTGTTAATATCCAGCTGTGGCAAAGGGGGAGGTTTGGAAAAGAGCTGCTTAGTCACCCTGCTGACTCTAAAGCTGCCTCTAAACCCGAGAAATGAAGGCTGAGAATTGAGCTGGTGACTAATGGGGCTGTGGGTGTCCTGCCCTCTCCTTCCTCATGCTGACTGCTGCCTTCTGGCTTCGGAAGCAGGGGATTTAATCAGGTTGTAGGAGTCCTGTGTCCTGCTGGGGATGAGGATGCTCTGTAGCTGACTGCTGGATCTCTTGTCCCACGTGAGGAACGGCATAAATAAAGCCTTGGAAAGCAGGGATGGATGATTCGAGTGAGGCACAGGGGCAGGTCCTGGTTAAGCCAGCGTCTGCTGTCCTTCCACAGGTGACTGAGGCAGCAAAGGAGGAAGGGTGAGAGATCACAGGGTTGAAATGTTCAGGTAAGTGGAGGATGCTCTGTGCCTGTCACGATGAAAGCAGCCGGGGTTGACTCATGGAGATCCTGTTTTGACTGTCGGGAAGCTGGTGACTGCAGCACGGAGCTGTGACCCTGCTCCCTGGGATGGGGATGTCCAGCTCCTGTTTAACCCCTGTCTGCAACTCATAGAATCACCAGGTTGGAAGAGACCCACTGGATCATCGAGTCCAAGCATCGAGTCCATCCAGCTGACCTGAGTTAAGGCCTGTAGCTAAATCAGCTCATGCTAGTTTTAGTCCCAAGCTCCATTTTTATGGTGTTCGGGAGGGCTTGAGTTGCAGGAGTCCTTGTGACCCACCCCGACCCCTTCACTGGGCTGGAACAGTGATGCCAAGAGGGTCCCAGGCTTGATCCCACCTCTTCCCTGCTTCCTCCCCTCCTGCTTTTATAACCTCACCTTGGAGAGGAAAGCAATTTGTGGGCTGGCTTTGGGGCTGTGTCAAAGCCGCTCCTTTTTGAACTCAGCCCTTCATTAGTTTCCAGAAACACACCCAAATTGCCCTCTGCTTGTGAAACTGGGAGGAATGGGTGTCCCATTTGGTTCCTGATTAGCTCAGGAGTCATCCAGGTTCAAAGGCTTGGAGACGGCAACCTCCTTCCCTCTGGTTTGTCTGGAACAGTGTGGTCCACAGTCTCTACAACTACCTGAAGGGAGGTTGTGGAGAGGAGGGAGCTGGGCTCTTCTCCCAAGTGACAGGGGACAGGACAAGAGGGAATGGCCTCAAGCTCCACCAGGGGAGATTTAGGCTAGAGATTAGGAGGAAGTTTTTTACAGAAAGGGTCATTGGGCATTGGAATAGGCTGCCCAGGGAGGTGGTAGAGTCCCCTTCCCTGGAGGTGTTTAAGGCACAGGTGGGTGAGGTCTTGAGGGACTTGGTTTAGTGTTTGATAGGAATGGCTGGACTAGAAGATTCGATGGGTCCCTTCCAACCTGATTGTTCTATGATTCTATTCTGTGGCCAGCAGGGCTCAATCCTTCATGCTGCAGCTGGTGATTGTGCCCAGAGCATCTCAAATATGCCTTGTTCACAGCCGAGATAAAAATACAGCTGTCAGGCCATGGAGTGTTTAGTGCGGAGTCAACGCTGCCTGCACCACAACCAGATCCCCCACCAGCATTTTCTTGCATGACTCATCTGCTATTTTTATTTTGCTGGTCATTTTTTTTTTTTTTTGCCTGCTAGGGTTGTGATACCTGGTGTGTGAGCAGAGTTCACTCAGGGTGTATCTTTATCTGGCCCCTGTCAGCCCTTCCTCGCCCTTTAATGCTGAGACGCAGTGCTTGGCACCTTTTCTCTCTGCAACCTTGGAGCAGAAAGGAACTAAACCCTCCCTCCTCCTTCCAGTAGGGAAAGGGGCTTCAGGAAAGCTGGGGAGGGGCTCTGCATCAGGGAGGGCAGGGAGAGGATGAAGTGAATCGTTTCCAGCTGCAAGAGGGGAGATTGAGATGAGATTTTAGGAAGAAATGTTTTACTGTGAGGGTGGGTCGGCAGAGCAGTGGTGGCTGCCCCATCCCTGGAGGTGTTCATGGACAGGTTGGATGGGGCTTGGAGCTTCCTGAGGGGATTATCATAGAATCATAGAACAACCAGGTTGGAAGGGACCCATCGGATCATCGAGTCCAACCATTCCTATCAAACACTAAACCAAGTCCCTCAAGACCTCATCTACCTGTGCCTTAAACGCCTCTAGGAAGGTGAATCAACCACCTCCCTGGGCAGCCTATTCCAATGCCCAATGACCCCTTCTGTGAAAAACTTCCTCCTAATCTCTAGCCTAATTCTCCCCTGGTGGAGCTTGAGGCCATTCCCTCTTGTCCTGTCCCCTGTCACTTGGGATTATCTGCCTTTTGCTGGGTTTCTATTGGGATTTTTTTTTTTTTTTATATTTGTCTGTTTCTGGGAGGACAGGGAAGTGTCCAATTTAAGGAGTCTGGGTCAAACGTCATTCCCTGTAATCAGAAGGTGCTGTGTTGCCTAAGCGAGCGTTTGCCTGTGACGTGTCCCAGCTGAGAGCTCAGCCCTTTGCCCAGCAGCCCGACTTGCTTCCCAGCCCGTGTGGGAATGAGAGAGCTGCTCTGCCAGCGCAGCGAGCTCCAGGGCTTAAATCTCAGAAGTGTCCCCAAGTTTGTAAAACCCACCTGTAAATGAGTTATCCCCTGCAAAAACTCTCCTGTGGGGAGGATGGGCAGCACGGTGATGCCGCTTCTCGGGGCAAAACCTCCTATACCAGCAGTCTGGAAGGGCTTTTAATGCCTATTTCATAGAATCATAGAACAACCAGGTTGGAAGGGACCCATCGGATCTTCTAGTCCAACCATTCCTATCAAACACTAAACCAAGTCCCTCAAGACCTCATCCACCTGTGCCTTAAACACCTCCAGGGAAGGGGAATCAACCACCTCCCTGGGCAGCCTATTCCAATGCCCAATGACCCTCTGTGTGAAAAACTTCCTCCTAATCTCCAGCCTAAATCTCCCCTGGTGGAGCTTGAGGCCATTCCCTCTTGTCCTGTCCCCTGTCACTTGGGAGAAGAGCCCAGCTCCCTCCTCTCCACAACCTCCTTTCAGGTAGTTGTAGAGAGTAATGAGGTCTCCTCTCAGCCTCCTCTTCTCTAGGCTAAACACCCCCAGCTCTCTCAGCTGCTCCTCATAGGGCCTGTTCTCCAGCCCCTTCACCAGCCTTGTCGCTCTTCTTGTCGCTTATTTAGAGTAAAAAGGGGGATTGGGTTTAATATCCTGTCTCCCTGCTCTCCGTGCAGCTGCGTACGTGCTGCAGCAGCTCTGCCCTTCCTCGCAGGAGCTGGGGTTAGTTTGTTTGGGAAACACACATTGTGCAAAGCCCGAATTGACTGGGAGGAATGTCCTGATCCAGCAGCAACAACCAACCCAGGATAAGGACCTGGCAGGTGGCCAAAGATGTTTTGATTGACTAGTTTGGCTTTTTTTTTTTTTTTTTTTTTTTTTTTGTGCGTTTACGTGTTCTTCTCTAGAGTCCCCTTCGCAGAAAGTGGGTGTTTCTCAGTTACCAGAAAAGCAACGTCAGCGTTTCGGATGTGAAACTGCTGGTTGGGGTTATTTCTGCCCTTCCCACAGAAGCCAGACCTCATCCCCTGCCAGTCCCAGCGTTCCCATCCCTGCCTCAAAGCACTTTTCCCCCTTTCCACCCAGGAGCTGGGTCCCTTCCAAGCGTGGCTAAGGGGACAGGTTGCTCCGCGGGGAAGAAGGTGAGTGAGGACGGCACCGGCACAGCAGCTCAGGCTCTGGGTTCCCCTCTGTTTGCAGTTGGAGGAGAGACAGAAGCAAAACCGGGTGGTGCTGAACCTCCTCCCTGTTGGTGCAGGGCTTGGTTTCCACCAGGTGCTTCCTGCCCTCTTTCTTTGCAGACGGAGAGCTGGGAAGCAAGCGGCTGTTTCATCTCTGCCAAGGCCAATCAGGCACTCGTGTGGGTGCAGCCGAACTCGCCTGTATCTGGGGAGACTCAGCCCTGGGAAAAAAAGGGAGGCGCGAGCCCTGGGGTGTTTATTGCCTGCGGTGCTCCCGAGGCCTGATGATCTTCCCAGGATCCGCCAGAGCCTGTAGAAACTCTACAATCACATGGCCTGGCAGTGGGATGATGGTTTTGGAGGGGTTGGTGCTGCACCAAGCCTGCGGCTCTTTGGGCTACAGCCCATCGGCAGCCTCGAGCGTCGCTCCTGCAGTCTCTGCCTGTTTGCACCAGCAGACTCCGGCGTTCCCAGTCTTTGCTCCTCCACAAGTTCTGCCTCCAGCTCTGCACACACAGGGCTGGAGAGGAAAGACTTGAAGAGCTGAGCCAAGCCCTTCTGTGAGCCCTTGGGGTGTGGGCAGGCATCGGGGGGCAGGCTGGGCATAGGATCATAGAATCATGGAATGTTTTGGGTTGGAAGGGACCTTTACAAGTCATCCAGTCCAATTCCCCTGCAACTACCTAAAAGGAGGTTGTGGAGAGGAGGGAGCTGGGCTCTTCTCCCAAGGGACAGGGGACAGGACAAGAGGGAATGGCCTCAAGCTCCACCAGGGGAGGATCAGGATGAACATTAAGAAAAAAAACCTTCATGGAAAGGGT
Organism: Coccyzus lansbergi; assembly: GCA_033558105.1. Taxonomy (NCBI): domain Eukaryota; kingdom Metazoa; phylum Chordata; class Aves; order Cuculiformes; family Coccyzidae; genus Coccyzus; species Coccyzus lansbergi. Next base: position 75,507 of record JAUMJK010001349.1, read on the forward strand.
CATTGGGCAGTGGCAGAGGCTGCCCAGGTTGGGGGTTGATTCACCTTCCCTGGAGGTGTTTAAGGGATGGGTGGACGAGGTGCTGAGGGACATGGGTTAGTGATTGATGGGAATGGTTGGACTCAATGATCCGATGGGTCTCTTCCAACCTGGTGATTCTATGATTCTATGATCTCCCTCTCCTTCCCTGATCCAGCTCCTCAGTTTCCCTTCACACATGCAGAGTGGCCACAGCCAAACCTTGAGCCCCGAGCAACCCCAGCTTGGTTTATACATCCCCGAGCACCTCAACATCCTCACACGCAGCCCCTGAAACTTTGTGAAGGGGAACACCCAGCTCTGCCTTTCCAATCCTTGCTCAAAACTGAACCACGAGGTGGAAACCCCCCCTGCCTTCCTCCAAAAAGGTCATGAGCAGATGCGAGCGCGTGTGCTGCAGCCGCCGCACGCCCACTTGCCTCCCGCTCCATGCGGCGCAGCAACCGTCTTGGCGCTCGCGTCTTGCTGTGTTTGGAGAGGTTCCAGCGGCAGATGGGGCAGGCGGTGGTGCTGCTTAAATGCTGGCTTGAAATGCAAAAATTCCCCTCCCTCAACAACTGCAAAACCTGCTGGCAGGCTCAGCCCCAGCCCCGTCTCCGCTCCCTGCCCGTTGGCTTTCTTCCCAAAGCAGCTTTGGGGCACAGAGCGGGTCCTGCGCAGCCCTCTGGGTTGTTAAAATAACCTCACAGGGAAGGAGAGAGGGAAAGGGGTCCCCAAATGGGAGTAAGGTGTTGCTGCTGGTACCCTGAGAGTGGGCACATCCCGTGGCCCCGAGAGGATGCATCCTGCATCCCAGGGAACAGCTGGAATGGAGCAAAAGTTGGAGAAGACCAGCCTCGTGGCAGGTCCCCATGTCTCCTGGGGTGTCCCCAAGGGGCTCGGGACTCACCCCACTCTCCCACCCTGCCATGAGCGCCTGGACAAGGGGTTTGCGAGGCTGGGTCAGATGGAACAGCCACTTTCAGCTGCTTTTTTTTTTGTTTGTTTTCCACCAAGCGTCCCATTGGGAGACCCAACCCTGTCCCAGTCCCCATCCTGCCCCCCTTCCCTGCACAGGGGCCAGCTCCGACGACTGGGGTTGCTGCTGGTACCCTGAGAGTGGGCACATCCCATGGCCCTGAGAGGATGCATCCTGTATCCCAGGGAGCAGCTGGAATGGAGCAAAAGTTGGAGAAGACCAGCCTCGTGGCAGGTCCCCAAGTCTCCTGGGGTGTCCCCAAGGGGCTCGGCGCTCACCCCACTCCCCAACCCTGCGATGAGCACCCAGACAAGGGGTTTGCGAGGCTGGGACAGATGGAACAGCCGCTTTCAGCTGCTTTTTTTTTGTTTGTTTTCCACCAAGCATCCCATTGGGAGACCCAACCCTGTCCCAGTCCCCGTCCTACCCCCCTTCCCTGCACGGGGGCCAGCTCCGACGCTCTCATTTACGACTTGTTGGGGGATAAAAGGGGCTTGTTGGAGGCAGCGAGCAACTGGTGCGCGGGGACAACTGTTGCCATCTGTCTGCTGGGGCGTTCTGGGGGGGCCAGGGCAGAGCTGGGGCCGGGGTTTTGTTTCTCCTTTTCATGCACCACTAAACTTTGCACCTTTTGTTTCGCAGGGAAGGGCTGAGAGCTGGGGAGAAAAGAGGCCTCTATGCAGCACGGGTCAGGGCAGAGCTCTCCGCTGGCTGAGGGGATTCTTATTATATATTGTAATAGTAATTATTGTTACTTGAGGAGTCTGGGGGTGCTGGGCAAGCTGGTGTTGAACCCCCTCCATCCTCTCCCTGCTGCACCACACCCTGCAAGCTCACAGAGCAGACTGAGGTGCCCCGACGTGTCCTGTTCCACAGCAGGTAGAAGATACAGCCGCTCATCCTAGTGGGGTGCATCCCTCGGGGCCCTGAGGCTGTGGCGTGCTCTGACATCACTGAGGGAGGCCGAGTCCTAACCCCAAAGGATGCTGAATCCCTATCTCCAAGGGATACTGCATCCCCATCTCCAAGGGGTGATGAATTCTCATTTCATAGAATCATAGAATCATAGAATCATAGAACAACTAGGTTGGAAGAGACCCATCGGATCTTCTAGTCCAACCATTCCTATCTAACACTAAACCATGTCCCTCAGGACATCATCTACCCGTCCCTTAAACACCTCCAGGGAAGGGGAATCAACCACCTCCCTGGGCAGCCTGTTCCAATACCCAATGACCCTCTATGTGAAAAACTTCCTCCTAATGTCCAGCCTAAATCTCCCCTGGTTGAGCTTGAGGCCATTCCCTCTTGTCCTGTCCCCTGGCACTTAGGAGAAGAGCCCAGCTCCCTCCTCTCCACAACCTCCTTTCAGGCAGTTGTAGAGAGCAATGAGGTCTCCTCTCAACCTCCTCTTCTCCAGGATAAACACCCCCAGCTCTCTCAGACACTCCTCATAGGGCCTGTTCTCCAACCCCTTCACCAGCTTCGTTGCTCTTCTCTGGACTCGCTCCAGAGCCTCAACATCCTTCTTGCGCTGAGGGGCCCACAACTGAACACAGGATTCAAGGAGCTGTCTCACCAGTGTCGAGTCCAGAGAGAGAATAACCTCCCTGGCCCTGCTGGTCACACCATTTCTGCTCCAAGCCAGGATGCCATTGGCCTTCTTGGCCACCTGGGCACACTGCTGGCTCATGTTCAGTCGGCTGTCGACCAACACCAGTCTCCAAGAGATGCTAAATCCCCTTCTCCAAGGGATGCTGTGACCCCATCTCTCAGGGATGCTGAGTCCCCATCCCCAAGGGATGCCAAATCCCCATCTCCAAGGGATGCGTCCTCAACCCCAAGGGATACTGGGCCCCCATCCTTGTGGGGCACAGTGCCCCTTGACCCCAAGTGATGCTGCACCTCCAGCCCTGAGAGAGCCCTTGCTGTGGCAGTGAGGAGAGGAGGGCACAGGCAGCCAGGATGCTGGGAGCAGCTAGAGGCTGTTTTCGCTGCCCCAGAGCACTTTGTGCTTCCTTGTGGAGCAGTGTCGTGTCTGGGACGGGAGCGCAGAGCCCAGGGCAGGTTCCAGCCGGGCGTGTGAGTCTCACCAGCTGCCTGAGGTTTGAGCCACTTGCTTTGCTCATCATTTCACAGAATCATAGAATCACCAGGTTGGAAGAGACCCACCGGATCATCGAGTCCAACCATTCCTATCAAGCACTAAGCCGTGTCCCCCAGCATGGAGAAGGGTGTAAGAGTGATGAATCATAGAACAACCAGGTTGGAAAGGACCCACCGAATAATCGAGTCCAACCATTCCTATCAAAATGCTGGGGTCTGCATCCCGTGACCTGCCAGCTTGTGTTGGGATGCGTTTAGGACATCTCTCGTGGGGCTGGTCCCCGTCCCCTCTGCAAAGGCTCTTTGTCCCTGTGCCTGGTGCAGCAGGGCTGGGTTCCCTGGGGCTGCGGCAGCTCCCAGTGTCGCTGCTGTGGGGATTCAAAGCCTGTGTGAATGCAGCACCTGCCCAAATGCAGCACCCGCTCCCCTTTGGGCAACCGCTGGGAAATGTCTTACTGGGAACTGGCCGCCGGCAACAATATCCCCGAACCCTTCGCGTCCTTGGCGTTCCCAGCTGCCAGACGAAGGGCGAGGCTCATTTTCCCTCTGACAATGCCCTTTTACCAGGGAGTTTATTTCTATTATAGCACCGGATAAAACAGAAAAAGGGGAAGGACAGGGCTGGAGGGGAGCAGCTGCCTTCGCCGACTCGTTGGCTGCTTTGTTGTGAGTTAAAAGGCCGGATTGGGGTTGAAACACGGACCAGAGCGGGAGAACTCATTGCCTGGACCCTGCAGAGGGATCTGCCCCTCTAATTCATAGAATCATAGAATCATAGAATCATAGACTCACTAGGTTGGAAAAGACCCACTGGATCATAGAGTCCAACCATTCCCATCAATCACTAGATATAGTGATTATAATATATCAATAGATATATTTGTGCAGACAAGTGTATATAAAATAATCCCAAACTCTTCTAGCACAGCACGGGATGGATGTGCAGCGTTAACACCACATCCACATGACTATAGTTATTACCCCAGGGCTTGAAATTGCGAATATTGATGCCAAAACAAAGGATTGGTGTCTCGCTCAAAATAATACTTACGAAAATGGAAGCCGTTCAGGCCTTATTGTTGCTTTGATAGGAATGGTTGGACTAGAAGATCCGATGGGTCCCTTCCAACCTGGTTGTTCTATGATTCTATGATTCATAATTCCCCTCTGGGCTATCAGCACAGACCATGGCACCGTTTTAGGATGCAAAACCTGCCCGTAGAGGGGTTTACCAAGCTCCACCAGTGTGTGGAGGGGGTTAAGATTCCCTTTTTCTTCCTTTTCCCTCTTTGGTGACGAGATCCTGGATCCTACAGATGGTTGTGGTGTCAGAGCGATGCACCCTTCCCTAGCACTGATCCTGCTGGGGATGGAGGAGGGAGAAAAGCGATGCTGAGCTTGGACCCCAACCAAGCCATGACCCTGGACTATGAGCGGCTGGCCCAGAGAGCACTGATCCTGCTGGGGATGGAGGAGGGAGAAAAGTGAAGCTGAGCTAGGACCCCTCCACCCCAAGCCACGACCCTGGACGGCGAGCGGCTGGCCCAGAGAGCCCCCACCAGCTTTAAGTCTGGGCCGCAGGGGCTGAGACAAAGGCCGTCTTGATATTTCCAGCACGTGCGGCGCGAGCCTGGGGTGTGAGGGGCTGCGGGACAGATGGTGAGGGGAACAAAAGGGGAGGCAAGAATGGGAGCTGAACAGATTGGGAATTTCCTGCCCTGGGAAGCAGGGGCTGCCTTGCCCCAGGGGTCCCCCCAAAGCGTTTGGGCCCTCGGAGGGGACTGACTCCCAACCTACAAGCTAGAGCCTCCAAGTTATGAATCCTCCGAGGGTTGGAGACCCCAAAATCCTGCTAACCAAACCCCCAAGCACCGAGATCCCATCTCTGTTTTGTGGAGCTGGGCGAGCACGACCCCTCTTTCCTCCAAGCCTCCTTTCCCCTGTGAAATTTCACCTTCCCTGGAGGTGTTCACCTTCCCTGGAAGGGTTCACCTTCCCTGGAGGTGTTTAAGGCACAGGTAGACAAGGTCCTGAGGGACATGGTTTAGTGTTTGATAGGAATGGTTGGACTCAGTGATCCGATGGGTCTCTTCCAACCTGGTGATTCTATGATTCTATGATTTTATGGGACCCCAGTTTGTCCTCGAGAGGCGCCGAGGAGGTTTCCTCCCAGTACCTTTTTCCTGCTGCCTCTGCAGTTTTCTTATCGCTTTCCAGCAACGTCGCAGCTGCCGTGGGCTGGATCCGAGCAGCTTATTAATAATCAACTTTTATTGCCCTGGCGAGCACGGCTGCAGATGTCCAGGCGTGGCGCTGGCAGCCGTGACCTGCCCACCCAGCCTTTTGTCCTCCCGACTTCTCCCCTCAATAAAGGTTTTTAGGTTAAGTCTGAGAAGAATCGAGCAAAGGGAAACGCTGAAGGACGTGACGCCGGGTTACACTGTATGGGACGTGACTCGTGCTGGTTCTGCAAAACGCTCAGAGGCTGAATTTGAAGCCGTGTCTGGAGCTCACGTCCCTGGTCTGGGGGGACCCTCCAGCCACGTTGGGGTCATAGAATCATAGAACAACCAGGTTGGAAGAGACCTGCTGGATCATCGAGTCCAACCGTTCCTATCAAGCCCATTGCCTGCTGCTTTGCTGCTTTCTTGCACATTTCCAAGAGAAAATACATTGAGAGGTTGTTGGGGTCAAGCCCATTGCCTGCTGCTTTGCTGCTTTCTTGCCACTTCATCGAGAGGTTGTTTTTAAACACAAATCCTGCGCATCCTGCGGAAATCTCCACCTAAGGGGACGTGTGCAAACAGCCTGGGAAGGGCTTGAGCCTGAGGGATGCTGCAGAGGGGAAAGAAAAAAAGAGAGGAGGGGAAGAGAATGTGGGGAAAGAGGCTGGGAAGAAGCGGAGGTGAAATTTGGGGGTGGTTCAGGGGAGAAATTCTGCCTGTCCTCATGAGCAACCTGTGGGAGCTGCTGGTTTTTAGGGTCTCGTGCAGGGGGAGCCCCAGGGAGGGTGCCTGGATCCAACGCCTGTGGCCTTGAGCCCCTCTGGGAGTGCAGGGGGATGGCTGAGGAGAGGCTTTGGAGAAGGCCTCAGCCCAAATGTGGCTTGGAGGATCATAGAATCATAAAACAACCAGGTTGGAAGAGACCCATCGGATCATGGAGTCCAACCATTCCTATCAAACACTAAACCATGTCCCTCAGCACCTCATCCACCCACACCTTAAACACCTCCAGGGAAGGTGACTCAACCACCTCCCTGGGCAGCCTATTCCAATGCCCAATGACCCTCTCGGTGAAAAACTTCCTCCTAATGTCCAACCTAAATCTCCCCTGGTGGAGCTTGAGGCCATTTCCTCTTGTCCTGTCCCCTGTCACTTGGGAGAAGAGCCCAGCTCCCTCCTCTCTACAACCTCCTTTCAGGATGCTGCAGCTGGAGGCCCCACAAAGCCTCAATGTTCAGGATGAGCCTCCGAGGGGGCTGTGGAGCTTTTTTCCAGTTGCTTTGGGATTTCCCCCTCCTTTGTGGACCTGCACAAAGCCCTGCACTCCCCCCTCCTCCTCCTTCCAAGTGGGATACAGGCTGCTGGGGCCCCCTGGACCCGCATCTCCTCCCAGCAACAAGAGGAGGAGGAGGAGGAGGGGGGACCAAGCCCCCATCCCTGCTATATCCCCACCACAACAAGGCAGTGATTGGGTGCCCACGGGCTCGCCCAGGACCAATGGGGTCTCCCCTTTTTCTTTTTTTTAGGAAGGGGGAGAAACAGGGCAAGAGGTTGCACTGACCCCCCTGCCCTCTCACCTCCAGCCTGGCATTTGCAGGGCGGGTGCCGGAGCTGGTGTAAAGCAGAAATCCCACTCTGCATGGACAAAGCAGCTGCTGGTGGCTCCTCCTGAGGTTGTTGTGCTCACACCAGCCCCTGCTGTCAGCTCCTCCTTGAGGTGATTCTCCTTACGACCCCTCTCCTGGACCCCCAGACCCTTTAGATCCTGCAGGCTGCTGTTGATTTGGGAAGGAGTGCGGATTCTCGAAGGCAAAAATTTGACTTGGGAAGAAGGAGCTGTGTGTGCAGGGGCCTGTGCAGCTCCCACACACAGGGAAGAGGGTGATGTTTGGCTGGTTTCATAGAATCATAGAACAACCAGGTTGGAAGAGACCTATCAGATCATCGAGTCCAACCATTCCCATCAAACACTAAACCATGTCCCTCAGCACCTCATCTACCTGTACCTTAAACACCTCCAGGGAAGGGGAATCAACCACCTCCCTGGGCAGCCTATTCCAATGTCCAATGACCCTCTGTGTGAAAAACTTCCTCCTAATGTCCAGCCTAAATCTCCCCTGGTGGAGCTTGAGGCCATTCCCTCTTGTCTTGGTGTGCGGAGGAGAGTCCTGCAGGCTGGGAAATGGTACCTTCCCTGCACCACCAGGTCTGTAAAAAACGAATTTGTGAATTATTTTTTTTTTCAAAGCAACCTCCAGCTTAGCAGTTAAATATAACCAGGACTGGAGAACACGAAAGCATCCAGAAAATGACAACCAGCAGTACTGTGCTAGTGGCACCACCATCCCTTCCCTCTCCCAGCTGACACTTTTCCATGTGTGTGTTTTCCTTCTATAAATGCATGGTTCCCATCTGGGATGTGCCGGAGCAGCAGCTCCTCGGTGCGGGGAAGGTCGGATGCACACTTGCCGTGTCTGGTACAACCACTAGACGGCAAATTCAGCCTGGATTATAGAATCATAGAATCATAGAACAACCAGGTTGGAAGGGACCCATCGGATCATCTAGTCCAACCATTCCTATCAAGCAGGACACTCTGGTTTACGAGAGGGGAGGTTTCTGTGCTCGGAGCAGCCTGGTCTCTGCGTTTGGGATTCCTCAGACACGTTTCGTGCAGTTAGAGAAAGGGCTTTATTGGTTGGTATGATTCTACAGTTCATGCGTCGGTGATAGTACAGGTTTTTTTGGCTTTTTTTTTTTTTTTTAATTTTTATTTTGTTTTGCATGCAGTGGAAATGCAGAGGGTCTGGATGACCTCTGTAGCCTCGCGGGTCATCTCCAAAGCTCATCTGTCCCTTTTGGTTCTCAAACTAAACCATCCAAGGCACCAAGTCGGGTGGGTTTGGGCTTTTGATGAATTCAAACATGCTGCGGACACGTGTGCCACTGGAATTGTTTTAAAACCCCAGAGCTGGGAGCCAAGTGGGTGGGTGGGATAGAGCTGAGTGTGCAGGGGGTGAGAGCACCAGAACTCCTCCATCCCTCGCTGGTTGTCTGGGAGGACGATGAGACACTCCCTTAAGCCACAGCTGCTTCTCAGGGTATTTCTCTCCAACCTCTGCTGCTGCTTGGCAGTGGCAGGAAAGATTCCATAGAATTGTTGAACGTTTTAGGTTGAAAGGGGCCTCAAAGCCCATCCAGTCCCACCTCCCTCCCACTGGATCAGGATGATCAAGCCTCATCCAGCCTGGCCTTGAACACCTTTATCTCTGGAGCAGGAGGCTGGGGAAGGGGGAAAAGCAGAGTGAGTTTGCTCTTCCCCATCATAGACCTGAGGGATGCTGCCAGCCAGGAAATCTTTATGTGTGCAGCTCCAAGCCTCCCAGATGCTCCTTCCAGTGACCACTGGCACCTGGAGTAAGGTGAGTCGTTTTCGATCTGCTGGTTCTGCAGGACCCACACCTGACGCCCTCCCTGCTGGGGCTGGATGCTCGGTGCCAAGTACTGGAGGCTGGATGAGCTCTGCCCTCCTGCATCCCACTCAACCCAAGGGAGAAGATGAAGAGGGAAGCAGCACTTTGAGTGGCTCTGGTGGGGTTGGAGGGGAAACTGTGCTGGGATCTGTCCGACCCTGCATGGCTGGGGAGGTGGGAAGAGAGAGCGTTTGGGGACAAATGGATCTTTCCCACCTACGTGGGCCGGTGTTGGAGTATCCTTATTGCTCTATTGCGGAAGCCAAGTTGAACTGTCAAAGCTGCATTAAAATGGGAGTGAGCATCTCCCCGGGGACCGGGGAGCCAAGTCCTGAGGACGGGGAGGGGTCCGGGTGAGGGCCAGGCTAGATCTCGATGACGGTGGCACGTCGCAGACACAGTGGGGCGTCAGGGGGCACCGCGTTTCTCTTGATCTCGTTCCCATCGAGCCGCAGGACTTGGAGCCTGGAGTAATTCATGACGTCCACCACAGTGCAGAAGCTGCTGATGGAAAATTCTGTGGAAGGAAGAAGAGGCAAAGCTGAGCGCTGGCTTTGGCCCTGGCTCTGTCTGACCTTCATGATGCAACTGATCTGGAGATGGGTCTGAGGGTAACCACCTCCGAGAACAAGTTTGGGTTAAGATAGAATCACAGAATCACCAGGTGGGAGAAGACCTATTGAGTCCAACCATTCCCATCAATCTCTAACCCATGTCCCTCAGCACCTCATCCACCTGTCCCTTAAACCCCTCCAGGGAAGGCGACTCAACCCCCTTCCTGGGCAGCCTCTCCCACTACCCAATGACCCTTTTGAAGAAGATTGTTTTCCTAATGTTCATCCTGAACCTCCCCTGGTGGAGCTTGAGGCCATTCCCTCTCGTCCTGTCCCCTGTCCCTTGGGAGAAGAGCCCAGCTCCCTCCTCTCTACAACCTCCTTTCAGGGAGTTGGAGAGAGCAATGAGATGTGCAGGAAAAAAATGAAAATGCCTTCCAGTGACCAAATTATTCCTGCAAATTTGAACCAGATACCATCAGCTCTTAAGCTAAAAGGGTGGCTGATGCTCCAAGCAGCAGTCAGAAGGAGCCTGTGAGTTTGGAGGTGGTGTCTGTGCCCTCGGCTGCCTTTGCCCAAGAGGCTGGGACGGTTGTAAGGAGAAAGCCTAGTGAGCCGGGTGGAGTCTGAAAAATTGCTTTTAATGGAAATTGTCTTCACATTCTCATAGAATCATGGAACAACCAGGTTGGAAGAGACCCACAGGATCATCGAATCCAACCATTCCTATCAAACACTAAACCATGTCCCTCAGCACCTCGTCCACCCATCCCTTAAACACCTCCAGGGAAGGTGAATCAACCACCTCCCTGAGCAGTCTATTCCAATGCCCAATGACCCTCTGTGTGAAGAACTTCCTCCTAATCTCCAGCCTAAAACTCCCCTGGTGGAGCCTGAGGCCATTCCCTCTTGTCCTGTTCCCTGTCACTTAGGAGAAGAGCCCAGCTCCCTCCTCTCTACAACCTCCCTTCAGGTAGTTGTAGAGAGTAATGAGGCCTCCTCTTCTCCAGGCTAAACACCCCCAGCTCTCTTAGCCGCTCCTCATAGGGCCTGTTCTCCAGCCCCTTCACCAGCTTTGTTGCTCTTGTCTGGACTTACTCCAGAGCCTCAACATCCTTCTTGTGCTGAGGGACCCAGAACTGAACACGGGATTCAAGGAGCGGCCTAAAGGAGTGGCTTCTTTTGAGAAGCTTTGCATGCTGCAGCCTCCAGCTCTGACTCCCTCCGTCAACGTGTCCAAGCGGGAGGACATCCCTGTCCTCATCCACCAGCGCCAAGCACGGAAACTCCAGCCCAGGTTGGGTTTGGAGAGAGGAGATGGCACAAACTCCAACAACAATTTTGTGCAGCGTTTTGGAAGAGGAGGGAACCGACTAGAGGGCAGCAAAGCTCCAGGAGGCGATGCTGCTGGGGAAGGCAGCGGGATGCTGGGGGACCCCTGTACCCAGGTGCTGGGGGGTCAGGGGGTTCCAAGCCTTGTGGTGCATAAAGAAGCAAGCGAGGACCTCCCAGCATGGCTGGAGGGGCTTAATCTATATTCCCATGGGGTGGGATGTGCTCCCCAAGGAGGCTGGTGTTGCGCACTCTGACCTGCAGCTCTTGGATCCTGGAGAGGCTTTAAAGGTCAGTGGCAAAACCTGCAGCTGGAGATAAAAACACCTAAAGCCTGAGCCGCTCCGTGGGGGCTTCACGGCATTTGCGGACAAGACGTTAACTGCTACAGATTTTGAAAGCAAACGTTTGGGAATCTCGTCTTGGTTTTGTGTTTCTGTTGGTTCCTGAGTGTGGGGTTGAGTGTTTCCTCTGCAAAAGCCGATGGTTGCACTGATGCTTCCCCATCCCCAGAAGGTCCTGTCCTCAGGGTCCAGCAGGTGAGAGGAGCAAGCGTGGATTTTTCCAGGAGATTGCTTCGATTTCGTGTTGTTTTCTCCCCCCCCCCCCCAGCTTATTTTTATAAATAGCAGCCCCAGAACAATCTGTTCCTTTTATTTATTTGTGTATTAAGCAGAGTGAATTTTAGTCCTGGCAGAAGAGGCTGTGTTGATGGTTCTAATAACCATGAGCTCCCGTCTGTCCAAGCCCTGGCAAGGATTTCCTTCTCAGTGAAGACTGTGACCCTTGGAGAGGGGGTTTGGGGCCCTGGGCTGTGCAAGGTGGCCAAAAGGGGCTGGAGAAAGGGGCTGTGCTAGCCCCGAGCTCTGGGTTAGCACTGTCTGGGGTTGTGCCTGTTCCCATGTGCTGGGAATCTCCACCTCTGTCCACTCTGGTGATTCTTCAGCCTTTGTGCAATGTTGAACTAAAGCTCAACCTCCTCCCCAGGTTGTGCCTCAGCTGGTTTCAGGCATCTCTAAGCAGAAGATTTTTAGGAATGGGCTGTTAAGTGAAATTATCTCTAAATCCAGCAGTATCGACTAAAAATAAGTTTGTTGGACAGCATAAATCATCAACGGCTGTAAAACAGGGGGGGAAGGACTCTCAGGTTCTCTACTGCCTCCTCTTTTATATACTGCAGTTTCCTTTTAATTAAAAAAGCGAAGGAAGCAGCTAAAAACATTAAAGAAAGGAAAGGTTAGTATGTTTAGCCAAATAGTACTGAACCTGTGCTGCAACTGAGGCGCATGGTTTAGAGACTGGTGGGAATGGCTGGACTCTGTGATCTGGTGGGTCTCTTCCAACCTGATGATTCTATGATTCTAAGATGCTCTGATAAATGCTCAGTGGAACCAACGCAATGGCTCTGTGGATCACATGGGAGCATTTAGAGATGTTGTGTTCAGCTCCAGGTGTGTTGGGACACAATGGGTCCCATTCCCACCTTGCCGAGGGCCACCTAGAAGTCTCAAATCCAGCTTCTCGCTCAAACCCGTACCCCACCTAGTCCCTCCTGCTGGGAGGCACGGATCCTGCGTCCCCAACTCCCCATCCCTCCCTTGCACGACCACCCCTTGCACCGAATGTGCCTTGGTTGAGGTGTTTCTGCTCACCGTTGATTTGGTTCCCTTGAAGGTAGAGGTTCTCGAGGTTGGTGTTGACCCTGGGGATCTTCTGGAGCCTGTTGTAAGAGAGGTCCAGCTCCAGGATGCTGCTGCTGTTGAAGGTGTTGCTAGAAAGACCTTGGTTGGTCAGGCTGTTGTGGGACATCCGCACGTAGAGCAGCTTGGGAGAGACCTGGAAATAGTCATCGGGGATGGTATTGATGTAGTTGTACTCTAGGTAGAGCTGTTCCAAATTCATCGGGAGCCCATCGGGGACTTTCCTGAGGTGGTTGTAGCTCAGATCAGCAAGGATCAAGGACTTGAGCCCTTTAAGGGATGCTCCCATCTCAAAGATGAAGTTATGGCTGAGGTACAGGGCTGTGAGGTTCTCCAGACCCTCCAGAGCATTGGAGGGGACCTTGGAGATCTGATTGTAAGACAAGTGGAGCTCTCTCAGGGAGCGGGGCAAGGGGCTGGGCATCTTTGTTAGGTTGTTGTTGTTCAAGTACAACCTCTCCAGGTTTTTGAGCTTGGCAAAGACCCTCTTGCCCATCTTCTCGCTGGAGATCTGGTTGTTGTGCAGCGCCAGCCACTCCAGCTCCGTGGCGTTGTCAAAAGCCCCCTCTTGGATGGCAGCGATCTGGTTGTTCTGGAAGTAGACGTATTTCATCCGCGTGGGCACGAAGGGCAGGTACCTCAGGTGCCGGGTGTCGCAGTACATGGCTGACGAGAAGTTGGGGGGACAGTCGCACTCTTGGGGACACTGCCAGGAGGAGGAGGAAGTTTGCTGAGGCTCGGGGACAGGCTCTGCCTCTGCCTCCGGAGCTGGGAGGTAAGAGTAGACATAGGGGGTGTTCTCGTCCTCGTAGTAGGGCACGTAGTTGTAGGAGGACATCCGAGACTGCCTCATGTAGTACTGCAACCAAGCCATGTCTTCTTCTTCATTGTACTGGCCCAGGGAGGCTCCACAGAGCCCAGCGACGATCAGGAGAGCAGCCCAGTGCATGGTGGTGATGCTGGAGGGACCTGAGTGGGGGAGAATCATAGAATCATAGAACAACCAGGTTGGAAGAGACCCACAGGATCATCGAGTCCAACCATTCCTATCAAACACTAAACCAAGTCCCTCAGGACCTCATCCACCTGTGCCTTAAACACCTCCAGGGAAAGTTGAATCAACCACCTCCCTGAGAAATGGAGAGGAGAAGCCATCAACAGTGTCAGGTGTGATGTTAAGGTGAGAGGCAGGTGAGCTGCATCCCACAGCCCAGGAATCCAGTGGGGGCTGGTGCCTGGGGTTGGTGGCATCTGGAAGCAGAGCTGGAGAACTAGGAGACTGGAGTGAATCCTGCCAAAAAAAGTGTGTCTGCAGACATGTCCCCTGCTTGCAGTTACCTGATCTTCTCCCTTTTTCACCTCAGGCCTGCTAGAAACTTCCATCCAAGTGGATAATTTCTTGTGAAATATTTACTTAGAGTCTTGATGGAATGGTTTGGGTCAGAAGGGACCTCAAAGCTCATCCAGATCCACCTTCTGCCATGGGCAGGGACACCTCCCACTGGATCAGGGGCTCCAAGCCCCATCCAACCTGCCCTTGAGCCCCTCCAAGGATGGGGCAGCCACCGCTGCTCTGGGCAACCTGGGCCAGGGCCTTCCCACCCTCACAGCAAAATGTTTCTTGCTAAGATCTCATCTCAATCTCCCCTCTTGCTGCTGAAAGCCATTCCCCCTCATCCTCCCTCTGCCCTCCCTGATTCAGAGCTCCTCCCCAGCTTTCCTGGAGCCCCTTTCAGCCCTGGAAGCTGCTCTAAAGTCTCCCTGGAGGCTTCTCTTCTCCAGGATGGATAACCCCAACTCTCTCAGCCTGTCCATGAGGTTCTCCAGCCCTCGGATCATCTCCGTGGCCTCCTCTGGATTCGGTCCAACAGATCCATGTCCTCTCTGTGCCAGGGGCTCAAGTTGTAAAGGTGCATCTGGATGGCTTATGGTTATTTTCATTACAGCTGAGTAGAGAATGGAGATATGGGCACAGGGTCTGAATCATAGAATCATAGAAAAAACAGGTTGGAAGAGACCCATCGGATCATTGAGTCCAACCATTCCTATCAAACACTAAACCATGTCCCTCAGCACCTCATCTACCCGTCCCTTAAACACCTCCAGGGAAGGTGAACCAACCACCTCCCTGGGCAGCCTGTTCCAATGCCCAATGACCCTCTGTGTGAAAAACTTCCTCCTAATGTCCAGCCTAAATCTCCCCTGGTGGAGCTTGAGGCCATTCCCTCTTGTCCTGTCCCCTGTCCCCTGGGAGAAGAACCCAGCTCCCTCCTCTCTACAACCTCCTTTCAGGTAGTTGTAGAGAGTAACTCTCAATTACTCTCAATGAGGTCTCCTCTCAGCCTCCTCTTCTCTAGGCTCTCTCAGCTGCTCCTCATAGGGCCTGTTCTCCTGCCCCTTCACCTTGAGTTCATGTGAGGTGACACAGCTCTGCCCTGGACTGCCTGGGACTCTCCTGTGCTGGTTCTGCAGGGGAGGGAGGAGAGAGGACTTGACCACTCTCTGGCCAAGCAGAGGAGAGCTGTAGCTGTGAGAGCAGGTTGATGGAACTCAAGGCATGTTTCGACGGAGCTATATTTATGCTAAGCTTGCTGGTAGCATGATTCGCTGTGGGTTTCATCCAGCTCTCCCTTCCCCCACGAAAAAAAGCAGGATGCTCGTGCAGCTCGGGACTGATGTAAATCCTGGTAAACAAGTTCTGCCTTATTTATGACATGAAACCACTTTCAAGCTTAGATTTTCAGAGCTCAGCCCTGATATGAAAAGGAGCAGCACCTACCAGCCCCTTGAGATGTGTGACCAGGGAGAGAGGAGCCAACACCAGACCTGGACCCTATCGATGAAATCCTTGACCATCTCAAAGGTGTTTTCCAACCTTGTGATTCTATGTAGTGGGCAGGTACGGCTGGGATTGATGACCTCAAAGATCTTTTCCAAGCTAGTGATTCAATCATAGAATCACCAGGTTGGAAAAGACCCATCGGATCATAGAGTCCAACCATTCCCGTCAAACACTAAACCATGTCCCTCGGCAACTTGTCCACCCTTCCCTTAAACCCCTCCAGGAAAGGTGAATCAACCACCTCCCTGGGCAGCCTATTCCAATGCCCAATGACCCTTTCTGTGAACATTTTTTTCCTAATATTCAGCCTAAACCTCCCCTGGTGGAGCTTGAGGCCATTCCCTCTCATCCTGTCCCCTGGCACTTGGGAGGAGATCTCAACTCCCTCCTCTCTACAACCTCCTTTCAGGTAGTTGTAGAGAGTAATGAGGTCTCCCCTCAGCCTCCTCTTCTCCAGTCTAAACACCCCCAGCTCTCTCAGCTGCTCCTCATGAAATTCCTGTGAAATTCAGCCTGTTGAAGGCTGACCCCCAAAAGAGAGCAAGATTGAGGGCTTGGAGGAGGCAAATCTCTCCCTGAGCCCCTCAGCTTGGCATCGTCTTCACCCCATGGTGCTGGTAGGAGGACTCCAGCTAGGACTATTCGTTCTTTCTCCTCATCTCATGGTTGGACTCGATTATCCGGTGGGTCTTTTCCAACCTGGTGATTCTCTGATTCTATCTTAGGGCTAAACGAGCACTCAGAGAGGCCTGGAGTGACACAGCTTGAAATGCCTCCAGGAAACACACAGGGCTGAGCTGCTCGGAGAGGGAGAGGAGTTGCCTCCTGCCTGCTGGATCCTATATACGTGGCTGTGGGGCTGTCAGTTCGTCGCTGCCAGCTCAGCTCCAAGCAGCCGCCGTGCAGGCAACGTGCAAGCGTGGGCCAGCGTCCCTCCTCGCTGTAGGGTTGCCCGATGAAACCTCGATGCATCCCCAGCCCACGGTGAGGAGAGGATGTCCTGCCCAGCACACAAAGAGGGCACAGTCTGCTCTGAGACGGCGGCTAAGCTGCCACCGAGGCACCCTGGCAGGCTGCTCGCGCTGGAAGAAAGAGGGATTGAGGTGGTGGCAGGGCACACATGGCTCCCTTAGCCCTGTCCTGCTCTCCCTTAGCCCTGTCCTGCTCTCCCTTAGCCCTGTCCTGCTCTCCCTAGCCCTGTCCTGCTTTCCCTTAGCCCTGTCCTGCTCTCCCTAGCCCTGTCCTCCTCTCCCTTAGCCCTGTCCTGCTCTCCCTTACCCCTGTCCTCCTCTCCCCTAGCCCTGTCCTGCTCTCCCTCAGCCCTGTCCTGCTCTCCCTTAGCCCTGTCCTCCTCTCCCCTAGCCCTGTCCTTCTCTCCCTAGCCCTGTCCTCTCCCACCTTGTCTTTTTCTCCTCAGCTTCTGCAGCTGAGAGGCCAGATGAGAGGTGGTCCTCTGGGATGCTGCGTGCAGCAGAGGAGCTTGGCAGTGGCAGAGGACTTTCTTGTGCTCCAGGGCTCTCTGCCTGCTGAAATACCAAAGCCGTCCTGGTCTGCTCAGGGGCTTCTCCACCCATCAGAGCTGCTTGGCTGCCCCTCTGTGCAGGGCAGGACGGATCCATGGGGTCCCTCCACCCTTTCTGGTCCATAGTGGTAGCCACAGAGCAGATACCACTGTCCTCGCTTCATTTGAAGGTTGCTTCTTCCCTCCCCTGTGGGTTACAGCCCTGGTTTTGGGGTGGAATCTGAGCTGAGCATGCTGGCCACGAGACCTTGGGTGATCATCAGCCCTGCCACGCTCTGCCGGGTTAATTGGGGTCAGCTCCTCGCCCTGAGAGGGAACAGGTTTTGGGGCTTGGAGCAAGAATCATAGAATCAATCACCAGGTCGGAAAAGACTCATTGAGTCCAAGGCGCAAGGGGCTCAAAGCAAGGCATGAAACCAGCTCCCTCTTCCCTTGCACCCCAACCAGATGGGATGAGCAGGGATGCAGTGAGCAGGCACCTGGGTGCCGAGGGCTGTAGGTGTCCAGCTTCCAGCCGAGCGAGCAAGGAGCAGCCAGAGGGGAGAGAGAGATGGGGAGCAGGAGAGGACATCCCTGCTGCGGCGGCTTGGGAGCGCTGGCTTTCCAGCTGATGCCACCCATCTCGCTGGCATGTGCTTTGCGTGGCAGCCGCTGAGGCAAGGGGATGGAAATCAAGCTTTGTAAAAAAAAAAAAAAAAAAAAAATCCAAATAATAAATATAGAGCCGGACTTACCAAGCTAAGAGCCTCCTTTCCAAAGCCTCGGCTGCTCTTCTCCGGGATGTCAAGCAGCATGTGAGTGTGTCTCCTGATTCGCAAAGCCTGGTACCCGCCCCAGGTGCCAGAGCAAATATTGTGCTGGTAGGTCACGGGCTCGGCAGGTTTTTTGGGGAGTGACCTCCCAGCAGCAGCCTGTTTGCAGGAGAGACTGAAGAGACCCTAATGCTGCCTGGCGTTATAAATAACCTGCTTTTTCTTTCCTCCCTCTCTCTCCCTCTCTCTCTCTCTCTCTCTCTCCCGTCTTTTCTCATAGGAGTGTTGGCACTTTTCAGGCTCTCTCTGTTTAACAAGTTAGTGGAATTGGGGATGTTGTTTTGAAAAGGGCTGTTGTTAGGTCTCCTGCGTTTCTCATCAGCAAGCGACGAGGAGGCCTCTGGCCAGATTAAAAAAGATCTGATTTTTGAGGTGCCGAGGATGTGATTCTTGGGGAGAAGAGAGAAAGTATCTTTAACTTTTGCAGTGCCAGGGGAACTCAAGCTGCAGCCTGGGCTTCTTCCCCAGGAAGCCTCCGTTTATGCAGTCGCCCCATTAAATATTTAGGATAAACATTTCCATGAACGATAAGGCTGCAGCATCCAAGGTAAATAAGTTCCCTACCAAAGAGCCACTGTGACAGCAGCGATTTGTCTGCGAGCTGGGAGGAGGGAGATGCCAAGCTGGGAGGAAAGAGAGGCCAAGCTGGCATTTCTGCAGGCTGTGCCCTTCTGCCTGGGATGAGGTGTCCCCTGAGGGATGTGAGGGGATAGAGCAGGGGAGTGTGTGCTGGGGGTGACCTGTGGTTGGGCAGGGACACCGGAGCTCATGGCTCTCCTTGCCACAAGGCTTGTTGCTCCCAATACCAGCCTTGGCCTGGGTGGTCATAGAATCATAGGGACCCATCGGATCTTCTAGTCCAACCATTCCTATCAGACACTAAACCAAGTCCCTCAAGACCTCATCTACCTGTGCCTTAAACACCTCCAGGGAAGGTGAATCAACCCCCTCCCTGGGCAGCCTGTTCCAATGCCCAATGACCTGGGCAAAATGACCTGCAAAGCAGGAGAGAGGTGGACACTGTCACAGTCCCCTCTCCTCCCCTAGTCCCCATCCTGGCTCTGTGTGTGCCTCAGCTTTAGTGACAGCTCTTCCAAGGCTGTCCCAGTGTTTCCTTCGCAAGAAAAGGAGGAGCCCGACCGCCCATTGCCATCCCGTGCCCAGCACCAGCAGCACTCCCGGGTCCTCCCGGGAGCCTGGGATTACTTAGCGAAGCTCAGCAGGTGCCAGACTCCCTCTGAGCTTGTTTTTTCCTTCCTTTCCATTGAAATTTCCCAGCCAAAACTCCTGAGAACCCTCGCAGAGATCTTTATCTCCCCAAGGTCCTTATTGTAAGGAGAAGGAATGCGCAGGGTTGTTGGCGGCTGGGATTGCGAAGTACACGCTGTACAGTGGGGACTTTGCCAGGAAGCTGCTCTGTTTGGGAAGGAAGAGTGTGCCTGGAAAGCACAGTTCGCTGCAGCACAACCCAGGGCTGGGATCTGCAAGGAGAGGGAGTGGGAAAAGAGGACAAGGGTTTTTTTTCTGCCTTAAAGGAGTTAAAATTCCAGTAAAGTGGAGTGGGAGCTTTCATTCAGCTGGTGGCACCTCTTCTTCCCCATCGAGCATTGCCAGGGTGGCTGGAGAAGGGCTCCCACCACGGGCAGGGTTGAGGTTCTGGGGTTCACAGAATCATAGAACAACCAGGTTGGAAGATACCCATTGGATCATCGAGTCCAACCATTTGTATCAAACACTAAACCATGTCCCTCAGCACCTCATCCACCCATCCCTTAAACACCTCCAGGGAAGGTGAATCAACCACCTCCCTGGGCAGCCTATTCCAATGCCCAATGACTCTTTCCGTGAAAAACTTCCTCCTAATCTCCAGCCTAAATCTCCCCTGGCGGAGCTTGAGGCCATTCCCTCTTGTCCTGTCCCCTGTCCCTTGGGAGAAGAGCCCAACTCCCTCCTCTCTACAACCTCCTTTCAGGTAGCTGTAGAGAGCAATGAGGTCTCCTCTCAGCCTCCTCTTCTCCAGGATAAACAGCCCCAGCTCTCTCAGCTGCTCCTCATAGGACCTGTTCTCCAGTCCCTTCACCAGCCTCGTGGCTCTTCTCTGGACTCACTCCAGAGCCTCAACATCCTTCTTGTGCTGAGGGGCCCACAACTGAACACAGGATTCAAGGAGCGGCCTCACCAGTGCTGAGTCCAGAGGGAGAATCACCTCCCTGGCCCTGCTGGTCACACCATTTCTGATCCAAGGCAGGATGCCATTGGCCTTCTTGGCCACCTGGGCACACTGCTGGCTCATGTTCAGTCGGCTGTCGACCAACACCCCCAGGTCCCTCTCCTCCTGGTAGTTTTCCAGCCAGACTTCTCCCAGTCTGTAGCTCTGCATAGGGTTGTTGTGCCCCAAGTGCTTGCTCTTCTCTGGACTCTCTCCAGAGCCTCAACATCCTTCTTGTGGTGAGGGACCCAGAACTGAACACAGGATTCAAGGAGCAGCCTCACCAGTGCTGAGTACAGAGTACCATCACCTCTTGCTGATGGTTCAAAGCAAGCCCTGAGCTGGTGACAGGAGCTGGGAACATGCTGTGCTGCCTGCTCCAAGCCAATGGTCCCCATCACAGCATCATCTCATCTGGAGCAGTTATTCCAGCAGCCTCGGTCTGCATCTCATCAGAGGCGCCTCTATCGGTTGGCTTCACTTTTCTAAACTGAACTGATGTGAACAGTGTCTATTTTGGTTGGGTTCGTTCCAATTGTTTTGATCACATTCTCTTAAGCTTTGTATTTGTAACCACTGAATCTGGCCCGGAGTTTCTTTTAATTTGCAAATCCTGAGCTCGGAGCCGGGAGCACAATCCTCTTCGTGGATGGCTATGGGTTTGTCAGGATGTTTTTGGCGTGGGGACTCGCTGCTTCCCAGCATGACAGAGAAACAAAACTGATGCTCCTGCTAAAGCTAAACCTCATTCTGCCTGGATGAAGGGAGAACTATTGAACCTGCTGTGAGCATCCAAAGCCAGAGGCTGTCCTAAGCACGGCTGCTCCTGAGCAGCTTCCCTTTTTACTCATGGAAATATTATTTCTGCTCCTTCCACGTTTCCAAGAAGTTTCAGCTCTGCTGGAGCTGTTGGCTGCTCTGTCCTCCCACTCATACTATTTTCTTTCATTTCCATGGCCCTCCCTGTCCTGGGAAAGGGGTTACCAGTCCCACTGGGCTCGGGGTGCTTGAAAACAGGGCTGCTTCTGCAGTGATCTCACCCTGCCCTGGCTGCCTGGCAGGTCCTGCAGGTCCCTCAGCACTGGTGAGGTCACATCACGAATTCTGGGTTCAGTTCTGGGTCCCTCACTCCAAGAAGGATGTTGAATCATAGAATCATAGAACAACCAGGTTGGAAGGGACCCATCGGATCACTGAGTCCAACCATTCCTATCAAATACTAAACCATGTCCCTCAGGACCTCATCTACCTGTGCCTTAAACACCTCCAGGGAAGGTGACTCAACCACCTCCCTGGGCTACCTATTCCAATGCCAATGAGGGGCTGGAGTGAGCCCAGAGGAGGGAATGGAGCTGGGGAAGGGGCTGGAGAACAAGGGTTCTGGGAGACCTGGGTCTGTTTAGCCTGGAGAAGAGGAGGCTGAGGGGAGACCTCATCACATTCTGCATCTCCTGCAAAGGACATTGTAGTGAGGTGAGTGTTGGTGTCTTCTTCCAAGTAACCAATGATAAGATGAGAGGAAATAGAAATGGAAATTGCACCAGGGAAGGTTTAGATTGGGCTGACAGTTGGGCTCCATGAGCTGAGATGTCCTTTGCAACCTTAATGATTTTATGATTCTACGATTCCTAGACTTTGTCTTTAAAGGCAGATTCCTGAAGGGTGAAGGTCCCAGCTGCTCTTTTAAGTGACTCCTGTGACAAGAGGTTTAACATGGCTAAATGCCGGGTCCTGCACTTAGGGCACAACAACCCTATGCAGAGCTACAGACTGGGAGAAGTCTGTCTAGAAAGCTGCCAGAAGGAGAGGGACCTGGGGGTGTTGGTCGGCAGTGACTGACCATGGGCCAGCAGTGTGCCCAGGTGGCCAAGAAGGCCAATGGCATCCTGGCTTGGAGCAGAAATGGTGTGACCAGCAGGGCCAGGGAGGTTATTCTCCCTCTGTACTCAGCACTGGTGAGGCTGCTCCTTGAATCCTGTGTTCAGTTGTGGGCCCCTCAGCACAAGAAGGATGTTGAGGCTCTGGAGCGAGTCCAGAGAAGACCCATGAAGCTGGTGAAGGGGCTGGAGAGCAGGCCCTATGAGGAATGGTTGAGAGAGCTGGGGGTGTTTATCCTGGAGAAGAGGAGGCTGAGAGGAGACCTCATTACTCTCTACAACTACCTGAAAGGAGGTTGTAGAGAGGAGGGAGCTGGGCTCTTCTCCCAAGTGACAGGGAGAAGAGGGAATGGCCTCAAGCTCCACCAGGGGAGATTTAGGCTGGAGATTAGGAGGAGGTTTTTCATGGAAAGGGTCATTGGGCATTGGAACAGGCTGCCCAGGGAGGTGGTTGATTCCCCTTCCCTAGAGGTGTTTAAGGGACGAGTGGATGAGGTCCTGAGGGACATGGTTTAGTGATTGATGGAAATGGTTGGACTCGATGATCTGGTGGGTCTCTTCCAATCTGGTGATTCTGTGATTCTAAGATTCTAAGAGTCCAAGAAGGAGCCAAGGTGACGTTATCCTTTGGCACCACCAGCCTTGTTCAGGCAGGGTGGAGGAACATGGACTGTCACTGCAGAGCTGGCGTGGTGGGAGGCACATGAAACCATCACCCAGAGCCTGTTCTTTGCTCCAGACCTCCTGACGAGTCTCGTGCCACAAACATCTCAGCAGGAAGACTTTGGAGCCCAGAAGTCTGTTACTGCCAGGTTTGCATGGTATTGGTGGATATTTACAACCCAAATCTCCTCTTCTTTATCAGTCCTGCCTCTTCCCAGGACCCAAGGAGAGCTCTGGTGTCTGTGGGGCAGCCTTGTGGGGTTTGCAGAGGTTCTTATCTCAGACGGCTTCTCCAGGGCTGTGTTGCTCCTTCTCAAATAGCTCTTCCGAACCCAAACTCACTTGGTAGCCTCCGCTCAGTTTCTGATGACGGAAAGGCAGGGAAACGGAGTAACTATGGAGTCAGGAGATCCTCAGGTGGTGCAGATAGTGGCTGGAGGGGACCAGGGAGCAGTAGGTCCCTTTGGGGCTGAGGCGGGTGGAGGGAACGCGCTCAGCATCTGGCAAACGTCTGCACCAGGCAGCTGCAGCCTCCTCTCCAAAAATTCTAAGGTCAGCGCAGAAGGACACGGCCAACCCTCCCTCGACCTCCCTTCTCACCCCGGCCTCCTTTTTTTCCCTTTTTTTTTTTTCTTTTTCAGCGATGCATTCTTCAGCCCAAACAACATTCTTGACTCGAGATTTGAGGCAATCTGGAGGGAATGGGTCACTCGGAGACGGCGCGACTGCCGAGCGAGCCTTCGGGCTCTGCTGGAAACTCTGAGTCGGAGTGTGGGCTGCCAGGGCGATGCTCTCAGCGCGGCTCCTGTGCGTTAGCATGGCGTGATGCTCCTGAGGTCACCTCCTTTCCATGGAAGGTGCTTCAGAGCTTCTCTTGCATGGTTTTCGAAGGTCCGGCGCAGGCTTTCCCTGGCTGGAAATGGGATGAGAGGCAGCTCTCAGCTGGGAGTCCTTGCCTGCTGTCTGCTCCCCTCCCGAGGAACACCCAAGGTTGTGAAATCGCTGGATGGCTGCAGCCTCGCTCGCTTGCATCCCATGCCCTGACCCCAGCTACCCTCTGCCATGTAGCTCCAAAAAAAAAAAAACCCTGCACGCTCGAGGTGTCTTGACAGTAAAAATAAGGTGAGTGCCAACTTCTGACCCCTTGCTGCTCCCTGGATGTGCTACGTGGACCCGGTGCCACCCCAGAGTGATCATAGAATCATAGAATCATAGAACAACCAGGTTGGAAGGGACCCATTGGATCTTCTAGTCCAACCATTCCTATCTAACACTAAACCAAGTCCCTCAAGACCTCATCCACCCGTCCCTTAAACACCTCCAGGGAAGGGGAACCAACCATCTCCCTGGGCAGCCTGTTCCAATGCCCAATGACCCTTTCTGTGATACTCACAGTCCCGTGCGAGCAGCCCTGCAACCTCTGCCCTGCAGCCTTGCTCCCCATTGTGGTCTGGCAGTAGCCAGAGCCAGGCTGTGTGGTAGCCACAGGAGGCTCCTACTTGCCTCCAGATCTCTCAGAGCCAAGGGAGGGAGAGCAAACCCCAAATTGCCCCTTGCCCTCCCCAGCCGCTGGCTTGGCGCTGGGAATCACTAATTTGGCTGGAGATTTTGCCCCGTCCCACCGTAATTACAGGCTGCTTTTAGGGCTCTGGAGCCTCCTGTAATAAATCCCTGGTCTCTCGGGGTCCGCGGGTTATTATGGGGTGGATTCAACCCTCCCAGCACCCAGACCCAGGAATGTGCCTGCAGCCTGTTCCGCAGCTCCCAGGCCCATGGACGTGGCTCTGGATACTCCATGGACTCAGTATCTGCGCTCTCATCCCTCTCCCTGCAAACCCAAGATAACGGATTTCTCTAAATCTCTGTGAGCTCCGGTGCCTCTGCCCTTGCAGCGTGGCTGGTGTCCTGGGCTGCGCTGGGAGACGATGTCTCAGCACAAAGAGGGTCAGAGCTTATTACAGCCACTGTAAAAAAGTGTTTGAAAAGGTTAAGTGCTTAATTTGGAACAGAGCTGGAAACTATGAAGCGTTTCCTCACCCGGTCGCTCCCTTTGCCGGTCCCTGAACGTGTGCTTTACATTGCTAACAGCTCCATGGCCAACACAGGCTGGTCAGGAACACGCAGCGAAATACCTCTCGGAGCCTTCTGGTTTTGCAGAGGAGCCAGGAGAGCGATTTGTACAAGATGAGCCAAGAGCAAAGCCATTCGAGGGGACAGCGAGGTAGCTCCCAGCTGCAAAGATCATAAAGTCCCATCAGAAGTCACAGGCTCTGCTGCTGCTGTCTGTGATTTATTGCCTGTGCCCAAAGCTTGTGATGCATCCTCATTACTCTCTACAACTACCTGAAAGGAGGTTGTAGAGAGGAGGGAGTTGGGCTCTTCTCCCAAGGGACAAGACAAGAGGGAATGGCCTCAAGCTCCTCCAGAGGAGATTTAGGCTGGAGATTAGGAGGAGGTTTTTCATGGAAAGGGTCATTGGGCATTGGAATAGGCTGCCCAGGGAGGTGGTTGATTCCCCTTCCCTGGAGGTGTTTTAGGGACGGGTAGATGAGGTGCTGAGGGACATGGTTTAGTGTTTGATAGGAATGGTTGGACTGGATGATCCGATGTGTCTCTTCCAACCTGGTTGTTCTATGATTCTATGATTCTATGATCCTGCCCCTGCTCCCCAGGGGGATGGATGCCCAAGCCCAGAGCACCTCTGCTTGGCTATTGCAGGAGAAATCATCTCCACTGGGCTGTGGCAGCAGCTTCCAGCCCCTTGCGAGACCTTAGAGGGGCTTAGAGGCATGGGAAGCCCCAAGATATTGCCCTCTGTGCTTTGAGGTTGAGCAAAATTGTTCTGCCGGGTCCCAGTTGCCTCTTTTCTTCCCACTGTGGCATCAAGGTAGCTCTGAAGGCTGCCAGGCTCTGGCTGCAGCTGTCCAAGGAGCAGAAGGAAAATATGCAGCGTTTCCTTGCTCAGAGCCTTCAATTCATGTTTTCAAAGGCCCTTTGAATGCCTGGCTCCTCTCTGAAGCCTTCCAGCTCTCCTGAACAAACAGCAGAAGGGAACAGGTTCATTCCAGCCTATTGACTTGAGGCTCCAGGATGGGGAAAATCTCATGTCATGTTGCCTACAAGCAGGGAGCCTCAGAGCCCTCTTTGCAAAGCACTGAGCCCAACAACCCCATCTCTGTCTGTCCCCAACCCTGTTCCCCAGCCCCAGGTCTCTCCAGCTTTGAGGGTTTGGCGCACACCTCCTCCTCCTCCTCCTCCAAGATGAGCTCGGTACCCAACCTCTCTGCAAACAGGGTTGCAGTGACACCGAGAGCCAAATATAAACCCATCTAGAGATTAATAAATTATAAGCAGCAGTCTGAGCCGCAGCAGACGGCAAACAAGGAGAGGGTCCTGGGAACTGCATTCCCAGCTCAGCAGGGACCATCAGCGAGGAGCAGGCTGAACACCCCCTGTCCTGGGCAGCCTTTAAACCCACACATCTGTCATTGCTGTTAAAAGAAGGATGTTGAGGTTCTGGAGCAAGTCCAGAGAAGAGCAACAAAGCTGGTGAAGGGGCTGGAGAACAGGCCCTATGAGGAGCAGCTGAGAGAGCTGGGGTTGTTTAGCCTGGAGAAGAGGAGGCTGAGAGGAGACCTCATTACTCTCTCCAACTACCTGAAAGGAGGTTGTAGAGAGGAGGGAGCTGGGCTCTTCTCCCAAGGGACAGGGGACAGGACAAGAGGGAATAGCCTCAAGCTCCACCAGGGGAGATTTAGGCTGGAGATTAGGAGGAAGTTTTTCACACAGAGGGTCATTGAGCATTGGAATAGGTTGCCCAAGGAGGTGGTTGATTCACCTTCCCTGGAGGTGTTTAAGGGACGTGTGGATGAGGTCTTGAGGGA
Source organism: Coccyzus lansbergi (assembly GCA_033558105.1). Lineage (NCBI taxonomy): Eukaryota > Metazoa > Chordata > Aves > Cuculiformes > Coccyzidae > Coccyzus > Coccyzus lansbergi. The sequence goes on from JAUMJK010001349.1 coordinate 101,703, forward strand.
CTTGGCTTATTGTTTGATAGGAATGGTTGAACTCGATGATCCGATGGGTCTCTCTGTGATTCTATGATGCTCTTAAAATGCGCAACTATCCATACTTATTCCCTTGTTAACTGAAATCCAAGCAGATCTGGGGTGGTGGAGCTGCTGGGTAGGGGTGAAGACAGGGTCTGATCCTGTCCTGCTGTGCCCTCTGTAGCTGAGAGCATCTCAGCAGCTCTGGGATGGGCACCTCAGCCCATCCCAGGTGCCAATGCTTCCCTCCAGCCTCCCCAGTCCCTCTGCGAAGGTCACACCACTCATCTCCTCTTCCAAATGGGGCGCAGGCTGTTTTTCTCTCTGAAGCATCTGAAATATGAAAAAAAAAAAAAAAAAAATTAAAGAAGAAAAGCGAAACATTAGCTGCCTGAGAAACCCATTAAGGTTTCTGCCACCTGGCTTCCCGCGCTAGCAAACAAATCAAACTGTCCCACTGCCCGCAGCCTCTTCACTCTGGCATCGTTCTGCGTGGAGCAGATCTCAGCCCTCCTGTGAACCTCTGCCCTCCTCGGCTCTGGCTCCTGTTGCCGTCCTTGGGCTTCTTCCGAGCTGCAAACTCTCCTCCAGATTAAAGGCAGGCATGGTTTTCTTTTCTTTCTTTCTTTTTTTTTTTTTTTTTTTTTTTTTTTATAAGAGTGAAATATAAAAAAAAGCTTTGGAGATAAACAGGAGCAAGAAGCAGGGCGTGGGCGGCCGCTGCTTGCGCTGTTGTTCAGCTGAATTGAGTTGTCTGGGGGGAAAACTTGGGATCCTAGCAGCACCTTCGCAATTCAGAGGGATAAAAAGAGCACTTGGAAGGAGATGGTGGTGGAGGGACAGGAGCATCTCCTCAAATCTGGGGAGGTGATATCCCTCGGCCATGCCCCAAGGCTCTGGGGTGCATCCCTTGTGCCCTGTTCACCTTTTCCCCCTGCAACGTGGGCACTGGGATGTGGATCATGCCCTGCAGCCCCGTGGAGTGAGGGGCTGCTGGGGGGGTCCGTGGGCAGCCGCAGCAGAGCTGGGGGTGGGCTGGGTGCTGCAGAGCTCACGTGGGTGCTGTCAGCCCATGAGCAATAATTAGCCATGATCAAAGCAGCTTCTTCCCAACAACCCTGACTACGGCTGCTTGGGAAGCTCGGTGAGCGGTTCGGCTGCCGCCAGCGAGAAAACAACACCTGTTCCTGCCCGTGGGCAGGTGCCTTATGCAGGGAGATGTCTCCAGGGGCTGAGCTGCTTCTTGGGACCCCCTGAGAACCATCAGAGGGATTCAGAGGAGCTGGGGATGACAGAGCTGCATGTGGGTCACTGTTGTGCAGGGCACGGTAAGGGTGCACTTCCAGCCTGGCAGCGACGACGTATCCATTGCTGCATCTGAGGCTCTGGAGCAAGTCCAGAGAAGAGCAACGAGGCTGGTGAAGGGGCTTCAGAACAGAACCTAGGAGGAGCGGCTGAGAGAGCTGGAGTTGTTTATCCTGGAGAAGAGGAGGCTGAGAGGAGACCTCATTACTCTCTACAAGTACCTGAAAGGAGGTTGTAGAGAGGAGGGAGCTGGGCTCTTCTCCCAAGGGACAGGGGACAGGATGAGAGGGAATGGCCTCAAGCTCCACCAGGGGAGATTTAGGTTGGAGATTAGGAGGAGGTTTTTTACAGAAAGGGTCATTGGGCATTGGAATAGGCTACCCAGGGAGGTGGTTGATTCCCCTTCCCTGGAGGTGTTTAAGGGACGGGTGGATGAGGTCTTGAGGGACATGGGTTAGTGTTAGATAGGAATGGTTGGACTAGAAGATCCGATGGGTCCCTTCCAACCTGGTTGTTCTATGATTCTATGATTCTATGATCTCTGCAAGTCAAGCAGAGAGAGTTAAAGCAAAGCAGAAGGAGAACCTGTCAGCTCCTTTGGGACTGGAGCAGGCTGAGAAGTCTGATGGTGTAGCTGCCAAGTCACTGCAGCTTGCAATTTGGCCCCTCCAGCCCCCGCACCCCTGCCACCGGCTCTTGACTGGGTTATCCCAGCAGAGCATCCCTGCTCTGAGCTGGCACTACCCCTTGCCCTCGAGCCAGAGGCTGGCAGACCTCTGCTCCTCTGCCCCTGCCTGGATTCTGCTCCTCCTCGGTGCACACAGCAGGAGGACTGGATGAGCCGTGCCCTGGCCATGCTGCATGTGGTTTGATAAATTCTTGCTTTGTTTTCTTTCCATTTCCGCTGGGCCGCTCCGAGGACAGTGTGTGCGGGACAGCTGCCAGCTGCCTCCACTCCATTGTCCTCCCTGAGTGCACCAGTGGCTTCTCCTCTTGCCCTTGGGGTGCCTGTTTGTGCTGGGAAAAGCCGTTTCCAGGACCCAGCCCCTGGCTGCTGTGGCTCTGTGGATGTGTGAGATGCTCCCGTGCTCTGCTCTGTAGAAGCAAGTAGGATTCCAGGGCATCCAGAAAAGCCCCATTCTCCTCTGAACCAGTTCCAGCAAATTCCCCGCTTGCCTCCCAGTCCGTCCTCTTGCTCAGGGCTTGCACCTCTGTTGCATCTCCACCTCCAAGGCTCCCGAAACCCTCCAAGTGGTTTTTGATAGGAATGGTTGGACTAGAAGATCCGATGGGTCCCTTCCAACCTGGTTGTTCTATGATTCTATGATTCAATTATTCTTCCCCCTGATCCTCTCCATCCTTCCCTTTGCAATTGTGTATGGGAACCCCAGAACCTCTCCCTAGCTGTCAACCTCAGTTTTGTTTCTGCCTTCAAAGAAAGAGGGAAACCACCAGCTGAGCCCAGGAGCTGATCCCAGCTGCCGCAGGACTGAGGGGGAAAAGGGATGCCTGGTGCTTTGGGTGTGGAAGGGCTGAACCTGAGCCGTGGGTCTGGTTTTGGGGATCATAGAATCATAGAACAACCAGGTTGGAAGAGACCCATCGGATCATCGAGTCCAACCTGTCTGCAGGCAACCATCCTCTCTGCTGTCACATCCAAGCATACTGTGTGAGTATCCCACCGTGTCAGGGACACAGGACACCCCCAAGGATGTGAAAACACCGGAGGTGTTCCCCATCTCCTTGGGAAGAGCCAACCTGGTTGTGGCTCAGCCCCAAGACTGGAGTTTGCTGCCCTCCTTGAGAGAGGTGAGGAGAGGGAAGGGGGTGCCTCAAGCTCCACCAGGGGAGGTTTAGGCTGGACATTAGGAAAAGATTTTTCACAGAAAGGGTCATTGGGCAGTGGCAGAGGCTGCCCAGGGAGGGGATTGAGTCCCCTTCCCTGGAGGGGTTTAAGGGACAGGTGGACGAGGTGCTGAGGGACATGGGTTAGTGATTGATGGGAATGGTTGGACTTGATGATCCGATGGGTCTCTTCCAACCTGGTGATTCTATGATTCTATGAGACTGAGCTAAAAACAGGACTGAGAGGAACATGGATTATGACTCCCCAGGAGTATCACCAGGGAAAACAGCTCCTGCTGTAAGGATTTCCTTCCTTCTTTAGGATTTCTTGGGAGATTGCTGCAGCTCCTGCTCTCCCTGCTGACTGCCAGCTCCCTCCTGGCCAGCTTCGCGCCGCAGGGAGGGGTTGGCTGCCTGCGGCTTTCTCCCTTTTTCCCTGCAAGACGGAGATGCTGATGTGTAAGCTCTGGGTCTCTTTGGCTCCCCAGGTCCTGCATGGCTGGAGCAGCCGCTGCAGGGAGGAGGCAGCCAGGAATCCTCCCCTATGGATGCTGCTGGACTCCTCCAGGCTTCTCCATATACGTTTCCGCTGCTGAACTCCTCTAGGCTTCTCCATATAGGTTTCCGCTGCTGTCTGCTTGTGTTCGATGGGAACGTGCGTCTCCAAAGCAGCGAAGGGATTAATGGGCTGTGAGGAACAGGGCAGCTCTCCCCATGCTGTCCCCATCGTGGCCGGCAGCGGGTGCAACCCCGAAACATCTTCGCTCCGGCATCTCCTCCGAAAAATCCCAACTCAAAAGTGGTTTTACAAGCCTTCGCTTCCAGGGAGCTTGACCTTTTCATTAATAAATCAGCCGCGTTATTGAAGGGATGAATAATACATGCTCACACCCAGCCCTGCGCTAAACTCGATGTGTAAAATTTAATTAATCCTCACATGTAACGCCCCCGAGGGCCCCTGATGAATGGTTACGCGCACAGCTCGGGCTGCCAGCCTACCCGGAACATCCCAGCATCTCGCTTACCCTGGGTGGGTTTCCCTCCAGCAATTTTTTTTTTTGGATTCTTCCTTCTCTGAGTGTTTTAAAGGGGAAAATTCCCCCTTTGCTGCGGAACTGCTAGAGGAAACCCTGGCAGCGTCCTGTCCCCGAGTATTTACCCTGAGTATTATGGGGTTGTTTAGCCTGGAGAAGAGGAGGCTGAGAGGAGACCTCATTACTCTCTACAACTACCTGAAAGAAGGTTGTAAAGAGGAGGGAGCTGGGCTCTTCTCCCAAGTGACAGGGGACAGGACAAGAGGGAATGGTCTCAAGCTCCTCCAGGGGAGATTTAGGCTGGAGATTAGGAGGAAGTTTTTCACACAGAGGGTCATTGGGCATTGGAATAGGTTGCTCAGGGAGGTGGTTGATTCACCTTCCCTGGAGGTGTTTAAGGGATGTGTGGATGAGGTCTTGAGGGACTTGGTTTAGTGTTTGATAGGAATGGTTGGACTAGAAGATCCGATGGGTCCCTTCCAACCTGGTTGTTCTATGATTCTATGATTTCCTCTGGGAAATAATATTGGCGTTTTCTTTCCTCGACCTTTTCCCGACGTGGCTGCTCATAACGTGAAATCCTAAGTAAATGTCTCCATTCAGGTGGATTTAAGAGGAAATGGTGAGCAAACACTGTCACCTCCAGTGCAACCTCCAGGAGAACCTCCCCCCAGGTATTTAAATGGGAATCAACCTCCAAAATGACCTGGATCCCAGCACAGTCCTTCCCTCCAGCTGCTGCATGGGAGGAGTGGGAATGCTTGTTTTTAAACCTGAAAAAGCTTTGACCCTCGTGCAGGGTGCCAGGGAGAGGGTTAATTCAACTCGGAGGGCTGTGTGGTTTGCTCCCAGGCTTTGCTGCTCCCCTGTTTAACCTCCCAAGCACTGGGGGTAAGGAAGGGGCTTCTGCAGCAGCTGCCTTGCTTCTCCCCTGCCAGTCAAACAGGTCAGAGGTCTTGCAGGGAAACCACAGCAGCCCAGGGCTAATTAGCAATCAGTGCAATGAGGTCTGGTAGCGATTACACGCATCCTTTGCCAGGGAGCAGCTGGAGACTCACGTGGCTGGTGCACAGGGGGCTCCTCCAGCAGGACCCCAGACTCCTGCAGCTCAGGCAGGGCAGCACCCACTGCCAGGAGGGGCTTGTGTGTGTGTGTGGCTGGAGCTGGGGGGCTGTGTGCAATGGGGACCCTGGCTCCTGGGGCTGCAGGGGCACTGGCTGTGTGCCCCACTGCTCTGCCTGGGTGCTGGGTGGGGTTGGAGATGGAAACCAGTGGACGGCCAAATGCCCGGTCCTGCACTTGGGGCACAACCAAGAAGGCCTCATCCTGAGAGTATTGAGCTGCCCCACATCCCTTGGACCCCACACCAGAGCTGTCCCACCACGGGACAAGCACAGGACATCCCAGCCTGGTGGTACCTTGGACCATCTCCCAAGCAACGACCAGGGCTGTCACCGTCCTCTCCTCAGCAGTTGGAAATTGTCTCCAGGGCTCAAGAGGGACCACTCCAAGAAGCAGCTTTACAGCCTGAATTTCTCTTCACTACTCTCCGAGCAGGCAGCTGGTGGCCCAGCAAACCACATGCTTCAAACACCAAGTCAGAGCTCCCGAATTCAAGGCTGAGCATTCCCCATCACTCACACACACACACACACACACACACATACACGCCCAGCTGCTGCCTGGTTTCTTTCCATCAGCCACCATCCTGACATAGGAACCAAACTCCTCCTTATGGAGCTGTTGGCTACTGAAGAAAATAGAATCATAGAATCACCAGGTTGGCAGAGACCCATCGGATCATCGAGTCCAACCACAGCCATAGCTACGGATGCAAACAAGCCATGTTTCCATACTGGGCTGGCTCCAGCCCTGTCCTGGTTGCCTGCAGAGTGCGGCATGTGAGGCTTGAGCCATGCATGAAGGTTTTGGTGACCCTGACCTGGCATTTCTGGGTACAGAGGTGCCCCAGGCTGTGCCATCCCCGCTGGCTGCCTGCAGCCACCACGGAGCTCCAGCAGCTCCCGGCAGTGGCACAGAGCAGGTGTCAGAGAGCGGTTAAAGCCTTTGAAACCACTCCTCAGAGGCAACCTGCAGGGCATTTCTGAAGCTGCAGACACTTCAAGACAACCTTGCTCAGAAACATTTAATTGGGAGGGTTGGAAGGGAGAGAGGAGGAAGCTCAGGACATCCACAACCTGCAAGGAGGAGGGAGAAAAGCTGGGAAGGAGCTCTCAGTGCAGAGGCTCCAGCTGTTGCCCCAGCGAAGGGGATACTCCCAGAGCTGTGCAGGCTGCAGCCGAGGGGCAGAGCTGTAAATCCCTCAGGATCATGATAGAATCATAGAATCATAGAACAACCAGCTTGGAAGAGACCCATCGGATCATCGAGTCCAACCATTCCTATCAAACACTAAACCATGTCCCTCAGCACCTCATCTACCCGTCCCTTAAACACCTCCAGGGAAGGTGACTCAACCACCTCCCTGGGCAGCCTATTCCAATGCCCAATCACCCTTTCAGTGAAAAACTTCCTCCTTCTCACTACAATCTTCTTTCAAGGAGATAAAATAAACAATTTTGGAATGAAAAGCAAGGCTTGTTTGGACTGTCCTTCCACAGTTAAAGGTAAGAAAATGGTCAGAACTGGCTTATATCAAAGCCACATTTAAGAGCATGTGAGGAGCTGTTCAAACAGCTTTCACCTCTCCCTGCTGCCATGTAGCCCTCGGATCATCTCCGTGGCCTCCCGTGGACCTGCTCCAACAGCTTCATGTCCTTCTAATCTGAAAATAATCTTAATTATGAAATAAAATGCCTTTTTCTGCTGCACTAGACAGCACTGCGATAAGGTCACGCTGAACCTTTTCACTCTACCCACACAACCAGGGCAGGCTTGGAGTTGTCTAGGCAAGGTGAGCATTGGTGTTTCCCATATTTTAACTGCCCCGAGCAGGACAGGGATTCTCACTTTGCCATCCAGGAAAAGGTTGTGAGAAGGAGGCAGGAAGAGAAACCTAGAAGGAGTTTTCAACTTGCTCCTGCAGCTGTTTCCCCAGTGAAAGCCCCTTCAGTCCCAGGGTGCCCAGCCCCTTGCGTGCAGCCAAGGGTAACATTTGTGCACGTGGAATTATTAGGAAAAGTGTTTATTTTTCAGTGCTGAGATGCCACATGCTTGGATGGGGAGAGGCAGCATCCAGGGCCTGGTTCCTCTGCCAGTGGGAGCAGGCAGAGCTTTCATCCACATGTGACTAATGCCAGCTCACATCAGCTCCGAAACTCACCCCAGAGTCCACGCGTGGTCTCGTCCTCTTCCTTGTGACACCCACAAGCCTTCTCCCAGCAGCGACACCCATGGGTGAAGCTCTCCATCCTTTCAAAGCTTCACCAAAGCCAGTTGGGAGCAGGGGTGGTGGGATGCACACATCACCTCCCAGGAACTCCAGGAGCTAAGCTGGGTCCCACCCGCGGGTCAAGTCATAGAATCATAGAATCACCAGGTTGGAAGAGACCCATCGGATCATCGTGTCCAACCATTCCTATCAAACACTAAACCGTGTCCCTCAAGACCTCATCTACCTGTGCCTTAAACACCTCCAGGGAAGGTGAATCAACCACCTCCCTGGGCAGCCTATTCCAATGCCCAATGACCTTTTCCATGAAAAGTCATCCAGGAAGGATCGATGGGATGTGCCTATTGGGTGCTGGGAATGGAAGAGGGGAGCGAGGGACCGGAGTGGCGAGCGCGGTGTGGCCGTGGCCGTTCTGCGTGCACCAGGGTAGCCGCCGGGGTTGCTGGCACGGCTCGAGCTGCTGGCGAGACGCAGCTGGATGGCTCCGCTTTTTTCCAGGCCTGTGTCTCAGTTTCTCTTCGTTTTATGTGTTTTTATTTCCTATTAAAAGCGCGTTGTCTCATTTCCTCCGTGAAAAACAAGGCTCTTTCAGCAAGATGAATTCCTCCAGCTCCAGCAAAGCTCTGGTCTGCACTGAAAAATAAACAGGCTGTGCAGGACACAGTCATCTTCTCCCCTCTCCTCTCCTCGCCCCACGTCCCTCACTGCCCCTTGGCCTCCACTGCTGATGCTGGAGTTGGATCAAGGCTGCATCCCCTCCCTGGGGACAGAGGGACAGTGTGTGCTGCAGACAGACATCCAGCACCGGTTGTGCCTCCCTTTCTCTTCCAGAAACCTTGTTTCAGGCAGGGTTTGGTGGCAGCTAAAGGAGGAGGAACCAGCAATGTTTTTCCAGGCTGCTGTTTCCCCTTAGCCGTGTTGGGAAGATGTTGGGGACCACAGCGAAGGATCTGGAGCCCTCTCAGTCCCCTGACATCTGCAACCCTCCACCTGCAGGAGAGTCACCTCCTCAGAGGCTACAGGAGCAACTACCAGAGCATCTGCCTCAGCTGGAAGCAGCAGCGCAGATGCCTTCGAGATGAAAACACTTCCTCTGCTGCTCCACCTCCACCTGACATTTGGGAAAGCGGAGCCACAGCTCCCTGGAGTTTTCCAGCTTTCTTAATTGGAGCCATCACACACGCTGCTCGTCATGCCGAAAGGCGTCAAGAGGCAGCGTGGGGCAGCTCTGGCTCCAAGAGGGAGCTCGGAGAGGAGTCATCCCAGGCTGTTGTCTGGGGAACCGTGTGTTTATCCCGGCCAGCAGCGCTGGACAAGACCTTGGCCGGTCGTCTGCAGCCCAGGACATGGCTGAGCTGCTGGGGAACCTGGACCGTGGGTGCACCGAGTTGGTGGGTTCTCAGAACTTCTTTGTGATGGCTCTGAGGGGTCCCAGAGGAGAGGTCACCCACGGAGAGGTCTCTGAGTGAGGAGCGAATGCTCTGTGCTGCTGACCTGTTGCAATAAGCCAGGAAAGAACTGAGCTGCCTGGTGCTGGAGCCCAGCCCAGCACCTTCCCTAAGACCAAACACCCCAGGATGGTGCCTCCATGGGGACAACCCTGCTGGTCTCTTCATCAGCTGCACCTCAGCTCCAACAGAAACCCCTCACGGCTGCAGATAATCACCATTTGGATGTTCATTTTTATTTATGGGGTTGTTTAGCCTGGAGAAGAGGAGGCTGAGAGGAGACCTCATTACTCTCTACAAGTACCTGAAAGGAGGTTGTAGAGAGGAGGGAGCTGGGCTCTTCCAAGTGACAGGGGACAGGACAAGAGGGAATGGCCTCAAGCTCCACCAGGGGAGATTTAGGCTGGAGATTAGGAGGAGGTTTTTCATGGAAAGGGTCATTGGGCATTGGAATAGGCTGCCCAGGGAGGTGGTTGATTCACCTTCTCTGGAGGTGTTTAAGGGACGGATGGATGAGGTCTTGAGGGACTTGGTTTAGTGTTAGATAGGAATGGTTGGACTAGAAGATCCAATGGGTCCCTTCCAACCTGGTTGTTCTATGATTCTATGATTTAACGAATGCTGCAGCTTAGCATCCGCACCCCAGAGCAGAAAGCAGCCTTTCTGGGAGGTGCTGTTGCAGCAGAAAGTTGCTGCAATATGTGATGCCCCAAGGGCAGCTCCTCTGCCCTCTGGAGCTGCCTTGTGCTTCGCTCTTGCTCAGCTCCATCCTGTCCTTCCATGGCAAACACGGTGATGGGCACGGCTGGAGGACAGCAGCTACTGGGAAGGCTCCTGACAGCTGATTTTACCGTGTTGGCAGCTTGGCTCGGCCCTCGGTCTGCTTCTCCTTCAATCAGAAATAAAAGTGCAATATTAAAGTACCCGAGCTTAACTCCCCAGGCAGAGAGAAAACAGAACGATGTTCATTTTCCAGCCCTGAGCTATGTATTTATTATGAGACATCAGTGCTTGTCGAGGCAGAAGGTCTGGCAGGGTTGTGCAGCCGCACCTCGCCAGCCTCCAGCCAAATCCTGCCCGGCTGAGGTGGCCACGGCAGCGACTGTCCCTTCAGAAAGAAAAAAGAAACAACAAGAAGAAATGAGATGAGGCTGCGGCGTGTTGTTTTCACGACTTCCCAAAGCTCCCTTGGGAGGTTGAGGGCCATGGGAACAAATTCTCCCTAGGGATGGGACCAGGCGTGATGCTTGGAGAGAGCACAGGGGGCTGGGAAAAGCCATGGGAGCTTCCAGCATGAGGTCTGAGACTTCAAAGGGAAGGCACAGCAATACCCAGAGCTGGTATTGCCTGGCCTGGCCTCTGAGCAACATCTCGGGTCCTCCCAGGCGTGGGGTGAGGAGCAGCTGTAGTTACTGAGTGTGTGTGATTGCGTTAGCTAGGGAGTTATCAAAAGCCCTGAGCTGCTGGGAGCAGAAGGTGCTGGCAGGGAGGCTGCTGGTAGCAGCTCAGTCACTTCTGGATGGAGGAATGAAGGTTTGTACCTTCAGCCAGTAATTCCAGCCAGTTTTTGAGCCTGGGTGAACGGCAGAAGCATCAGAGGGATGAGCCAGACAAGGTCACCCTCTCCAAGCCGTGGGTGCTGGTGCTGTGCTGGGAGCTGAGGACATACAACGTGGTGAGCGGCATCAGGTGGGGTTTGGTGCCTTGTACGGAGGTTTTTAACTACGGTCAGTGGTTGTTTGGGGTTTGTGGACTTGGATTTGCTGCGGGAGTGTTTGTGCCTTCATCTGAGGGCTTCACAAGTCAGAGAAGATTGAAAGTGCAGGTCTGGTGGTAGCCCACGGGGACTGGCTGTGTTTACTGGACTTCGGGAATGCTATGGATGAGGGAGGAAATAACACATGCGCAAAATCCTCTGAGGATGCAGAACTGGGAAGATTTGCAAATACCAGAGAGGACAGAGAGGTTAGAAAAACCTACAGGAAACACAAAGGCCCAATTCGGAAAACAGAAAGCAAATCCATCTGGAGGGGAGTGGGGAATGGCAGCAGCCAGTATCAGATGCTGTCAGCTCCTGGGAGAGGGTCTGGGAAAGGCATCCAGGAGGTGCCTGCTCTAGCATCCCTGTTTTCAGAAGAGGCAAAAGGGGTTCTGTCAGCTTGAATCCCTGCTAGCCGTGTTGTCCAAGCAGCTCAGCTCCTGGCTGAGCAAGCAGGCAAGTTTTGGGGGATGCTTGAGCTCAGCAAGAGCTGAGCTCCATATCAGACCCATGAGCGGTGGCTGGCAGGAACCTGTTAGCCTGATCCTGCTCTCTGGCTGCAGCCCTGTGCTCTCACAGCCACTTTATCCCACGGGCACCAGCTGCGATTGTAATCCCCAGGCTGAAAATGCTCCTTTTGGCTGCGGGTGTTGCCTCTGGGCTCCTGCCCCAGCCCCAGCGCCATGAACACTGAGCAGGGGTGCAGGGATTGCTGCCAATCCATCACTGCCCCTCTGCTAAATGGCTGTGGTTATCCTGGAGAGCAAAGGCAGGGAGCGTGTCCTCAAGTACAAGGGGCAGAGAGCATGAATAATAATCCTGTGTCGCAACGCTAGAGGGAAATAACTCCACCTCTTGGCAGCAGGGGCAAGCAGGGAGCTGCTCTCACGCTGACACCATGGGGCAAGAGCCTAAAGAGCTTTGGGGGTGTGGGATGAGATGCTGAGTGGCTCCGTTCCCACAGTTTCTGACCCATCACCCTTTTTGCTGCCTCGCAAACCCAGGGGGCTCAGTGCTTCTCCTCGGCACCCAATTCTTGTACAGAACCCCTTGCCCCTGCTGCTGATGTGCGAGAGCTGGGATTCTGCTGCCACTGGGGTTGGTTCCACGTTGTGCTTGGACTGTCTCCCTGCCCATCACAGGGGGATTGGAAGTAAATGCAGTGGGTCCTGCACTTGGGCCACAACAACCCTATGCAGAGAGAAGTCTGGCTGGAAAACTGCCAGGAGGAGAGGGACCTGGGGGTGTTGGTCGACAGCCGACTGACCGTGAGCCAGCAGTGTGCCCAGGTGGGCAAGAAGGCCAAGGGCATCCTCGCTTGGATCAGAAACAGTGTGACCAGCAGGGCCAGGGAGGTTCTTCTCCCTCTGGACTCAGCACTGGTGAGACCAAATCTTGAATCCTGTGTTCAGTTGTGGGTCCCTCAGCACAAGAAGGATGTTGAGGCTCTGGAGCGAGTCCAGAGAAGAGCAACGAAGCTGGTGAAGGGGCTGGAGAACAGGCCTTATGAGGAGCGGCTGAGAGAGCTGGGGGTGTTTAGCCTAGGAAAGAGGAGGCTGAGAGGAGACCTCATTGCTCTCTACAACTACCTGAAAAGAGGGAGCTGGGCTCTTCTCCCAAGTGACAGGGGACAGGACAAGAGGCAATGGCCTCAAGCTCCACCAGGGGAGATTTAGGCTAGAGATTAGGAGGAAGTTTTTCACACAGAGGGTCATTGGGCATTGGAACAGGCTGCCCAGGGAGGTGGTTGATTCACCTTCCCAGGAGGTGTTTAAGGCACAGGTAGATGAGGTGCTGAGGGACATGGTTTAGCGTTTGATAGGAATGGTTGGACTTGATGATCCAATGGGTCTCTTTCAACCTGGTTGTTCTATGCTTCTAAATAACCTTTAAGATCTACTCCAACACAAACTATTCTGTGATTTTTATCTCCATCCCTCCTGGGGAAGCATCCGCCTGCGTAAGGCAGACCCCTGGTCACCCAGGGCAGTGGGAGCAGGGAAGCTTGACGCAGCGTGGAGGCTGTGGGAGGATTAAAGGCAGATTGATTGAGCCTTAATAGCTGCGTCGTAAATTCCTTCTCCAAATGCTGTTTGAGAGCAGCGAAATCCCGGTGTTCCCAGCGCTCCCTTGCTTATTAAACAACCTAATGAAGTGATTTGATTAAATGCAGGGAAGTCTTTCCGAGTGCTCGGGTGCTTTGTGCAGCAACCTGAGATTATTGAAACTGTTACTTGGGAGATGCTGTGTTTTTCAGATGCACCTCGTTAACCGGAGCTGGGTTCCAATTTCGCAGTAGTTAATCATTGCCATCCTTGTTTGCCAGTTGGCTCCTGGCAGCGCAGGAGAGCCCTAAGCCTGTGTCCAGGTGATGGGCTTGAACCCAGCAACGAAAAAGCATGTGCCCCTCTGCTCATATAGCTCAGGAGTTGAGTGACTCTGTGGAAAATAAGAGCCTGAGCTGGTGGCAGGGCTTCTCCCATAGAAAGAAATGGGGCTTCTCCCATAGAAAGAAATGGGGCTTCTCCCATAGAAAGAAATGGGGCTTCTCCCATAGAAAGAAATGGGGCTTCTCCCATAGAAAGAAATGGGGCTTCTCCCATAGAAAGAAATGGGGCTTCTCCCATAGAAAGAAATGGGGCTTCTCCCATAGAAAGAAATGGGGCTTCTCCCATAGAAAGAAATGGGGCTTCTCCCATAGAAAGAAATGGGGCTTCTCCCATAGAAAGAAATGGGGCTTCTCCCATAGAAAGAAATGGGGCTTCTCCCATAGAAAGAAATGGGGCTTCTCCCATAGAAAGAAATGGGGCTTCTCCCATAGAAAGAAATGGGGCTTCTCCCATAGAAAGAAATGGGGCTTCTCCCATAGAAAGAAATGGGGCTTCTCCCATAGAAAGAAATGGGGCTTCTCCCATAGAAAGAAATGGGGCTTCTCCCATAGAAAGAAATGGGGCTTCTCCCATAGAAAGAAATGGGGCTTCTCCCATAGAAAGAAATGGGGCTTCTCCCATAGAAAGAAATGGGGCTTCTCCCATAGAAAGAAATGGGGCTTCTCCCATAGAAAGAAATGGGGCTTCTCCCATAGAAAGAAATGGGGCTTCTCCCATAGAAATGCTGCTATTTGAGCTTGGGCTGCAACTGCAGAGCAGAGTGTGGTGGATATGCCTTTCATCTCCCTGGGGTGAGCGCTGGGAAGACTGTGGCACGACTGCTGCTCTGCCTCCAGTGGGAAACCAGCACCGGGTGGGATGTTGTGCGGCCGCTGCCAGGGGCTCCTCTAAATCCGGTAATTAATAGCAGTGGTGGTGAAAAGAACTGGTGAGTTTAAGCAGAAGAAGAGGAGAGTCCAGGCTGCAGAGGAAGAGTGGGAAGGAGCAGCATGAGTAACAGGCATAAAAAGAGAGGAGGCAATGTGACCTCTGCAGATACACAAATTACTCAGCTCCTTCTGGCTGCATCAAAGATTTCTGACTCACCAGCCTGGGGATTTAACCCCTGGATCTTGCGCAGCGCTGGCAGGCAGCTGGAGGGATGCAGAGGCTGCTCTGGCTCCTGGCCCGTGCGGGAGCGTGGCAGGGGGCTGCCAGGCATCCCCCATCCTCTTCCAGGTGGATCCAGGTGCCCTCTGGGTCTTGGGGACACAGTGAGTTTGCACAAGGACCCTGGGACTGAGGAGGAGGGATGAAGATGGAAGTGGAAGGATGAGGACCATCCGTTCCAGCCACCTGCAGTGCAGCTCTCAGCTCCTGTAAATACGCTTTGCTTGCCCTCTGTCCCTGGCCTTGGGGGCTACCTGGAGCTGGCTGGGGCCAGAGAGTGACTGAGAGGCCATGGGGGGATCTGAGGTTGTAGAGAGGAGGGAGCTGGGCTCTTCTCCCAAGGGACAGGGGACAGAACAAGAAGGAATGGCCTCAAGCTCCACCAGGGGAGATTTAGGCTAGAGATTAGGAGGAAGTTTTTCACAGAAAGTGTCATTGGGCATTGGAATAGGCTGCCCAGGGAGGTGGTTGATTCCCCTTCCCTGGAGGTGTTTAAGGGACGGGTAGATGAGGTCCTGAGGGAGATGGTTTAGTGTTTGGTAGGAATGGTTGGACTCGATGATCCGATGGGTCTCTTCCAACCTGGTTGTTCTATGATTCTATGTTCTCCTTGTGAAGATCCAGCACCTTCCTGGTTTAGCCCTGCCCCAGCTCTTCTTCCCTTTGGGGATAGAAAGCTCTGGTGCAGCCTCCAGATAGCCCTGTCCTCCCTGCTCTCCCTCCTTGAAAGGGTTAAACCCTCCGTAGCTTGGGGTTGTTGCTCCCTTACATCTCTCTAGGTGAATAATCGAAACCAGGTTGCTACTGAGTAGAACTGCTTGTTAGGAGAGTGTTTGAATTGCTTCACCGCTCACTGAGCTTGGCCTGAAAAGATGGGGAGAGCCCCAAATGCTGATGGACATTGGAGACCATTGACCTTTTTCCAAGAGCAGGAAGGGAAGGTCTAGGGGGATAGCGGCATAGGAAATGTTCTACTCCCTCTCGCCTCAGTTCACCTGGAAAAACAGGAAAGGGAAGAGGAGAAAGATAATCCAGCAAATGAGGGAAAACAGCTGCAGGAGGCAATGTAAAGGCTGTGCCCAGGGAGCTGTGCCGGGGAATGGCTGGAAACAGGCTGGGAGCAACTGGGGAGAGACTGGACAATAAGGGATGGAGCTCAGCTAGGTGGAAAGTAAGGGAGGAGCTTGATTTATTTGCTGTTTCCCTTCATCACCTCTGCTTCCAATTTTCACCACGGTTTGCGAAGACTCTCTCACAAAGCTTGTGCAACAACTGGACCAGCTTCACACGGGAACAGACTTGGAGCAAAAGCGTCGCCAACAAAACAATCCTGGAGCTCGACCTGGGCCTCGATTGATAACCTTGACTATCGAGCCTCTGGAATTTGTGGAAGCCAAGCTGGGATTTCACCAAGACAACTTTCATTGAGGTTTCCTGCACTGCCAGAAGAGGCAGAGACCTCGGCTCAGCAGCCTCTCCTGGTGTGTTGCCTTTTCCATTTCTGGACCTCGGTTGATCTCGGTTTAAAATAAGGAGAGAGAGTGAGCGACGACTGGAGCTGGACAGGATCAGGGGTTTCAGTTTCACTGGAAAGGCCCCATATTCTACTTTTTTATTTTCCACTCCAATATAATATAAAAACAAAAATAAGACTATTTTCCGTAAAACAGAACTGTTGGAAAAAAATCTCCCTTGGAATTGAAGGAAATGTTTTGCTTTTATTTTTTTTTAAATACAATCAAAATATTTCGCCTCTATTTTTACTTTCAGTAAATCCCTTAATGGAAAAGAGAGCCTGTTTTTAGGGATGCGATTTCACCTGCACTCGCTGGCTTTTGCAGTGCTTGGCAACCTGGGGTGAGGTGTGCTTGGAGCTGCAGGGTCTGTGGGTGCTTTGCCAACCCTGAAGCTGCTGCCCTGTTCTGAGACAAAGAGTTGGGCTGAATCATAGAATCATAGAATCATCAGGTTGGAAGAGACCCACTGGATCATCAAATCCAACCCTTCCTATCAAAGGAAGGGATCTCAGAGCTGTTACTCAGCCTTTGCTGCTGGTTCGTGTCTCCAAAATGGAACTGGTGAACACAAGCATCTCCCAGACCTGAAGGCATCACTAGTGTTGCTGCTGCTGCCACCCAGGAGATGCTGAACCTCTCATCCAGCCTGAAAAAAAAAAAAAACAAAACCCACCAGCAAAGCCAGTGTTTGTTTTTTGGATCCTACAGGTTATAGATGCATTTTTTTAAAAAGTTCAGCAAAGCCAGATTGGATGAAAACTCGAAGACAGAGCTTAGAGTTGTGCTACTACTGTTTTATGAACACTACATTGCTTGAAAAAAAGATATCGTTCCTTTTGTTTTTCTATTTATTGCCTGTGTGTGCACTTCCTGGCCACATAAAGTCTATCAGACCTGGTAGACTGATTTTAATCCTCTCTAGGCTGCCCAGGGAGGTGGTTGATTCACCTTCCCTGGAGGTGTTTAAGGCACCTGTGGATGAGGTGCTGAGGGACGTGGTTTAGAGATTGGTGGGAATGGTTGGACTCGATCTGATGGGTATCTTCCAACCTGGTGATTCTATGAAATTAGGTGCTGACCTCCCCCTGCCAGCAGCTGAGGGGATTTCTGCTCCATCCCTTTGCACAACTGAGCCTCAAATATTTGGGTGATGAGTGGCCAAGCAAAGCCAGGGGAAGGACTTTCATAGAATCACCAGACTGGAAGAGACCCACTTAATCATCGAGTCCAACCATTCCTATCAAACACTAAACATACCCCTTAGCACCTCGTCCACCCATCCCTTAAAACCCTCCAGGGAAGGTGACTCAACCCCCTCCCTGGGCAGCCTGTTCCAATAGATACTAATGGATACTACTTTGTGTGATGAGTTGATGTTCTGGATGATTCCCAGCTCTACCAAGGGTTAATTAAAGCCCTGCACTTCTCTAGGGTGAAAGGGAAGTGTTTGTGGGAAGGGGGGTGTGAGGATACAGCCCTTGGACTGCTCTGGGAAAGGTTTTGGAAATCTGATGCTGCTTCCAGTACTTCCCTCCTCAACAGCTGCCCATGTGCAGCACCAGCGAGGAAGAGTTAACTCTTCCCTGCAAGCATACTTAGGGATGAATTTCTTAGGGATGGAAGAGACCTATTTCCCATGGGATCTTTATTCCTTGAAGGAGGAGCAGAGGAGATCATAGAATCATAGAACAACCAGGTTGGAAGAGACCCATCGGATCATCGAGTCCAACCATTCATTTGGGCTCTGCCATTGCCTCTTCTCATGGCTCTGGACCACTTAAGGTGGAATTGCCGGAAGCAGCTGTGGGTCTTGCTCTATTAGATCTCCAGCTGGAGATATTCTGGAATTGCTTGCTTTTTTTTTTTTTTTTTTTTTTTTTGATAGGTATGGTTGGACTCGATGAGCTGGTGGGTCTCTTCCAACCTGGCGATTCTGTGATTCTATGATTCAAGTAGCCCCAAATGGGTCTGGAGGGAGTGGGGTAACTCAAGCAAGAGGGGTGAGGGCAGAACCTGTGAGTCAGACCATATTCTGAATGCAGGAAAGCACAGATGGAAGCTTGGTGGGGTAGGATGAGATGTGATGCTGCCTGGGGCAGCTCTGCAGCCGGGCAGGACCCAGGCGAGGAGCTGGGTAAGGCTGGGTGTCTTCAGGGGTCTGGCGCAAAGGTCAGGGAGAGATGGAGCAAGTCAAAGCCCTTGGCAACTCTTGGCAGTTAGAAAACTGAGCTGAATTTATAACTGTAATATTTGGATTTGTTTCTGAATCTCTCTGGGGGTTTGACAGCTGCCTGTTTTCTACTCTCACGCTGCCGAACTACAGAGGCAAATCCGTACCACATGTGATGTGCAATAATGCAATGGGGCCACTGAGATTACTCCTCACATCAGGTCCTCACGTCCAGCATTTCAGGTCCCTCTGGACCCTCTGTGCTCTCTGGTTACACCTCCACACTATGCATGCTGGAGGATACTGGTGTAGGAACTTCTGGGGCTGCAACCGCCCTGTGTTGTTGGGCAGAACTCATGAGCCATGTGCTCCCGTGCTGTCTCCATGTAGGAGATCTCCCTAATGGAATTGCCAGGTTGGAAAAGACCCATCGAATCATTGAGTTCAGCTATTCCTACCAAATACTAAACCATGTCCCTCAGTGCCTTGTCCATATGTCCCTTAAACACCTCCAGGGAAGGTGAACTCCTCCCTGGGCAGCCTGTTCCAGTGACCAGTGACCCTTTTGTGAATGTTTTTTTTCTAATGTCCAGCCTAAACCTCCCCTGGTGAAGCTTGAGGCCATTCCCTCTCGTCCTGTCCCCTGTCCATTGGGAGAAGAGCCCAGCTCTCTCCTCTCCACAACCTCCTTTCAGGGAGTTGTAGAGAGCAATGAGGTCTCCCCTCAGCCTCCTCTTCTCCAGGATAGACAACCTCAGTTATACCATCTTGCTGTAGAATTTCCTCCATAATATTTCATTCTTGCACAGAAGGAGAATATTTATTATCAGAAAATAGCAATTACAAGGGTCTCCACAACCAGGCCTTCTCCAGCAGGGGCTGCTGGCAAGGACAGGTCTGTTTTTACTCTAGAGGTCTGTTAGCCCTAAATTCGTAGAATGTTAAATGGTTTGGGGTGGAAGGGACCTCAAAGCCCATCCAGTTCCACCCCTGCCATGGGCAGGGACACCTCCTGCAGGATCAGGGGCTCCAAGCCCCATCCAACCTGGCCCCTTTCAGCCCTGGAAGCTGCTCTAAGGTCTCCCTGGAGCCTTCCCTTCTCCAGGCTGAACAACCCCAGCTCTCTCAGCCTGTGGTGTCTCAATTTCTCCTTGAGGAAGCATCCCTGGGGCTGTGCCGTGTCCCCTGCTGTGGTAGCGGGTACCCCCATGCCCGGGGGCTCAAGGGGGGCTGCTGGGCTCCCAAGGCAGCTGGTGTCAAGCAAGGAAAACATCCAGCTGGTTCCTGCCTTCTGAGAGGAAAAATACTGGACCAGAAGGAGGAGGCAAGGATAAAGGCCAAACCCAAAGGAGGACCGACCAGACACCACTCAGGTGTTTCCATTGCAAACAGCAGCTTGGCAAAGCCTGGAGAGCACGAAGGAGGTGATGGAGGCCCTTGGTTTGGGGCAGAGCTGCAGCAGCTGGGGAGGTGGAAGGTTCCAGGGGCACCTGTGTGGTGGGTACCCTCTGCTTTTTTTGCTCAGAGGGGCTCCCCAAGGGCACATCAAGTGCTGGCAGCTGTCCATGGCAGCTTGGTGACTCCTTTTCTTCTGCATTCCGGGCGTCTTTCTGTTTGCCCAAGTATTTGTGCTCACTGTTTGCTGTCACCCCAACGTCCCCAGTCTCTCTAGTGTGGGAAGGCCATCACGTATCTCCTAGGTATTTATTTAAAACCCTACTAACCCCATGGCTTGTGGTGATGGGTCCCACCGGCTAATTGTGTGTTCGGCTCAAAATGTTTGCTTTCATGGTTTCCACTGCTCTTCGTTCAGGGTTTCATTGAATCACCCCCTTGTTCTTGCTTTAACCAACACTGGCAGCTCTTCCCATGGCAGAGCTGACACCAAGAACCCTTCCAATATCAAAAGTGCTGTTGTGGCTGGAGGAAGCCCTCCCAGCATGGTCTGAAGCACATGGAGACCATGGGACACTTGCTGGGGGTTGCAGTTGCCTCTTATCCTGCACGAGTAGTGAGGAGAGGAGAAAACTGTCCTCTTTTTTTGCTAAAAGCCACACATCAAGTGTGGCTGCTGGAGGACACCAGTGTGGGGCCATTTGCAAAGCGCTGCAAGAGAGCAACAAGAGAGAAAATAATCAGAGAGAGGATGTTGGTCCGTGGTATGGTGTGTGGTCTTCCCTCCTCCATCAGCCTTGGGGTGCAGGCAGCTCTCATGTCGAGGGGCACTGGGGAGCTGGTGGCTGAAGCTTTCAGCCCCATCTCTGTGTTGGGGTGAAATGGGGTCACCCTTGGGGCTCTCTCCTTGTGCCATCAGAGCAGGGTCTCCAGATTTGGCACCGTTTACCCTCAGGGCTAAATCACTCCCTGGAGGCTTAAGGGGTCTGTGGTCATGGGGTGGCAAAGGTGATCCCAGTCCTGCTCGAGCTGCTCCCCAGCTGCTTGCGAGGAGCTCCCCCTACTCCTGGGGATGAGGCACCAGCTCTGTTGCTCAATTATGGTTATGATAGGAGTGGTTGGACTTGATGATCCAATGGATCCCTTCCAACCTGCTTGTTCTATGATTCTATGATGGGATTGAGTGCCTGTGGGTTAAAATCAGAGAAGCCAACAAGAAGTTAGATATTACAAATGGGAGTCTGTTATAGACCACCAAGCCAAGAAGCAGCTCATGAGCTCTTCTGTCAACTGCTGGGAGTAGTCTCAAGGTCTCTAGCTCTTGTCCTTGTGGGAGACTTCAGATTTCTATATGTCTGCTGGAAGTACAATACAAGAGAATGGAAGCAGTCTAGGAGGTTCCTGAAGTAGGAATGTTTGGACTCGATGATCCAGTGGATCTCTTCCAACCTGGTGATTCTATGATTCTAAGAGAAGCCACCCACCTCCTCTGAGCTCCTTCACTCAGCAACAAAATATTTCGTTCCCACCATGATGTTCTGCTAGCCCAGCACCAATAAGACCCAGTCCAGTGACAGGACAAACTGCTGGAGCTGATGAGGAGCGGAGAGAGGACATCCTTGCTTTCCAAGGCCTGGAGCAAAGCGACTGGAACTGGGACAACTGGGGGTGTTGGAGCCTTGTAGGGTTTCTTGCAGACCCCAGAGGAGAGTGAAGAGCACAGGAGGGCTACTGCTTGTTCCCTGGGCATGTGCCTCAGTTTCCCCTTCCGCAAAGTAGGCAGTGGGATGCTGGAGGCATATTTGGGCTCAGCAGATGGGATGTGACCTCTGAGATAGAATCACAGAACAACACGGTTGGAAGAGACCCACTGGATCATCAAGTCCAACCGTTCAGATGGAACAGAGCCTCTCTGGGGAGCTTGAAATCGCTTTATCTTTTCTTATTTAAAATGCCAGCCCTAATATCACATGAACAGAGGGAGAGGGCTTTTCATAGCACCTCTGGGCTGTGCCTGGAGCTGCCTGGGTAGGGAATAACGGAGGGAGCTCTTTGCTCTGGGGGCACAAGTGGTGCAAGAAGATGCTCTGGGTGTCACTGAGCTCTGCCACCTCTGAGCTTGGGTGCTGGGGTGCAGGGGGAGCTGCAGGGAGAGCACTGGGTGAAGGATGGGGCTGTAGGGAGGGCAGGGGCTGTGCTGGGGTGCAGAGGGGGTGCTGCAGGGAGGACAGGGGGTGAAGGATGGGGCTGCAGGGAGGGCAGAGGCTGTGCTGGGGGTGCAGGAGGAGAGGGCCCCAGTTCTTCACTCCAGCCCAGCGCAGGCGCAATTCCCAGCACCCTCCAGTGCTGCTCAGCCCCCCACCTCTGTGGCTGTGAGCTGATGTGCTCAGCAGCCCTCGGCACGACTGCCAAGAGCTAATAAGGGGCTGTTTAGCCTCGCAGGAAAGAAAAAAAAAAACACAGAGATTTTGGACTTGTCTCCCTCAGAGAAATGAGTCGGATGATTTAATCCTTGAGAAATGTGAGGTTTGATGAATTCTGTATCCCCTCCCTGCACTTAAAGCAGCCACAAGAATAGTGCAGAGGATGGGAGGTGGGGTAGGAAGGGGTTGGGTGGATGCTGGGGCCCAGGGGCTGTGGTATAGAGTGAGTGGAGCCAGTGACCACTGGGGACAGGGCAACTGCCACCCCAGTGTGACCGGGAGCAGGGTTGAGGTCCCTGTGTGCCGTGATGCCTACTCTTACCCCATGGCAGAGAGTTTCAACTCCCTCCTTCATCTTTACCTTGAGGTCAGTAGGAACCAAGGCTCCTCTGGGCTGTCCCAGCAAGGAATTTGCTGGGTCTCAGCCCCTCACGGAAGGATGGCTCCATCCCTACGGGGACACCAGTGCTTCCAGTTCAGTCTCACTCCTGGGCGGACTGGGAGGATGGGGGTGATGGGTGGTTTGGGTGAGGGCATTTTGCTGCACTCTGGGGAGTGGGCCTGGGATGTGAGTGCTCGCAGCCCATGCTTGGGCTGGTGTGCATCACCTCCTTCATGCCCAGGCTGAAAAGGAAATATTATAGGTTGTCTAAACAGAAAAGGCAGCTGGTTCCATGACCCCACAAGAGCGGAGCTCCCTTCTGCCTCAGTGTCTCTTGCAGACAGAATCATAGAACAACCAGGTTGGAAGAGACCCATTGGATCATCGAGTCCAACCATTCCCATCAAACACTAAACCATGTCCCTCAGCACCTCATCTACCAGTGCCTTAAACACCTCCAGGGAAGGTGAATCAACCACCTCCCTGGGCATCCTATTCCAATGCCCAATGACCCTCTGTGTGAAAAACTTCCTCGTAATCTCCAGCCTAAATCTCCCCTGGTCGAGCTTGAGGCCATTCCCTCTTGTCCTGTCCCCTGTCCCTTGGGAGAAGAGCCCAGCTCCCTCCTCTCCACAACCTCCTTTCAGGTAGTTGTAGAGAGTAATGAGGTCTCCCCTCAGCCTCCTCTTCTCTAGGATAAACACCCCCAGCTCTCTCAGCTGCTGATGATGGGAGACATGGTTCTTTCTCCCCTCTCCACATCCTCAGCTCAGATGCTGCTGGTGGGGCAGGACGGGCTGCTGAGACCATCCGGATTCAGGCTGGTTCATGGTGCACAGCATCCCGTCTATGGCAAAACCCAAGGGGGTTTATGGCTTCAGGTGGGAAGCTGAGGTGCTCAGTAGGGTTTGTGTTTCTCCGCACCAGGAACCAGCCAGGGCGAGCAGTTCATGCGTGTTTTCCATTCCCTAACCCTTCCCTGGCTGCCACAGAGCCTGAGCTCGGGCACCCGATGCATGAGTCTCTTCTCCAGGGGAGATTTGCCTGTAGGTTTAACGACCAAAGCAGCAGCTGTGCTCAAAATAGTGGTTGTTTCTTGTTTTTCCTTTCTTTTCTTTTAAACACCTGGCCAAGGCAGAGGTCAGCTGCCTTTTTGGTTGTATTTTTCACTCGGGAACGAGTGCAGCTTGTTCCTTCCAGCCTGGCCCCGTCTCTGTCCATCTGTGCTGGTGGAGCTGTGTGTCCTGGTCCATGAGGATTTTGCTCCTTGGTTCAAGCAGTGTGAGATGCTGAGGGATGGATGGAGAGGTTGGGCCATGCTGGGAAGAAGGGGCAGGTATGCGAATGAGCAGATCTGCAAGGAAGGGATGGAGACATGAGCCAGCAGTGTGCCCAGGTGGCCAAGAAGGCCAATGGCATCCTGGCTTGGAGCAGAAATGGTGTGACCAGCAGGGCCAGGGAGATGATTCTCCCTCTGGACTCAGCACTGGTGAGGCCGCTCCTCGAATCCTGTGTTCAGTTCTGGACTCCTCAGCACAAGAAGGATGTTGAGGCTCTGGAGCAAGTCCAGAGAAGAGCAAGGGAGCTGGTGAAGGGGCTGGAGAACAGGCCCTATGAGAAGTGTCTGAGAGAGCTGGGAATGTTTAGCCTAGAGAAGAGGAGGCTGAGAGGAGACCTCATTGCTCTCTCCAACTACCTGAAAGGAGGTTCCCATCGGATCATTGAGTCCAACCATTCGTATCAAACACTAAACCATGTCCCTCAGGACCTCATCTACCCGTCCCTTAAACACCTCCAGGGAAGGTGAATCAACCACCTCCCTGGGCAGTCTGTTCCAATGCCCAATGACCCTCTGTGTGAAAAACTTCCTCCTAATCTCTAGCCTAAATCTCCCCTGGTGGAGCTTGAGGCCATTCCCTCTTGTCCTGTCCCCTGTCCCTTGGGAGAAGAGCCCAGCTCCCTCCTCTCCACAACCTCCTTTCAGGTAGTTGTAGAGAGTAATGAGGTCTCCTCTCAGCGTCCTCTTCTCCAGGATAAACAGATGCTTTAGATGCAGTTCAGGATGCAGCTCAGGATGCGGTTGGCTTCCTGGGCTGCTGTTTCCCGAATTTTTCTAGAGATGGAAACGTGGGCATGGAGCAGGCGAGGGCTGATCCTGCCCCACATGCAGCTGAAGGGGAGGAAGCACATCATGCAGCATCTCAGCACCGTGAGTGGGATCCATGCATTACAAAGCAACATACTTTTCCCCTTTGCTCACTTCCCCCTCCAGCGCTTCGCTTGGAGCCAAGTGTTTCTCCCAAGGCTTATGGTGACGTTCTCCCAGCTCTCTGGCTCTTGCGGAGGCTGCTTTGTGCTCCCCTGGGGGGCTGAGGGGGATGCAGCTCAGGGCTGGGATGGGCAGGAGCCTCTCCCTGGCTTGCTGCGAGCTTTTGGGGAGGCTGAGTTGAATTTTCCAAGCCAGTGGCCACCCAATGCCAGTGGCAATACCCTGTGGTGAGGGAGGCAGGCAGAGCCCTGGGGGAGCCATGGCTCTCCTGGAGGGCAGTGTGGCACAATCCAACTGTGATCCCAGGGGAATGAATCCATCCCAAGCCACCAACCGTCACTTTGGGGGGACCTCTGGCTTCCCTTTGCCCCTCTCAGTGGCTCCTTCCCCATGACACCAGAGGCTGACGATGGGGGCTCGGCTGGTTTTTTGCTGCCAAACGCCTCAGATTTGATGGTTTGCATAGAGCACGAGCTGCTCTGACCAAGCAGCCGCAGGGGCCACTCAGGTTTCCTGCTGGTTGGTTTTTTTCCCCCCTCCGCTTTCTGAAATTAAATTTTTTAGCTCTCTGAAGGGAGTTTGAAGAGCTGGCTGTCAGAAAAAGCTGCTGCACCGTAACTCAGCTGTGTTTGTACAGGGCTGAGCGCAGCAGAGGCACAGCTAGGGATGGGGTGGCTGATGTTGGGATAACATACAGAATAAGCATCCACTTCTGGCCAAAAACCCATTTAAAGCTGCTATTTCCACCCCAGCCTGTGGTGTGGGGAAGGTGAGCTTGGTTTGAATCATAGAATCATAGAAAAACCGGGTTGGAAGGGAACCATCGGATCTTCTAGTCCAACCATTCCTACCAAACACTAAACTAAGTCCCTCAAGACCTCATCCACCTGTGCCTTAAACACCTCCAGGGAAGGTGAATCAACCACCTCCCTGGGCAGCCTATTCCAATGCCCAATGACCCTCTGTCTGAAAAACTTCCTCCTAATCTCTAGCCTAAATCCCCTTGAAAGTTTGAGTGACATCCCCTTGCTTGTTTGTGGTTGAGAAGCGTCCTGCCTGGCTTTCTCTTCAAAATTCCACTTCTTGAATGCGCCAGGGCCAAGGTTGCAGGCTCTTGGTGAGCTGTGACATCCCCAGGATGTCCCCTCTGTGCTGCCCCTAGTCCCAGGGAAGACACTACAGTAGCTCGAGCTGCAAACAGCCAGGGAGGCTGCACTGATGAAAATCAGTGTATGAGGTTCAGGGTGGGAACTTCTGCCAGGGGAAGGGGATGCTGGATTTAACCATACCAGGTACAAGACAAGGACCGGGATGTAGTGCATGAGGAGTTTGGTCAGGAAGGATGGGGAATCATTGAATCATAGAACAACTAGGTTGGAAGAGACCCATCGGATCATCGAGTCCAAGCATTCCTATCAAACACTAAACCATGTCCCTCAGCACCTCATCTACCGTCCCTTAAACACCTCCAGGGAAGGTGAATCAACCACCTCCCTGGGCAGCCTATTCCAATGACCAATGACCCTTTCTGTGAAAAACCTCCTCCTAATCTCGAGCCTAAATCTCCCCTGGTGGAGCTTGAGGCCATTCCCTCTCGTCCTTGGGAGAAGAGCCCAGCTCCCTCCTCTCCACAACCTCCTTTCAGGTAGTTGTAGAGAGCAATGAGGTCTCCTCTCAGCCTCCTCTCCTCTAGACTAAACACCCCCAGCTCTCTCAGCCACTACTCATAAGGCCTGTTCTCCAGCCCCTTCACCAGCTTCGTTGCTCTTCTCTGGACTCACTCCAGAGCCTCAACATCCTTCTTGTGCTGAGGGGCCCACAACTGAATACAGGATTCAAGGAGCAGCCTCACCAGTGCTGAGTCCAGAGGGAGAATCACCTCCCTGGTCCTGCTGGTCACACTGTTTCTGATCCAAGCCAGGATGCCATTGGCCTTCTTGGCCACCTGGGCACACTGCTACGTCATGGGAAGGATGTGGGATGCAGGTGCTCACCACATATAGCATTTCGCAGCTGCAGGTGACAGAGCCACTGGTTACAACAGGTGGGTTGGATTTTTTTTGCTCACATTCTGTCCCTTAAATGCTCTCCTGCCCCTTGTCCGTGTTTCCCCCCTTGGGACATCTGCACCACTGCAATCCACTCTCTGCCAGGATGGTTGGAGTGACCAGGACGTGGGTGCAGAGACCCTGATGGGCTGGTGGGCTGTAGCCTTCAGGCTCACTGGGGACCACATTCCTCTCTGTTTATTTTCTTGATGACTGTCCCTTGCGTTGCCTTTTGTTGAGACAGGCGGTTCTCGCAGCCCTGGCTCTGTCTCCTGGTGCTTTCACACTCAAACATTTCCTCTCCTTCCCTCTGCCAGACCAAAGTGGTATTTCTGTTGCGAACTTCTGCAGAACAAACAGGCAATGGCTGGGAAAGAGGATAAACCACAGGGATGAAGAATCAGGGGAGCAGGGATGGCTGGGATGCTGCTAACCCACATCAGGGGAGCTGAAACCAGGATCCCCCTATCCTACAAGATCCGTGAGAAGAAATTTGCTCCATGACCACCCTCCATCACCCCCTTCGCCTACGAGAACAGCTCCAGATTTCGCTCCAGACGCAGAGTAAACCAAGTGCTCCGTGCCCAGAGCCGCGCTCGAGCCTGCAAGCTTGTTGCATTTTCAAACTTTAAAAGGACGTCTTTGAAGGTGGATTTGAAACTTGGACACTGAAAGAAATTCCTGCAGGAAGAAAATTCAACAAACAAAGTCCCTTGGCTGAGAGCGAAATTTGTGCTCACCAGATTTGCTGAAGGCAATGGGAGCTGTGTTAGCAGCTTCACAGGTCAGAAAACACAGTGAATAAGGCCTAAAATATGACAACTTTCCATGCCTGGCCCTGCAGGATGGCTTTTAAGCAAACAATCGACCCGTTTGGTGCCTCAGTTTCCCCCTTTCTGTGCCCAGATGTGTATCTGTAAGGTAGTGGGGAAAAAAACCAAACCCATGATGTCCCCATGGATTTGGGGACTTCGGACTAGTTTTTAAAGCAACTGGCGTGAATCTCCAACCAGCATATTCTTTCCCTATTGATTCTGAGCCTTCTCCAGCTGGCAAATGCCTCTCGATTTTGACCCTTTGTGTAAACAACATGAAATACTGATGTGGTGTTTCTCCTTTCCTTTTCCTGGCTCGCGCTCGAGCTGCCTACTGGGTTTTAGGCGTCTGAGCCCCCCAGCTTGCTGCAGGGTGAGGGCTGTGCACCTGGACCATCTCCTTCCTGGCAATACTCAGCATCAATCTCCCAGTTTGGGGTTAAGGGGACTGTGTTGGTAATGTATTTAAGGGTTGTGGGGAGCCTGGAGCGAAATGGGAGAGTTCAGTGAGTGGGAAAGTTGGGGGAAGCTCTGATTTTGGCTCTTTGAACCTGTTCTTGGTGCTACCATCAGCTCATAGAATCATAGAACAACCAGGTTGGAAGGGACCCATTGGATCTTCTAGTCCAACCATTCCTATCGAACACTAAACCATGTCCCTCAGGACCTCATCTACCCGTCCCTTAAACCCCTCCAGGGAAGGTGAATCAACCACCTCCCTGGGCAGCCAATTCCAATGCCCAATAACCCTCTGTGTGAAAGGGTCCTACCCACTGAGTGTAGGATGGATGCTAGTCTCTGGTGGACTTGGACTGGGTTTTCAACGAGCTAAAGCAGCTCAGGTTTTTTGGCTCCTGCTGCAGATCATCTTGACTGGAAAGAGAGTGGCTCAGAGGGAGGAAGAGGACCCCCTGAACCCTGCATCCCAGGGCTGCCGGGGATGGGCATGCCTGGAGGAGGGAGATCCCTGTGCCTCCTGGACTTCTTGCTCACACCTGGATTCTTTCTGAAAGCTGTGAATGGGCAACAGGTCCCAGGCTGCCTCTGAGCTCCTTGGAGCAGAAATGTCCCCACTGAGCATCCACAAACAAGGGAAGCCCTGGGGTTGGTCCCTCGGTGTGTCCTCTTGGTGCGCAGCAGTTTTCCAGCCTGGAATGTGGCTAAGACTCCATGCAAATCCCAATGGCCCCAGTGGGGACTGCTTGTCACTTCTGTGGCTCCCTTCCCTTCTCTTTAGTAAGTGTCATTAAGACTTCAATTAAAAGTTATAACCAGCTGGAAGCAAAGGAAACTTGTGTCATGTTTTGCGATGTCATCTGCCTGGCAGGAGAACCCACCACAGGGCTGGCTCCCTCCAGGGATGAGGGGCAGCTGGAAATCACTCTGTGCTGGTGGAGAACACAGGTGAACAGCCTTGGGGACAGGGACAAGCTGGCTGGTGCCACATATCATAGAATCATAGAACAACCAGGTTGGAAGAGACCCATTGGATCATCGAGTCCAACCATTCCTATCAAACACTAAACCATGTCCTTCAGCACCTCATCTACCTGTGCCTTAAACACCTCCAGGGAAGGTGAACCAACCACCTCCCTGGGCAGCCTATTCCAATGCCCAATGACCCTCTGTGTGATATCGAGCTCCCGTGCTCCACAATTCAACCCGTGTCGCTGCGAACACGGTTCCAAACGCTCTCGCGCGCTCCTGGAAACCAGGGGCTGTGGCAAGGGAAGGGCTTATTGAGATTATTCATTAGCTTTGTTTTTAAACACGGGCTCCGAGCAGCCTCCGCAGCAGAAGGGATTGTTATTAAACGCCAGCCCTCCGGCAGGCAGGCCATGTGTGCGCAGAGCCCGCAGCGCTTGGCTGCCAGATAAAGACGTTATTGTTGTCATCGCGCCTCCATCCCAACCCTCCGCCTCCAGCGCTCCCACCCACCCTTGGCCAACGGAGTCCAGGAACAAAACCCCCGCGCTCGGCCGACGCTCGCTTGTGGTGGAGCCGAGAGGAGGAGGAGGAAGAGGGAGACAGCCAGAGAAACTTATCTTGGGGATTAATAAGAGGCAGGAGGAGGGAGAGGTGCACACAGGTAAGCTGTGGGCAGGTGCTTTCCCCCAGGCTCTTCTTGCCTTGCCTCACCCTCCAACCCAGGTCGCTGCACTGGTCCATGATGCTCCTGCCCTCTCCAGTCTCCAAAGCAGCATCTTCTCTTCCTTTTTTTCCCCCAACTTCTTCTCTTGTTGGTTTTTCCAGAGTCTTTGTTCCTTCCCCTTTCCTCCTGTTGCAAGAGTTTTTCTCGGCACGGGGCAGGATTGGGGTTGGGGAGGGGGGGAAACTTGTGGCTGCGAAGTCGGAGGCAAAATCCCGTGTGTGATAGCGTCACAGCTCCCACTGGGTGTTTTCTGTGGGGGTGAGCGAGGACCTGCTTGTGTCACCCCCCACGCACCAACCTGTGCTCTCACATGCTCACGATCACACGCTCTGCACAGCCAGGGACAGGGAGAGCTGGGAATGCCGGGGAGGGGGTTGTGTAGTACAAACCATTCCCAGGACAATCTTCTGCCTTGGAAAGCAGTTGGGGAAGTGTGTAAAGAGGGGGAGAGGCTGAGAGGGGTGCAGGTACCTCCAGAGCCAGGACGGCTACCAGGGAGCCTCCTGTAGCATCGTGTCGCTGGGCTGGGGGGTCCTGCTCCTGCAGGGAGTGGGAAGATGAGAATTTATAGAATCATAGAATCATAGAACAACCAGGTTGGAAGGGACCCATCGGATCTTCTAGTCCAACCATTCCTATCAAGGAATCATGTCAGGGGCACTTTCCAGCAAGCTGGTTTTCTGCCCAAAATGCAGGGGGTAAAAGCCCTTCTCTTCTACCCAGCAGGCAGAACCATGCCTGGATCACACAGACCATTCCCAGGGGCGTCTAACACCACTTCTGCTGCCTCCATCAGTGAGATTTGAGCTCCAGGCAGGCAGAGAGGTGCAGCACCCCTGCTATATGGGTCCTGTTTGGAACCAGCTCTTTGTCTTTGCTTGGGCAGAGGGAGGAGATGATGAGAGAAAGCAACAGGGCAGTGATGTCCGCTGAAGACTTGGGGAAAGGGCTTTGTTGCACAGAAGAGGTTTCATCCCAAATCCTTCTCTGAAAGTTGCGGGAAAAGCATGTAGAGGGCAGAAAGTGGAAATTCATCCCCTTGGCAGCTGAATGCAAACCATGAGGGATTGGAATGGTTCCTGGGAGCCTGCGCCGGGTGGCCTGCCTTATGTGGTACTCGGCTGATGGCATCCCCCAAGCTCCCAGAGATGCCTCCTGGGAAGCAGCCTTTCCGCAGCCAGCGCGGAGCAGGGTGCTGGGTGTCCCTGCTCTGCTGGGGAAGGGAGAGACAAAGAGCTGAGAAGGGGTAAAATCACAGCTGGAGGAGGTTTCCTCCACTTTGAGGAAGAGGCTGGAGGGGAGGGATGAGGCAGCAGCAGCAGATAAGGCAACAGCAGCTGATAAGGCATCAGAGCAGTTTCCCACCCTTAGAAAAAGCAGAGCCAGGGGGACCCAGGTGAGGCATCTGCTTGGAGGAGGGCAGGGTGTGCATGGGGGGCAGGCTCTAAGGCTGAGCTGCGATTGCTTTGGAAAGATTTTCTCCCCAAATTTGCTTTTTTTAATCTGTGCCCAGGCAGCTCCACTGTGTGTGGCAAAGATCTGTTGGCAAGCTGAGCCGGGAGCAGGGCTGGGAAGGGTCGGGACATGCAGTGAAGGAGGAGGAGGAGGGAGGAATTGCTGACAAGGAGAAGGCAGCAGAAAGTTGTTTTATGCCAGGGCTCCCTTCCCACGGACTCTGCTGTGGGAGGAGGTGGCTGGAGGGAGCAGTGAAGGTGACAAGGTTTTTGCAATGAGTCTGGTGACTGTGGGACAGTGAGGAAATGCTCCTGGCACACAGAGGGATGGATGCAGGAGCTGTGTGTGTGTAGCCATCCCTGTGTCTTGCAGCCCTCAGGCTGAGCCCAGAAGTGCTACTGGAGAGCCTGGGAGGGTGTCTGAGCTGCTCTTTGGTGGCATGTCCTGGGGCACCCATCCGTCTGGGGTTGTTTATCCTGGAGAAGAGGAGGCTGAGATGAGACCTCATTACTCTCTACAACTACCTGAAGGGAGGTTGTAGAGAGGAGGGAGCTGGGCTCTTCTCCCAAGGGACAGAGGACAGGACAAGAGGGAATGGCCTCAAGCTCCACCAGGGGAGATTTAGGCTGGAGATTAGGAGGAAGTTTTTCACACAGAGGGTCATTGGGCATTGGAATAGGCTGCCCAGGGAGGTGGTTGATTCCCCTTCCCTGGAGGTGTTTAAGGGACGGGTGGATGAGGTCTTGAGGGACTTGGTTTAGTGTTTGATAGGAATGGTTGGACTAGAAGATCCGATGGGTCCCTTCCAACCTGGTTGTTCTGTGATTATGTGATTCTGTCTCCTTGCACTCTCCCCACAAGGAGAAACACAGCAAGAGCCCCTGCAACCGCCTCGGTCGTGTTCTGGCTCCAGCCCCAGCCAAACATGCTGCCTGCAGCTCCGCTTCCTGCTGGGAAAGTGCTGGGAAAGGGCGAGAAGAGTGGGATTTACATCAGGGTTTGGCTCCCCAGGGGACTCTGGGGATGCCTGGGTGACAGCGTGTCCACCCTCCCCTCCGAGGACCAGCTTGCACTGTGTTTAGCCCTATTCCAGCATTCCCAGCTCTCCAGAGCCGTTGGATAAAGAGCTCCCTGGTTTGGTTGCAGCTGATCAGAGCCAGATTCTTGCAGGGACAAGAACGGGTGCTTGGATGGGGAGGGAAGCTGACGAAGGAGCTTTGTTGGCTCCTTCCAGTTATTTTTATCTTGCCTTCCTTGTTCTGCTCCAACGTGCATGTTCCCAGGGTGGGTGGGGGCATTCTCCAGCCTGGGGGATGCAGGGATGATCACAGAATCCTGGAATGGTTTGGGTTGGAGGGGACCTCAAAACCCATCCAATTCCAGGCCCCCAAGGACACCTCCAACTGGATCAGGGGCTCCAACCCCATCCAATGTGGCCTTGAGCACCTTCAGGGATGGGGAGGCCACCATGTATCTGGGAAACCTGGGATGGGATTTTATGGGATAATTTTTTTCTTAATGATGAGAATTGGGAGACCCATTTGAAAAGCTGTGAAGAGAGCTAGTGGGGTTCCGGGCATCAGACTGGAAAGGATCTCTGGTCCATCCATCCAGACTTTCCCCTCTCCTCCCAGAGTTAAAAGCTCATTTTGTCCCTCCTAGTCTCTCCTGGGAAGTCCCAGATGCACCAGTGACGCCCTATAGAGAGCCAAGTGCTGCAAGAAGAGGCAGGGAGGGCAGGAGACACCCAAAGGAGAGCATTGTGACTTCTTTCCGTGACAATCCCCCCAGTGACCTTTACGTATCTCACTCCTGCCCCACAGGCTGTGATTTTTGCCTGCCCTTGGCACCAGTCGTGGGGCTGGCACTGAGCTCTGCTTGGGAGCTGTGATTTAATGAAATGCAGTGAAGATAAACTATTTGGAAAGCAAGCCCCAGTGGCATTTGGGGCTGGAATTTCCAGCTGCTTTGCTGAATTTTTGTCAATTTTGATGAGGTGACTGAGGGAGCAGCTGCCTCTTTCTGGGAAGAAAACCTTGGGCTGGCATCTGTTGGACCAAGCTGCTCATCCCATCCTCCAGCTCGAGAGGTGTCAGAACCGGTTTTGTCCATGAATCGAGCCTTTTCTCCACGCCAGGCAGTTGGTTTCCCTGAATGCTTTCATTGCTTCATGCCTTAACTTTATTCCAGTTGCACGCATTCCTTGTGGGCACCCAGGATCTGAGCTGTCTTCTCCGCCGGGGAGTGGTGAGAAGGGTCAAGGGGTGGCATTTGCAGAGCTCTGGCTGTGGATTCAGCAACCAGTTCTTGTGCAGGATCACAGGGTGTGGGATTTAGAAATCTGCCTTCTTGCATTCACGCCAGTAAATTCGACTGCTTGAGACTGGATGGAGAACAGACTGCTGACTGTGCCGAGCCCAGGGAGGGTTGGCTTTGAACCTTCCAGCGTGTCGGAGGCGATTGTAAAGCTTGTGGTGGCCTCAGGCTTGTTGCATCCCCATTAATCTGGACGTGGGGCTGTAGTGGGGACTGCTGGCTGTGAGCTGGTTTCCTGCAGATTGCTTGGAAACAGGTCCTGCTTTAGAATCATAGAATCATAGAACAACCAGGTTGGAAGGGACCCATTGGATCATTGAGTCCAACCATTCCTATAAAATTCCTGCTTTCCCCCGAGCAGGCTGAGGGAGGCTTCGTGGGGAGATGCAGCTTTGTAGGGAGAGGCTGGTGGGGACCAGCAATGGAGAAAGGTCCTTGCAGTGCTGCCAGGCTGTCTGTGACAGGCAGAGGGGCTGTGGCAGTCCCCGTGGATATAAAGGGGCTGCATCTGCTTCCTGACGCTTTCCTTCTGTGCTGACAAATGCCACATGATACTATCGCTCTCCAGCCGGAATTTCTGGCTCCTTGACTATTTCTGCTACATGCTGAGTCCTTAAACATCTGCAGTGTCAAAGCCTCATGCGGAGGGGATGTTGCAGGCTGTGCAGGACCAGGTTGTTCCTAGAAGAGACCAGAACTCAGCCAGCTCCAAAGAGCAACAAGGCAACAGCAGCCGGTTAGCACCTCCTGTACAAGGACAGGCTGGGAGGGTTGGGGTTGGAGAAGAGAAGGCTCCAGGGAGATCTCAGAGCAGCTTCCAGGGCAGAAAGGGGCTCCAGGAAAGCTGGGGAGGGGTTCTGGATCAGGGAAGGCAGGGAGAGGATGAAGGGAAACGGTTTTAAGCTGAAAGAGAGGAGATTGAGATGTGATATTAGGAAGAAATGTTTTGCTGTGAGGGTGGGGAGGCCCTGGCCCAGGTTGCCCAGAGCAGTGGTGGCTGCCCCATCCCTGGAGGGGTTCAAGACCAGGTTGAATGGGGCTTGGAGCCCCTGATCCAGTGGGAGGTGTCCCTGCCCATGGCAGGGGTGGAACTGGATGGGCTTTGAGGTCCCTTCCAACCCATCCATTCTATTCTATGATTCTAAGAGAGCTCTACCCCATCCCCTCTGCTCCCCACGACATTGCCCAGGGCAGCTGCTGGGTGGCCCAAGCTGAACATCTGTGAGCAGAGGGAGCCAAACGCCTGCATTACTGAGAGTTCTGGCTGGAACGCTGTATCCCAGCCTCCTCCTCCCTCCAAATGCAGACCTCAACCCCCACTGCTCCTCTGGACACTGTGAGCATTAATAACCAGGTCTGAATTTTGGAGCTGAAGCAAAATCCCCTAGAATCATAGAATAGAATCATAGAACAACCAGGTTGGAAAGGACCCATCGGATCATCTAGTCCAACCATTCCTATCAAACACTAAACCAAGTCCCTCAAGACCTCATCCACCCGTCCCTTAAACCCCTCCAGGGAAGGTGAATCAACCACCTCCCTGGGCAGCCTATTCCAATGCCCAATGACCCTTTCTGGGAAAAACTTCCTCCTAATCCCCAGCCTAAATCTCCCCTGGTGGAGCTTGAGGCCATTCCCTCTTGTCCTGTCCCCTGTCCCTTGGGAGAAGAGCCCAGCTCCCTCCTCTCCACAACCTCCTTTCAGGTAGTTGTAGAGAGCAATGAGGTCTCCCCTCAGCCTCCTCTTCTCCAGGATAAACACCCCCCAGCTCTCTCAGACACTCCTCATAGGGCCTGTTCTCCAGCCCCTTCACCAGCTTCGTTGCTCTTCTCTGGACTTGCTCCAGAGCCTCAACATCCTTCTTGTGGTGAGGGGCCCACAGCTGAACACAGGATTCAAGGAGCAGCCTCACCAGAGCTGAGTACAGAGGGTACGGAAAGGTCTGGGACAAGGTTGGGGGGAGGAAGGTGGCTGGGAAAGCAGCAGGGTATTGTAGGGCCAAGGAGAAAACTGCACAGAGAGCAGTTCCTTGTCATGAATTCTCCTGTTCTCTGCAGCCTGAGGTTGAGTCTGAACTCTTGCAACACAGAAGCACGCACGTACATCCCCAAAGGGCTGCAGGACTGCTGAGCTGAGGGTCTGGCAGCATTCGAGCCCCGTTTTTCTTCCCCTGTTCCTCCCTTCCCCCAGCGAGCTGCCAGAGCGCTGATTGAAACCAGCAGGCGTGTGAGGCTTGTAGGGTTAAACAGAGCCAGATGGGAGGGAGGGAGACAAAAAGGAAAGTAACAGGCTGGGTCTGGAGGGTAGGGGGGGTGAGAACAGGATCTTTTCTTGGAGAAAGTCAATTACTTGGAGCCCTGGGAATGCGTGGGATTGCTTCAAAGGGAATCAGACTGGTGAAGCCCTGGGAGCAGTGGCCCATTGAAGGGCCCTGAAGGCGTCACTGGGTGGGATGTGGACCTGGGTGGGAAGCTGGAAGCAGGGAAACATCCCTAGTAGGGTTGGTCTGTGCTGCCTGGTGGTTGGATGAAGGTTGGGGACATTCCCCTGCTGCTGCCCCCAAGGCAAACGCAGTGTCCCCAGCTCAGCTCTGCCTTTGTGCAGCTTCCACCCAGCACGCTGAGCTCCACAGGGCTCAGCTGGGCAGAGCTGGCTCCCACAGCAGACACTACATTTCCCCAGGAGATCCGTCTTCCTCGGAGTCTCATCTTCCTTCCCGTCTTCCTTCCCTGTCTGATCTCGCTTGGTTCTCTTTCCCAGCCTGCTCTTCCATCTGCCTTGCTGAGCATCCAGCTGGGCTCTGCTCCCGCGGAGGTGACAAACGCCGCTGGGAAAAGCCTGGCGAGCACCCCTAGTTATCTGCCCAGGCAGCCCACAGCCTGCTCCGCTCCAGCTGGCCCCGGGGAGCTTCTGAGCACCCAAAACACCTTGAGCTTTCTGGGGAGCTCGTCTTCAACAAGCTGGATCCCTCCATCCTCCAAGGCACCAGCTGGAGAGCCACCAGTGTCTGTCTTGCAGGGACAAATAGGAATTTTGATAGGAATGGTTGGACTCGATGATCCGGTGGGTCTCTTCCAACCTGGTGATTCTATGATTCTATTCTATGATTCTATGATGATTCCAGGCAGCAGCAAGGAGAGCAGAGATCATAGAACAACCAGGTTGGAAGGGACCCATCTGATCTTCTAGTCCAACCATTCCTATCAAACACTAAACCAAGTCCCTCAAGACCTCATCCACCCGTCCCTTAAACACCTCCAGGGAAGGGGAATCAACCACCTCCCTGGGCAGCCTATTCCAATGCCCAATGACCCTCTGTGTGAAAAACTTCCTCCTAATCTCCAGCCTAAATCTCCCCTGGTGGAGCTGGAGGCCATTCCCTCTCGTCCTGTCCCCTGTCCCTTGGGAGAAGAGCCCAGCTCCCTCCTCTCCACAACCTCCTTTCAGGTAGTTGTAGAGAGTAATGAGGTCTCCTCTCAGCCTCCTCTTCTCCAGGATAAACACCCCCAGCTCTCTCAGCCACGATGAGATGAGACAAGCAGCCTTTGTGGGCTTGATAATGACCCACAGAAGAGGAAGAGGTGGTGTGTAAGGTGTTGGACTGGTATCCAGGAGAAACTCTGGGGTTAGAGACAAGCAGAGCCCTCACTTGATCCTTCCAGATCTCATAGAATCATAGACTCATAGAACAACCAGGTTGGAAGGGACCCATCGGATCATCGAGTCCAACCATCATGCTTCTGCTGGGATTCTCCCCAGTTAACCAGCCCAGCCCATCACACTGAAGGTGGTGGATCGGTTCTTTGAGCAGGAGAGGGAGCTGCATAGCCAAACACCGTCCGTGCTGCCCATGCGTAATCTTGCAAATGCCCTTTTTATCACACAGCCTTGAACAGGGGCCATCCTGCATTAAAGCCTTGTCCCTGCAGCACAGGGCCATTCATCTTTGCTGTCCCGCTAACTGCCGCTGGCCTCCCGATGCCGCTGCTCAGCCCATTTGCCACTTAATCATTGATTTTTTTTGGCTCAAGTGCAAAATTAAGTCTAATCCATCAAGGCTTCTGACGGGGCAATTCATCCTTCCGAGAGAAAGCGTGAGGAGGGGTAGGGGGTGCTGATGGATAGGGCAGTGCTGGGGGTGGCATGTGAAAAAAAACCACACAAAATGGAAAAAAAACCCACCTCCTCTCCCTGGGAGTGGATTTAAAACCCCTTGGTTCAAAGCTGAGCCAGAGAGAGGGGATCTCAGTGACATGTGCTCTGGAGAGGGGTTGGATTTAAAGGTGATTTCTAAAGGGAAGGAGAGAAAAAAGCAGGTTAGTGGCAGGAATGTGGGATAAATTTGTGCTGGAGAAGAGGAGGCTGAGGGGAGGCCTCATTACTCTCTCCAACTACCTGAGAGGAGGTTGTGGAGAGGAGGGAGCTGGGTTCTTCTCCCAAGTGACAGGGGACAGGACGAGAGGGAATGGCCTCAAGATCCACGAGGGGAGGGTCAAGCTGGACACTAGGAAAAAAGGGTCACTGGGCAGTGTCAGAGGCTGCCCAGGGAGGGTGTTGAGTCACCTTCCCTGGAGGGGTTTAAGGGATGGGTGGACGAGGTGCTGAGGGACATGGGTTGGTGATTGATGGCAATGGTTGGACTCGATGGGTCTTTTCCAACCTGGTGATTCTATGATTCTGTCAGTGCTGAGAGAAGATTCGGTGCCTAATTGGAGTGCTTCCTAATCCACCTCTTCCTGTTACTTTACACAGGGAAAGATCTGGACCATGAAGGTGGCCTTCAGATTGCTTCTCCCACTTATTCTTGTGCTGACTGCGGAGGTGAGCGGGCAGCGGAGGAAACCTCCCCGGAAACCCACCCGCCCGCCTCCCGAGTTCATTGAGCCTGTGGAGCCAACAGAGCTGCCTCCACCCCTGCCACCAGGTCCCCCTTCGGTCTTCCCCGACTGCCCACGAGAATGTTACTGCCCCCCAGACTTCCCCTCAGCCCTCTACTGTGACAGCCGCAACCTGCGGAAGGTGCCCATCATCCCGTCCCGCATCCACTACCTCTACCTCCAGAACAACTTCATCGATGACCTCCCAGAGGAGTCCTTCAGGAATGCCACAGGACTGAAATGGGTCAACCTAGACAACAATCGCATCAGGAAGGTGGACAAGAAGGTGCTGGAGAAGCTGGAAAACCTCATCTTCCTCTACATGGAGAAGAACCAGCTCAAGGAGGTGCCTGCCTTCCTGCCACCCAACCTGGAGCAGCTGCGCCTGAGCAGGAACCAGATCTCCAAGATCCCCGCTGGGGTCTTCAACAAGCTGGAGAACCTGGTGCTCTTGGATCTGCACCACAACAAGTTAAGCGATGGGGTCTTCAACAAAAACACCTTCAAGGGACTCAAGAACCTCATGCAACTCAACCTCGCCCACAACATCCTGAGGAAAATGCCCCCCGGGGTGCCCAGTGCCATCCACCAGCTCTTCCTCGACAGGAACAACATTGAGGACATCCCCAATGATTACTTCAAGGAGTTTCCCAACCTGGCTTTTATCCGGCTCAACTACAACCAGATCTCTGATAAGGGGCTCCCCAAGAACTCCTTCAACCTCACCAACTTGCTGGTGTTGCACCTGGCCCACAACAAGCTCACCAACGTCCCTTTCATCAGCCCCAAGCTGGAGCACCTCTACCTGAATAACAACTCCATTGAAAGTGAGTCGCACTGGTCAGGAGGCTGTGGTGAGGTCTTGGGGTGGGGAGCAGATGGGCTTGAAGATGGCAAGTGTTTCATTGGAAAAGGTCATTTACGGGTGGGATGTCCTCAATGGGATGTGGGATCACAGAGTCATAGAATAACCTGGTTGGAAGAGACTCACCAGATCATCTTCTCCCATGTGCCAGGGGACAGGACAAGAGGGAATGGCCTCAAGCTCCACTAGAGGAGATTTAGGCTGGAGATTAGGAGGAAGTTTTTCATGGAAAGGGTCATTGGGCATTGGAACAGGCTGCCCAGGGAGGTGGTTGATTCCCCTTCCCTGGAGGTGTTTAAGGGACGGGTAGGTGAAGTCCTGAGGGACATGGTTTAGTGTTTGATAGGAATGGTTGGACTTGATGATCCGATGGGTCCCTTCCAACCTGGTTGTTCTATGATTCTATGATTCTATGATCTTCACAGAAAGGGTTGTTAGGCAC
This sequence comes from Coccyzus lansbergi, assembly GCA_033558105.1. Classification (NCBI taxonomy): domain Eukaryota; kingdom Metazoa; phylum Chordata; class Aves; order Cuculiformes; family Coccyzidae; genus Coccyzus; species Coccyzus lansbergi. The sequence continues at coordinate 141,123 of JAUMJK010001349.1, forward strand.
TGGAACGGGATGCCCAGGGAGGGGGTTGACTCACCTTTCCTGGAGGTGTTTAAGATGCGCATGGATGAGGTGCTGAGGAACATGGTTTAGAGATTGGTGGGAATGATAGGACTCGATGATCTGGTGGGTCTCTTCCAAACTGGTGACTCTGTGATTCTGGAGTCCAACCATTCCTATCAATCAAGAGATGTGAACCCTTCCAAGCTGGTTGCAGTGGCGAGATGAGCTGGGGGTTTTTCATAGATGAAGAAACAGAAGTGGTTTTGGATGCAGGGAAGGGTGGCTCGAGGTTTAAGGTGGTAGGTGAGAAGCAGAGCTAGATTCCCCCATGGTGCTGCAGGGCTTTTCTTGCTCATTGCCATGGGGAGCTCTTCCTTGGGGCCACCTGCCATCTAAATAGTTCCTTCCCTGGCAGGGCCCAGAAATAGGGATATATAAAAGGGAGAGGCTGTGCGCATATTTTTAAGAACAGATGCCAAATACGCAGTCAAGATGGTTTGAAATAACCCAGCTCAGCTCTCAAGCTGAGCCTTGCGGAGGAAGGAACAAGGGAGAACAAGGCTGTGATGGAGGTTTAACCTAGAGAAGAGGAGGCTGAGAGGAGACCTCATTGCTCTCTACAACTACCTGAAAGGAGGTTGTAGAGAGGAGGGAGCTGGGCTCTTCTCCCAAGGGACAGTGGACAGGACAAGAGGGAATGGCCTCAAGCTCCACCAGGGGAGATTTAGGCTAGAGATTAGGAGGAAGTTTTTCACGCAGAGGGTCATTGGAACAGTTGTTCTATGATTCCTGGTGGAGCCAGGAATCCCTCTCGTCCTGTCCCCTGTCCCTTGGGAGAAGAACCTAGCAACCTCTTCTCTACAAGCTCCTTTCAGGTAGTTGCAGAGAGCAATGAGGTCTCCTCTCAGCCTCCTCTTCTCTAGGCTAAAAGTCTCACCTAGCTTTTATAACGTTTCGCTTCCTGGAGTTGGGTAACGACATAAGAATTTCAGGGTTTGGGTTTTTTTTTCCATAACCCAGGCCTTGGTGTGAGGAGAAGCACGTGGAAATCCAGAAGGGAGCAATGAGACGGTTATTGACGTTATCTTCAGCCGAACAGTGCTGGAACGTGTTTCTTTGATGTTTTTTTTGAAGGCTTAGGGCTGGCTTGGCAGGTTTCATGTTCGAAATAATCCCTTTTCTCTCTCCAATGACACCGCATCCCTCGCTGTGCTTTGGCTGAACGTGACCTACTTCGTTTCTGAACAAAAGTGAGATTTTTCCTCTCCCTGGGGCTGCAAGAGGGAAAATCTTCTGGGAGAGGCTGGGGATTCTCAGCAAAGCCCCATTTTTGGGGTTCAACAGTCAGGGAAGGGGTTCGGTAGCATCCCTCTTCCTCTAACTTGCACTTTGCTTTTCCTCTCCGTCCTACAGAAATCAACGGGACGCAGATCTGCCCCACTTCGCTGATGTCCATCCAGGACTTCTCCCCCTCGGATCTGGACAGCGTTCCCAGGCTCCGGTACCTGCGGCTGGATGGGAACCTCCTGAAACCCCCCATCCCTTTGGACCTGATGATGTGTTTCCGCCTCCTGCAGTCCGTGGTCTTCTAGGCAGCCTCCCTCTCCCTGGACTTGGCTTTGCACAGAGACTTGACCCCCCCTGCCCCCCGATCCGCGTTTGACACATGGGACCCTCTTCGCCTCCCTCTCTCCCCCAGTCTCCATCCCTCTCGCCTTTCCCCTTTTCCTGGCCGTGGGCAAGTGTGGCACATGCATCCTTGGGGTTCCACTGTCTGCAGGACAGCACCGCGTCACAGCAGCCACCCCAGGGAGCAGCCTCAGCCGGAGGTGGCTGCCACGCTCCCCCCAGGTCCCTGCCTGTGGGGTCCCCCAGAGCTGCCTCCGTCTCTCCCTTTCCATCTATCAGAGTTTCAAGAGGTTGGATTCAAGAGGTTGGGGGTGTTTATCCTGGAGAAGAGGAGACTGAGGGGAGACCTCATTGTTCTCTCCAACTCCCTGAAAGGAGGTTGTGGAGAGGAGGGAGCTGGGCTCTTCTCCCAAGGGACAGGGGACAGGACAAGAGGGAATGGCCTCAAGCTCCACCAGGGGAGGTTCAGGCTGAACATAAGTTAAAAATTCTTCACCAAAAGGATCATTGAGATCATTGGAACAGGCTGCCCAGGGAGGGGGTTGAGTCCCCTTCCCTGGAGGGGTTTAAGGTGTGGGTGGACGAGGTGCTGAGGGACATGGGTTAGTGTTTGATGAGAATGGTTGGACTCGATGATCCGATGGGTCTTTTCCAACCTGTTGATTCTATGATTCTGTGATCCAAGCGAAAAGCATCTCCAGATGGAGCTGTTCATGGAGCCCAGGGGCCACCTCACTGCAGGACTTTGGGTCCAACCCCAGTGTCTCTGGGGGAATATTCCCTGTGAGGGAGGTGGAGCAGCAATTCCCTGGGCTTGTGTGCAGGTGCTTTCACTTGCTTCCTTGTTGCAGAGGGTGATGCCAGCTGCATCCATGCTGGAGGAGGGGGCCAGGGGAGCTGGATCAGGATCCCTGCAGGCAAAGGGGGAGCCAGGTTGGGATTTGTGCTGGTGGAGGGAGCTGGGTATGGATCCCTGCAAGTGGAGGGGGTTGGGGGATTCGGATCAGGATCCCTGCAGGTGGAGGAGAGCAGAGGGATCTGGATGAGAATCCCTGCAGGCAGATGGGGACGGGGGAATCACATCAGGATCCCTCTGGCTGGAGAGGACTGGGGGAGCTGGGGAATCCGGCTTGTTATCCCTACAGACAGAAGGGACTGGGGGATCTGTATTTGGATCTGGATTGTTATCCCTACAGACAGAAGGGAGATGGGGGACTCGAATGGGGATCTGCATGGGGATCCCTGCAAGCAGAGGGGACAGGGGGAGATGGACCTGGATTCTTGGAGGCGGAAGGGGTTAGGGATCCAATCGGGATCCAAATTGGGATCAGGATGGGGATCCCTGCAGGCTGAGGGCTTCGGGCTGCCGGCGGGACCGGCAACGACCCCTCCTGCGGCTCCGACTCCGACTTTGGAATTCGAGGATTCTCTCCATGGTTTGGCAGGAGGGAGCAGGGAGGATGCCCAAAGCCCTGGAGACTGAGCTGGGCTCTCCTGCGCCCTGTGTGCCATACACCACCCTCCCTCCTTTGCAAAACCACCTCCCTGCCTTGATTCCATCCCCCTCCAGGCTCCACAGAGAGCATCAGTGCCCCTTGCTGCATCCTGCATCCTCCCACCCCTGGTGCTACCAGATGCTTGGGTGCAAAGCATCAGCTCTTCCAGCCCAATCCTGCTCCCCTTGGCTGAGCCAAAGCCCTGGGGACCCCGATTCCAGCCCCCAGGTACCTAGAGAGGGTGCAAGTGTCTTGCTGGCATCGCTGCAGCGATGCCAGCAAGACACCTGCACCCTCTCTAGGTACCTGGGGCCAGATGCTGATGTGGGTGTAAACCCAGGGGCTGGTTTCTGCTCTGCTCTCAACCTCCCTCTGCCCTCCTGCCTTGACTCCCACCTCCTGGAGGTTTCACCCTCACTTGCTTTCTTCAATCAAACACACTTGACTGGTTTTGCCGTATTTTTCAGGAAAGAAAAAGAAAAGGGAAGAGTTATTCTTTTGGAAAAGCTAATTTTTATCCCCCCTTCTCTCTGTTTTCACATGTATTGCTTCCCTCTTCCATGGCTGTACCTGCATATATAGGGTATCTGGGTTTAGAGGGGGTTATGCTCTTTTATATATTTTTTTTTCTTTCTAATCTCAGGATTTAGGTTTATAGCTGAGCATTAGAAGGGGAAAAAAAAATTCCAATTGAAATAAGCATTAAAGCAATAAACCAAAGAAAGCAGCCATTACCTCCTTTGTGTTCAGGCACCAAAACTGACCTTTCTCCAAGACAGGGATGGATGGAAACCCTGTTCTTCTCCTGGAGACAGGGATGCTCTACGCAGTCTGGGGATGGTGACCCTAGGCTCATTAAACCCTCATGCTAATCCAAGCTTCTTTTCTTACGACAAAAAAAAAATCTCTTCCTCAAATCTTCCTCCAATGGGCTTTGTTGGGTTTGACAGGTTCCAACCTTAAACCCGGAGACCCTATGTGTATATTTATATATATAATGTGTATATATACTGGTAGACTGTACAGATATATCTAGAGACATATGTAGTTCTCGACTGATTTCAGCTTAATGGTATTTTCACTCCTACTCTCCGCAGCAGTGAAAATAAAATGATTCACAAGGGACCCAGCGCTGTGGTCGGACCTGCTTCTCTCTGATGCATCCTCGTCTTTCATGCAGGAGCTGCTGCTTCATTCCGGACCCGATTTCCTCTGTTGGGGCCAACATTTTCATAGAATCATAGAACCAGGTTGGAAGAGACCCATCGGATCATCGAGTCCAACCATTCCTATCAAACATTAAACCATGTCCCTCAGCACCTCATCTACCTGTGCCTTAAACACCTCCAGGGAAGGTAAATCAATCACCTCCCTGGGCAGCCTATTCCAATGCCCAATGACCCTTTCTGTGAAAAACCTTCTCCTAATCTCTAGCCTAAATCTCGCCTGGCTGAGATTGAGGCCATTCCCTCTCGTCCTTGGGAGAAGAGCCCAGCTCCCTCCTCTCCACAACCTCCTTTCAGGTAGTTGTAGAGAGTAATGAGGTCTCCCCTCAGCCTCCTCTTCTCTAGGCTAAACACCTCCAGCTCTCTCAGCCGCTCCTCATAAGGCCTGTTCTCCAGCCCCTTCACCAACCTCGTGGCTCTTCTCTGGACTCACTCCAGAGCCTCAACATCCTTCTTGTGGTGAGGGGCCCACAACTGAACACAGGATTCAAGGAGTGACCTCACCAGTGCTGAGTCCAGAGGGAGAATCACCTCCCTGGCCCTGTTGGTCACACCATTTCTGATCCAAGCCAGGATGCCATTTGCCTTCTTGTCCACCTGGACACACTGCTGGCTCATGGTCAGTCGGCTGTTGACCAACACCCCCAGGTCCCTCTCCTCCTGGCAGTTCTCCAGCCAGGCTTCTCCCAGTCTGTAGCTCTGCACAGGGTTGTTGTGCCCCAAGTACAGGACGCGGCATTTGGCCGTGTTAAACCTCATGCCATTGGACACTGCCCATGGGTCCAGCCTGTTTAGGTCCCTTTGCAGAGCCTCCCTACCCTCCAGCAGATCGACACTCCCACACAGCTTTGTGTCATCTGCAAACTTGCTAAGGGGTCTGTGGGCCTGTGGGTGCACCTGATGGGCCTGTGGGTGCACCTGATGGGTGTTATCATCCTTATCAGCTGATGGGGAGAAGCCGAGCGTGTTAGGGCAGGTTGCAAGGACTTGAGCTGAGCTGCTCTCACACTGCTTTGTGCTCCCAGAGAAGCCGGATAAATATCCCCAGGGTGAGTTTATCCTTAGGAAGCAGCACGGAGGGTCTTCAGGGTGTGTGTGTAGGTGTGTGTGGGCAGCTGGGGGAAGAAGCATCCCTCCCACCCGCAGAAATGAGATCCATCCCCAGGGCTGGAACACGCGCGTGTTTTCACACGAGCAGAGCAGGTGTAGGCAGCGACTTCTCCTTCTGCCCATTGCCGCAGCTTCAAAAAATCTCCTCTTGCTGCTGCTCTCCCCACGTGAATCATGAGCTGAGAGGGAGGATGGCAGTGGGCGTGGGTGTGAACGCATGGGTTGTGGCGCGGGGCTGCTCACGGGAGCGTGCATGCTTGTGGAGGGGTGTGTGTGTGTGTGTGGAGCAACTGCAAGAAAGGAGCTCCCCTCATGTTTTTATGCTGGAGAATAAATCTCCGTCTTTTGTGATCAAGGTGTGAATCATGAGCTCCTGGATGTGCATTCACCTGCTGCCTCCCGAACCAAGTCAGGCCTGTCTCCTAGGGGAATGGAGCACCCCAAAACCACGGGAGCTCATCATTTCTCTGCAAAAAGCTGTTGTTCTGCCCTGGAATTAGGAGCTGGGCATCCAGCATGGGATACCCTCCCTCACCATGCATGTTGTGGAGTCACAGAGAATCATAGAATGGGTTGGGTTGGAAAGGACCCTCAAGACCATCCAGTTCCACCCCTGCCATGGGCAGGGACACCTCCCACTGGATCAGGGGCTCCAAACCCCATCCAACCTGCCCTTGAACCCCTCCAGGGATGGAGCAGCCACCACTGCTCTGGGCAACCTGTTCCAGGGCCTCCCCACTCTCACAGCAAAACATTTCTCCCTAAGATCTCATCTCAGTCTCCCCTCTTTCAGCTTCAAGCTGTTCCCTCTCATCCTCTCCCTGCCCTCCCGGATCAAGAGCCCCTTCCCAGCTTTCCTGGAGCTCCTTTATGTTCTGAGAGGCTGCTCCAAGTTCTCCTCAGAGCCTTCTTTTCTCTAGGAAGACTGGGAATCCCTCATCAGTGAGAGCTGTGTGGGGCTTCTGGGGTGGGCATGAAAGGGCTCCTAACATGATTTAGGCTAGAGATTAGGAGGAAGGTTTTGACACAGAGGGTCATTGGGCATTGGAATAGGCTGCCCAGGGAGGTGGTTGATTCACCTTCCCTGGAGGTGTTTAAGGCACAGGTAGACGAGGTCCTGAGGGACATGGTTTAGTGTTTGATAGGAGTGGTTGGACTCGATGATACGATGGGTCTCTTCCAACCTGGTTGTTCTGTGATTCTATGGATATGTGCTGATCTTCCTGGTACTAGGGAGGGAGTTGTGGACCCACTGGGGAGCAGCTGAATACAGAGAGAAGATGGGGGCTCAGCCGACTCTAGAGAAGCACCTCCAGGCCCTCCAAAGAGCAGAGGCACTGGGGCAGCTCTAATGTCCCCCCTTCAGCTGCCACATTGCCTCTGTCACCGCGGCTGCCAAGCTGCCTAATGAGGGGCTTAATGAAGATTAGTGGTGGCCCTTTGCTCCGCTCCACGCTGCGCGGGGCCGGGGAGGCGCTGCGGGTGAGGGGGCTGCAGGTGCGTGGATGAGACCTGGAGGGGGTGGCCAAGGTGTCCCCCCCCCTGCCCAGTGAGCGCTGGCAGATGGGTGCGATGTCTCGGGTGGGTGGGCGCGTGGGCTGCGATCTGCCTGTGAAAGAGAGAGAGAAGAACATTTTTTCCAGCAGTGGGTGGCTGTGTGTGTGTGCACAAGGCTGCCTGGCACGGTGATGAGCAGCCCGTGGGGCTCACCGTGCACCCCCTGCCCATCCTGGGGTGCCCCAGCCCCATAGAATCATAGAACAACCAGGTTGTAAGAGACCCATCGGATCACTGAGTCGAACCATTCCTATCAAATATCCCTAGCAACAACATCTTCCCTGCTAGAGGATGAAGCAAGGCCATGGCCCCCGCGAAGTTGAGTCGGTATGAAGCAGCTCACCTACCCCAGAGCACGTGGGTGCAAACCAGGGGGAGATGGGGATGCCTCCCTCCTACCCCTGTGCTTCCCCCCATCCCTCATCCACACAAGCTCCCCCTCTCCAAACCACCCCCATGTTTCCAAAGCAACGAGTGGCGAGCGGCGCTGAGCCCCGAGGGAGGCGAAGGGGGTGGATGAGATGAATGTTATAAACCATCCGGCAGCCTGGGGTGGGCTTGTGCAGACCACCAAGCCCTGGGGAGAGTCAGGTCCCCCCATGCTCTCTCCCCAGGGCTGGGACACTCCTTGGACCCCAAGATCCTACCTGGCTGAAACCCTGCAGATCAGCAAAGTGTGTGGGGGGGTGTCCTGGAGCTTTGCGAATTAGAATCATAGAATCATAGAACAACGAGGTTGGAAGGGACCCATTGGATCTTCTAGTCCAACCATTCCTATCTAACACTAAACCATGTCCCTCAGGACCTCATCTACCCGTCCCTTAAACACCTCCAGGGAAGGTGAATCAGCCACCTCCCTGGGCAGCCTATTCCAATGCCCAATGACCCTTTCTGTGAAAAACCTCCTCCTAATCTCCAGCCTAATCTTCATCTCAGGATGGCTACAGGTGGAAGTTGCTCCCTGGCTTGGCAGGAGCTGGGTTGGTTGGGGTAGGGATGGACCTGGCGGCGTCCCCACTTCCCAGGGCTGTGTCCATGGGGACATCAGCACTGGAAGCACAGCACACTCTCCATCCCGTCCCCCCACAACCTCAAACACAGCCTGGGCTCTTGGAGGGCAGCCACTACTGGGGCTGGCTCACCCCCAGGGACAATCTAAGGTCCCAGTGGGGTGCTGCTGACTTGATTGGCCACATTCTCCCTCTCCCCTCATTAGAGGTGATGCCAAGCCCCTCCGCAGCCCCCCTGCCCCGTCTTTCCACAGATTAAAAGCTTAGCAGCCCTTCCCCAGCCACCACACCAGCCTGCAGGAGCGGAGTGGGGCTCTCCCACACCAAGGAGGAAGGGAAAGTCCATACCATCTTCCTTCTGCTCCTCCAGCACTGAGCAGCTCACTGGGCTGGGGTGAGCTGAGGGACTGGGAGGGTTGAGAGGTGGTGAGGTGTGCTGGGGGCTCACCGTGCTTGTCAAGGTTTGTTTTGCGGGCAAACCAGTAGTAACTGGGGAGCAGCTTCCTCAGGCTGGGGCGCAAAATGCTCTGGGGTTGGGTTGTTGCTTTTGTGTTTAGGAGAGAGAGATGCGTAGGTGGGTGCTGGGCCCCTCTGCCTGCTCTGCTTGGGGTGCAGGTTGGGGATGCTGCAGCGTCGGCTGTGTGGTGGGTGCTGAGGACCCGTGCAGAGTGTCCTTTGGGAATGGGCTCCAGTGGGTTTGGATGTGGGGCTGCCTGGTGCATCCTGGCTACAGGACACCCCCAGGATTGAGTCACGGGGACACTGTGGCCTCTGGTCTCGCAGACATTGGCTTAATGAGGATGCTGGAGGCTGAGAAACAGAACCTTGGGGCTTTACACCAGGAGTGACCAAAGGGGAGGATTCCAGGAGTCATTTCTGCTTGGTTGCTGGGTTTATTGGGCCAGCGACCACCTTCATCCGTCATCTCGAGGAGCCAGAGCAGGACCCCAACCCCCTCCTCACCTCCTGACTCCCTCAGCATCTCTTTGGGGCTGGGAAAGCCGGGAAGGGAGGGCAGCCCAGCACGACTGAGGGGCCTCTCCTGCACAGCCATCCAGCCGAGCGTGAAATGGGCTGAAAAGAAAAGGGATGGCGTAATGTTCAGGGGGGGTTTGTCCCCTGCAGTGGTCACAGTCCCCTCCACGGCTGCAGAGCGGAGCTGGCTGTGGCCAGTGTGCTGGTCCTACCTTCCCATCCATCTTTGCTTTCACTGCTTCGCAACCATTTCAGGGCACATGGTCCCATCCTGTGGAGCCCTGATGGACCCCCTGAGGGTTCCTGGCGCTGCCCTGAGAGCGATGAACCCAGCCGGGTGCAGGATGCGGACCCTGGCCTGGCTGGGCATCGCTAGCCTGTGTCTGGGGGCCACTCAGGCTGTCCCAGCCAAGGAGAGGAGGAGGATGGAGAAGCCAAAAGCTGACCTTGCACTCTACGAAAACCTGGAGCTGGATAACTACGACCTGACCTTGGACAACTACGGTGAAATCCTTGACTTGAGCAACTATGAGGAGCTCTATGACTACGGAGACCTTGCTCCAAAGGTGAGGGGGATGCAGGAGAGCACCCAGAGTATGGGTCAGGTCTTCCCTGGGTGCATCCTCAGAAAGGGGTTTGGTCCAAGGGACGGATGGACAAGCAGCCTCTTGTACAAGCCTGTAAGCCCTGGTGGCTCTTCCAGTGCTCTTGCTGGTGGCAGGAAAGGCTTTACCTGACTCCAACCTCCACCAGCTTCCTTGTCCTGGCTGAGCATCTCTGTGGGAAGACAAGACATGAGGCTTCCTATATCCCTTTGGGCAAACAGAGGGGAGTCCTTGGTTTAGTGTTTGATAGGAATGGTTGGACTAGAAGATCCGATGGGTCCCTTCCAACCTGGTTGTTCTATGATTCTATGATTCTATGAATCCCTGAGCCAGGACAGCTCTTCAAGGAGAACCTGCTTTTCCAATAAGATCTCTCCAGTGCTCCTGCCCCCTTGATCCTCCTGCTCTGGAGAGGAGCGGGAGGGCTGCCCCAGACCTCACCCCCGGGCTGTGTTTGCAGATCGAGGTTGGCACCTTGGCTCCTCGCCCCAAGGACCCCGTGGCTCTCCCAAACCTGGACACCGTGCCTGAAACCCCAAAGCTACAGCCTCTGAGCACCGCCAGCTCCGTCCACCCAGCACCCATCCCCGCACAGGGTGAGTGCAGACCCCTGGATGCAACTCAACGGTGCAGCCGGTGGGGTTTTGTCCCCATGGGATGCAGCTACTTGTCCCAGAGGTGGCAGGACTCATGCTCTGGAGAAAAGGGAGCAAATCCTTTTGCCACCAGCAGACAGCAGCAGTTATTTGCTCTGCTCGGGGTGTTGGGGGTGCATCTTATAGCACAGCAGGCAGGAAGGCTGCAGCGAGACATTTCTGGGAAACAAGAGCTCCAGCAAAGCAGCAACATTTTAATGAGCAGAGGCATTGCGACAGTCGGACAGAGTAGCAATTAGATTAGTGACAATTAAAATCCTGTAGCGAGGGATAAATATCTTTATTCATTTTCTGTCACTCTGGACTGGGACAAATTAAGTAGGAGGCAAAGGGAAATTGTTGCCTTGCTGCTTTGAACTCCCCAACTAATGGATGCTGAGGCTCACGGGCGCTGGGGGAGAGGAGAGGGAGCACGGGGAGGGGGACACCTGGCTTTACCCCTCCTACCACCCCTCACAAAGCTGAGACAGATGTGTTTGGTGATGTTTCCTTCTGTGACAAAAGAAAAAAAAAATAAAGGGGCCAAGTGAACCCTGGGTGTAAAGCTGCTGCGCTTGGCAGGCTTGCACCTCCTCTCTCATGGGAGGTATTTGGCCCTAAGAAACTTCATTTCTTAGCAGTTCTCTTGGCTGGGAATTTCTGGCCCTCGACGAGGTGCCCTGGGCTGTTTTGCTGACGAAGGTGCTGGGGCTGTGACGGCTCCAGGCGCTAAAGACCTTGTGTACCCGCAGTGTGGGCAGGGGTGGATATGTCCTCCCATCTCCCTGCGTGCTGGGGGTGCTCTGGGGATGGGGAACCGTGCCATCCCATGCCATCTCATGCTGTTCTGTGCCATCCCATGCCATCCCAGGCTGTTTTGTGCCATCCCATGCCATCCCAGGCTCTGGAGCCAGTCCAGAGAAGAGCAACGAAGCTGGGGAAGGGGCTGGAGAACAGACCTGATGAGGAGTGTCTGAGAGAGCTGGGAGTGTTTAGACTAGAGAAGAGGAGGCTGAGGGGAGACCTCATTACTCTCTACAACTCCCTGAAAGGAGGTTGTAGAGAGTAGGGAGCTGGGCTCTTCTCCCAAGGGACAGGACAAGAGGGAATTGCCTCAAGCTCCACCAGGGGAGATTTAGGCTGGAGATTAGGAGGAAGTTTTTCACAGAAAGGGTCATTGGGCATTGGAATAGGCTGCCCAGGGAGGTGGTTGATTCACCTTCCCTGGAGGTGTTTAAGGGACGGGTGGATGAGATCTTGAGGGATTTGGTTTAGTGTTTGATAGGAATGGTTGGACTAGAAGATCCAATGGGTCTCTTCCAACCTGGTTGTCCTATGATTCTATGATTCTATCCCATGCCATCCCATCCCATGCTGTGCTGTGCCATGGGCTCTGCACCCCCAGGCCTACCCAGCTGCCTGCTCTGCTTGTGCATTGGCACCTCCGTCTACTGTGACGATGCTGACCTGGATCACATCCCACTGCTGCCCCCGGAGACCACCTACCTCTATGCCCGCTTCAACCGCATCGCTGCCATCCGGGCCAGGGATTTCACAGGGCTGAGTACGTCGAGGCAAAGGGACACAGGGGGAAGAAGCGGTTCTGCATGGGTCGCTCTTCATCTCCTCCCTCCTCTCCTACCAGACAAGCTGAAGCGGATAGACCTGAGCAGCAATTTCATCTCCTGGGCGGACGCGGATGCTTTCCGCCTGCTGCCCAGCCTGCAGGAGCTCATCCTGCCCGAGAACAGGCTGACGGCGCTGCCCGAGCTGCCCCGCAGCATCGTCCGCCTGGATGCTCGTCTCAACAGGATCCCCAGCACTGGCCTCCGGCCTGAAGCTTTCCGGGTGGGTCACCCCTGGGTGAATCCAGGCTGGTTTTACCCCAAACCTGTCGTGCCAAGGGGTAATGGGGAGGATGCAGAGTGCCAGAGCAGGGCTGGGAGGTTCATCTCCCTCCTCTTCCTGCAGGATCTGAAGCAGCTGCAGTTTCTCCATCTGTCCGATAACCAGCTGGATCATATCCCAGCACCCCTGCCCGAGAGCCTGCGCTCCCTGCACCTCCAGGTGAGACGAGCCCAGCCCCAGGCTTGGTTGTACCTGAGTCTAGCAGAGCTTACCACCACCTTCTCCTTCTCCTCTTCCTCCCCAACCCTCTGACTCTGATTTTATCCATTGCCTCCCTGGCCAGAACAACAACATCCAGACCATGCATGAGGACACATTCTGCGACAGCCGAGACCACAACCAGATCCGCAGGGCGCTGGAGGACATCCGCCTCGATGGCAACCCCATCAACCTCAGCCTCTTCCCCAACGCTTATTTCTGCCTGCCCCGCCTGCCCACAGGTCACTTCTTCTGACCCCCAGACCCACCATGCCCACGGCCCAGGTCCCTTCGGCCTCTACTGTCTCATGGAAAAAGTGGGGTTAAAACTAGTGCGTTTAACCCTGGTGTGAGCTGAGCCTCCATTTAGGTGCTAATTCAGTTTCGGGGGCAAAAGGAGCAGGGGATGAGCAACTAATAAACCCAAGACTTTACAAACGCATTCGATGTCTTGTTCTCAACAGCAAGAACAGCAGAAAGCTCCTGCCCAGCCCAGCAGCTGCTTTGCAAGCCATTCTCCCCATATTCCAATCGTTCCTCAATTCCCTCCTGGGACCTTGGGGAGATCTCTCTGTGTCTGCTTCCAGGGTTTCCTGGCCAGGGACTGGGAGCTGCATTGCTGCAGAGGTGATTTTTATGGCCACATCAGGTTTTGGCTGGTGTGATCAAGCTGTCTGCAGGTCTATCAGGTGGCTCTGAGCTGCAGAACCAGGTGTGAGTTGTGTAGAGCTGTCCCCATGTGCCCCAAAAGAGGATGTTGAGGCTCTGGAGCGAGTCCAGAGAAGAGCAACAAAGCTGGTGAAGGGGCTGGAGAACAGGCCCTATGAGGAACATCTAAGAGAGCTGGGGGTGTTTATCCTGGAGAAGAGGAGGCTGAGAGGAGACCTCATTACTCTCTACAACTACCTGAAAGGAGGTTGTGGAGAGGAGGGAGCTGGGCTCTTCTCTCAAGTGACAGGGGACAGGACAAGAGGGAATGGCCTCAAGCTCCACCAGGGGAGATTTAGGCTAGAGATTAGGAGGAAGTTTTTCACACAGAGGGTCATTGGGCATTGGAATAGGCTGCCCAGGGAGGTGGTTGATTCTGCTTCCCTGGAGGTGTTTAAGGGATGGATGGATGAGGTCTTGAGGGACTTGGTTTAGTGTTTGATAGGAATGGTTGGACTAGAAGATCCGATGGGTCCCTTCCAACCTGGTTGTTCTATGATTCTATGATTCTATGACTCTATGATCACCTCACCCCAGACCCTCTGCAGCCCCAGGGACAACTGGTGCCCTCCATCACCTCCCCCTAGACCCTCTGCAGCCCCATGGCCCCTGCTCCATGCGGGTCCTTGACCCTTATGGGCACTGGGAACCATTCTGGTACCCACTGATGTCTTCAGCATCAGCTCTACCTGTAGGGAGGGTGTCCTGGGTGTGGATCTGCTCCAGCTACAGGGAACGGCAGGAAAGAATCACTTAGAGGTAGTAAAAATATCTCGTATCATCCCAGCTTTCAACACCCAAAAGGAGCTGCCCAGTGGTGAGATATTTTAAATGCGATGTATGCATCCTCTATATTTTTATACACATGTAACCAACATGCGTACCAGGAGGGGAATGACACATCCCTGGAGAATCCAGACTCCCAAACTGAAACCACGGAGCTCAGCCCACATCCTCCAGCCCCGGGGAGGCAAACGAAGGCAGCTGGAGAAAAACCTCACAAGAAGATCCAGCTTCTCATCCCTGTCTGCACTGCAAATGCCGCTGGGCGCTCGCGCCTGCAAACCCACCTTGGCACAGCACGGCTGTGCCAGTGGCATGGAGCACGTGCTCCCTCCGCTTTATTTTCCAGACAAAACCCAACTCAGACATGGATTATGCAGCTCCGCAAGCCAGGGCCCTTGGTAAATGGGAAGTTTGAGCTGTTCCAGCCTTTCCTTTCAGGGTAGAATTAAAATGCCAGGATTTATTGCCGCTGTTGTCATGTTAGCCTTGAAACAGCCTTATTTCTGTATCCATGGCTGTTTATACCCCCCTCTCTCTGCCATCCCATCCAACCCTTGCACTGTCCTTTACCCCTGGTGATCTCCTCTGCTCCCGTGGGATGAGTTACTGCTCCGAGCTCTGCTCTAGTGGGATGGAGTTGGCCAACTTTTCCCAACGGGGAGCCCCGGCCCTTCGCATTCATCCCACTAGATGGCAAGACAGAGTGTTTAGAAAAGCCTGACCTTAACTTCGGACTGCAAACTCACTCCCTGCTGTTTACCTCCCTCCTAGGGTGGGTTTGGCATCTCACGGGCTTGCCCAGGCAGCTGGGGAATAGCCCAGGTGCTCCCTGTTGGCAGAAGAAGGATTAAAAGAAGCTGCAGAGGAGAGAAGGGTTTATTTCATGTGGGAGGAGAGTGAGGTAGGTGGAGGGATGGGTTAGGGGATGGGTGGGGGGGGCTGTTGGTTTTGTGGAAATGATGTGTTTTGAAGAGTAATAAGGAGGTTTTGCTAGGGGAAAGCTGAGATTCAGCAGTGCTGTCTTGTTGTGTGGCTCTAAGGGGAGGAGGAAAGGGGCTGGGACAGCAGATTTGTCTTTCCAAAACCTTGGCGAGGGGTTGGCAGGCCTTTGCTTTGGGAGGGGGCTGCTAGGAGCTCAGCCGTCCATCCCTGTTCTGCTGTAGCAGTTAGGGACTTGGCCCTTGTGCCCTCACTGCTGCCAAGGAGGGGGAAGAAACCAGCCCCTGTTTTTGCAGGATAGCGCAGAGAATGGTTATGGTTGGGCTCGATGAGCCAGTGGGTCTCTTCCAACCTGGTGATTCTATGATTCTATTGAACAGCGACCTTCTGCTGCTGCTGGTACTGCAGCCTCTTCCCACCCTGCTGAAGCACCTTATCCCCTCCCCAGGGGTTGGCTCCCCCAGGCTCTCCCCAGGTACCCTGACAGGGCTGGATGGAGCTGGTGCAGAGGCATGGAGCCTTCCCTGGGGCTGGAGATGGCAGTGAGCAGGTGAGGGGCTCTGCTTGAGCCCTCGTGCCAGCAGGACTGTCCTGCTCCAGCTCAGTCTGGCTCAACAGCGTGTCTGAGACCTCGACACCCGGTGTCCCCCTTGTTGCCTGTTGCCCCACATCCCTTAGGCTGCAGCCAGGCAGCTGCGAGTCCTGGCTCCTCTCCATCCCCTGATGTCTGCAGCTCTGTCCAGCCGATCCCTTCACTTACACTGCTCCTGAGGGGCAGGAGTACCTGCACCACCTGCATTTAAAAGCTGTTTCTGTGGCTTTATGGGACTGCACATCACATCTGTGGAAGGGACTGAACTCAGGAAAATTTTTTTCATGGAAAGGGTCATTGGGCAGTGGGAGAGGCTGCCCAGGGAGGGGGTTGAGTCACCTTCCCTGGAGGGGTTTAAGGTGTGGGTGGACGAGGTGCTGAGGGACATGGGTTAGTGATTGATGGGAATGGTTGGACTCGATGATCCAGTGGGTCCTTTCCAACCTGGTGATTCTATGATTCTATCTCTGCTGCCACACGTACTACTTAACCACAGGTACTGCCTGAGCCCAGCAAACCCAAGCAAGGATGCAGGGCCAGGCAGCAGCTGGAGAGCAGGATTAACGCAGGGCCCAGTGTAAGAAGCTGTGAGCTGGAGTTGTGCAAAGGCAAAGCCTCGCTCTTATCTCAAGAGCGTTTGTTGAGCAACGGCAGGAGCTGCAGGGCTTCAAAGTAGTCTCTGATGGGAAATGGTGGCAGCCCTGTTGCTGGAGACAGTGAAATGATGCAGGATGGGGGGAGCAGCCCTGGGTGGAGGGGGTGGATGAGATGAGCGGATGCTCCCGGATTGATGCAAGTAGCTGCTTCCCAGTCTGTGCAGGGATGGACAGGGAGGAACAGGCTAGCTGTGGGCTCTGACCTCGCGTCCTTCATCCTCTCCAGCTGGCTCCCTGGGCAGAGGGCTCACGTACTGCCTGTTCCCCTCTCCCTCACCCAGAGAGCGCCTCTGTGTGTAATTCATGCAGCTCTCCTCCCTCCATCTCTCTCTCTCTCTCTCTCCCTCCTGCTCAAGGTCACCTTCCTCGCTGGGGCTGGATTTTCACATATTGATTGCTTGGCTCGAACCGCTAACGTCTCGGTAAGCTCCCCATCTCACGCCAGCTCAGCATCTTGCTGCTCTCTGGGAGAAGCGTCTCCATATGGGCCACCCTCCTCCTCCATCCTGCCCTCCCCCTCCACGCTCTCCTCCCAGCCCCAGCCACATATCATTAACCAGCACCAAAACAGAGACGCAAAGTCTTCAAGCCCCACAGAGCAGCAGCCTTCTCTGTCTCCTCAGGAGCGTGACACGAGCACGCTTTTTCCCTTGGGTTGATTTAGGAGGAGCTGGGACAGCCTGTGGCATCGTTGCAGGGACTGGGCGTGCTGCTTGACCTCCGCGTGAGCTGCCTCTGACCTCTTCTGCTCAGGCTCTCCTGCACTTGGGGCACAACAACCCTATGCAGAGCTACAGACTGGGAGAAGTCTGGTTGGAAAACTGCCAGGAGGAGAGGGACCTGGGGATGTTGGTCGACAGCTGACAGAACCTGAGCCAGCAGTGTGCCCAGGTGGCCAAGAAGGCCAATGGCATCCTGGCTTGGATCAGAAATGGTGTGACCAGCAGGGCCAGGGAGGTTCTTCTCCCTCTGGACTCAGCACTGGGGAGACCAAAACTTGAACCCTGTGTTCAGTTGTGGGCCCCTCAGCACAAGTAGGATGTTGAGGCTCTGGAGTGAGTCCAGAGAAGAGCAATGAAGCTGGTGAAGGGGCTGGAGAACAGGCCTTATGAGGAGTGGCTGAGAGAGCTGGGGGGGTTTATCCTAGAGAAGAGGAGGCTGAGAGGAGACCTCATTGCTCTCTTCAACTCCCTGAAAGGAGTTTGTGGAGAGGAGGGAGCTGGGCTCTTCTCCCAAGTGACAGGGGACAGGACAAGAGGGAATGGCCTCAAGCCAGGGGAGATTTGGGCTGGACATCAGGAAAAAAATTTTTCCCGGAAAGGGTGATTGGGCAGTGGGAGAGGCTGCCCAGGGAGGTGGTTGATTCACCTTCCCTGGAGGTGTTTAAGGGACGGGTAGATGAGGTGCTGAGGGACATGGGTTAGAGATTGATGGGAATTGTTGGACTCGATAATCCAGTGGGTCTCTTCTAACCTGGTGATTCTATGAATCCAGAGTAGCAGGAGGACGAGGAGGAGGATGGACACTTTTAGACCCTTGAAGACCCAGACAAGCTGGGTAAAGGCCACAGAAATAACCCAGATCTCCCTGTCTGAGACAGTGTCTGTGCCAGCCCTGTCCCCAGCCTGTCCCCAGGCAACCAGTGGATTTATGGCCAAGTGCAAAATCAATGGGAGGATGGAAAAAGGACACTGAGCTGTGGATGATGACGAGATCCTGGCCTCCTCCAGCCTAGAAATCACCCTTAAACGCTGTTAGGGAGGAAGCGCTGCGGCCCAACTCTCTTAGTGAGTGAGGCATGGATGATAACAGCTTTATTTATAGCACTTAACTGGCTGTTGGCTCAAGGCACCGATTTGTGCTTAGCATGCGATCGTTCAGGGCGGCTGTTTGTGCAGCTCATGGCTGGAGCCCTCGCTGAAGCTCCTGCTGGGTGACATCGGGGCAGGACTTTGCCTGGATGCACAGCGTTCCACTCCGTGTCCCCAACCCAGGCCACTGGCTGAGACCCAGGGTCACCGAGACTGACCATGAACTCAGCTTTCTCCCTGTGTTTATGCAACATCTCACCCGGAGAACCCCCAATCTCTGCGCCTTGGGGTCTGAGAGGTTGTACATCCCTTAGGATAATGGAACCGTTACTAGTGGCCACCCGGGGAGAGCTGTGTTACAGCTCAGTTCCCAGATCTCTCCTTTTTGGGTTTTGTTGAAGGATCCCAGTGCTGGGATTCATTAGATGGGAGCTGCAAGGGCTGAGGAGATGAAAGTGCTGTTCATGAATTATCACCAGGGTGCAGACAGCCGCCCAAGCCCCTTCAGGGAAACTCAACAATGGAAATAAGGAGGTGGCTGGGTGGGGGGGGTGGTGGGGGGTGAAACCTGCTTGGGCTTTTTCCTCTCCCCATTTTCCACTTCACCACTGGAAGAGAAGAAAAAAAAATGCAACAAGAGGAAGGGAAAGAAGAAAATGCATTCTTTCCCTGCTCACACCCTTCCCTTCCCTCCCCCCAACCCAAATTATGAATATTTAGCATGAAAATAAGCTGTGGAAAACCACACACACACACATATCCTCCTTCCTGCAGCTGACAGGGGCTCCTAAAGGCCTGGGGTGTCTGCAGCATCCCAGGGCTTTCCCGGCTCTAGTCTTCCACCACACCCTAGAGCAAAGCGGCTCTGGGCCTCCTTGTCATGAGCTGTTCCAGGATGGGGGATGTGACCAAGATACAGCTATTATTAGCAGTGTTGCGTTAGGTCTTGTCAACAGGAACCCTGACACCTCGGCAAGGCTCTGCGAAAGGAGGCACGTGTGCTCCGGGATGGAGCATTCCCAGCTTTAACCCAGTTCCTGGGGAGGGAAGAGCTCAGAGAGGTTTGGGGTGAGGGGGATGTGGGGTGATGGACCTGAGGAGAGGGGAGTCGCTGTCTCCCAAAGAGATGTGAGTGATCCAGAGGATGCTCAAGGTTGTGGTGTGTGAGCTGATGTTCTCATTGCAGGCAGCAGTGATGGTTCTTGCTCCTCCTGGGAGAGGAGGGTGAAAGCTGCTTGGTGTCTGCCCAAAATGTGAGCATTAGTGTTTGATAGGAATGGTTGGACTCGATGATCCGATGGGTCTCTTCCAACCTGGTTGTTCTATGATTTCCAGCCTTGGGGCACCAGGATCCTTCCCCTGAGCAGTCCTGGCCTGTTGCTGCAGAGGGAAGAGCTTCTCCAGCATCATTTCCAAGGTGACTCTGTCTCTGCACTGTCTCCTGTTCCACCGGCTGAGTACACCAAATTGTCTGATCGAGGAGAAACGATGGGATGAAGAAAAATGCCACTCGGTGTGGCACTTCCATGCTACCAGCCAGGCTCTTCCAGGGCTGTGGGGGCAAGGACCATGCTGGGTGTGCATGGATCCATCCCCCAGCTCAGGGCATCCCCATTCCTGGCTTTGTGTTTTAACTGACCTGAAGCCAAGCTCATGTAAAGATGAATTAGAATCATAGAACAACCAGGTTGGAAGGGACCCATCGGATCTTCTAGTCCAACCATTCCTATCAAACACTAAACCAAGTCCCTCAAGACCTCATCCACCCGTCCCTTAAACACATCCAGGGAAGGTGAAACAGCCACCTCCCTGGGCAGCCTATTCCAATGATCCTTTCCGTGAAAAACTTCCTCCTAATCTCCAGCCTAAATCTCCCCTGGTGGACCTTGAGACAATTCCCTCTTGTCCTGTCCCCTGTCCCTTGGGAGTAGAGCCCAGCTCCCTCCTCTCTACAACCTCCTTTCAGGTAGTTGTAGAGAGTAATGAGGTCTCCTCTCAGCCTCCTCTTCTCTAGGCTAAACACCTCCAGCTCTCTCAGCCGCTCCTCATAGGACCTGTTCTCCAGCCCCTTCCCCAGCTTTGTTGCTCTTCTCTGGACTCTCTCCAGATCCTCAACATCCTTCTTGTGCTGAGGGGTCCACAACTGAACACAGGATTCAAGAAGAGGTCTCCCCAGTGCTGAGTCCAGAGGGAGAAGAACCTCCCTGGACCTGCTGGTCACACCTTTTCTGATCCAAGCCATGATGCCATTGGCCTTCTTGGCCACCTGGGCACACTGCTGGCTCACGGTCAGTCGCTGTTGACCAACACCCCCAGGTTCCTCTCCTCCTGGCAGTTTTCCAACCAGGTTTCTCCCAGTCTGTAGTTCTGTATAGGGTTGTTGTGCCCCAAATGCAGGACCCACCATTTGGCTGTGTTAAGCCTCATACCATTGGACACTGCCCAAATGTTGATTTAGGGGTGATGTTGATTCAGGAGGAACTTGGAGTGGCAGCAGTGAGAGTGTTGGTGTGCCACGGACCCTGAGCAGGAGGAGGAGAGCTGAGCTTGGTTTGCCTGATTGATTGCAGTCTTTTAAAATAACCAGCCGGAGCCTGGATCTTCCGTTTCTGTAGGATGTGGAAAACCTGGAGAGGGGGAAGAGAGAAACAGCTTTGAGAGAGTGACTGCAAGTATTGCTAATTTATGATCAGAGAACTATATGTTTGAGTTTGACGATTACAGGGAAAGGACCTGATGTTCAGCCCTTGATAAATCTGTTTTATACAGGGGGTTGTGAAAAGGCTTCCCCACAGGGCAAATTGTGGGAACGTAGAGCGTAATTACCCCAAATTCCAATCTGAGTAATTATTTCTACCTACCTGTCACTCCCCTGGTGCTTTCAGCTGGTTGGAGAGGTTTTTGCTTTCCCTCGTGCCTCTGCTTAAAAGCCAAAGCCTTTGTGCAGCTCTGCTGGGCTCTCTGAAGAGCGGGGCCAGCCCTGCCTGCAGGGAGCCACTTCCCTGCGAGGCTTTGGGGTTTGCTGCTGTCCCACTCCACTCCCTTTCACTGCCTTTTTATTTTTTTTCCATGGCTGCTGGGTAGGGACCATCAGACGTCACTTTCTGTGATCATATTTGCACCCAGTTGATGAGGAGGCAGGTGGATCAGGGTGGGGAGAACTTGGGATGCTGCTTCCCAGGATGTCATAGAATCATAGAACAACCAGGTTGGAAGAGACCCATTGGATCATTGAGTCCAACCATTCCTATCAAACACTAACCCATGTCCCTCAGGACCTCATCTACCTGTGCCTTAAACACGTCCAGGGAAGGTGAATCAACCACCTCCCTGGGCAGCCTATTCCAATGACCCTCTGTGTGGAAAAACTTCCTCCTAATCTCTAGCCTAAATCTCCCCTGGCGGAGCTTGATGTCCTTGTGGAGAGGGTAGCACCCTCTCCGGTAGAGTCACCCATGGGGAGAACCCCTGCATGCAGCCAGGACTTTGACTTTTCCCCCTCTACATCCATCCCTGGGGTGGGCGATGTGGATGGAGGTTGAGGGGCTGCTGGGTACACCCAGTCCTGCACCCATTGTCCCTGTCCCGCTGGGCTCTGTGCCATGGCAATGAGGTAATCGAGGGGTTTGCTGCAGTGGGCCGTGGACAGCTTTTCTAAGCATCATCTCCTGATGCTTCCCCTGAAGAGCCAGCCGGGCTACCAGGTGCATTAGGAAGCGACACACATCACAAATGGATCACCTGCCTGCTCTCCTCCACCTTGCAGGCTCTCTCCATGCTTGCCAGCTCCCCAGCATGGCCAGGACTTGTCCGGTGCCAGCTCTGCCCTCCTCTCGGTGTCACCCAGGTGGTGGGGGGCACCAGGGATGCTTCCCTCCAGCTCAGAGCTGCAGCAGGTAACTCCATCCCCACCTTGGTCCCTCCAGGATGGACCATCAGCTCCAGGAGATTTTTCCCTTTGCCTTCCCCCTCTGGGGACTGGCAGCAGACAGGCACTGCAGGTGGAGTTGGTGACAAGCACCTGCACGGGCCAGTCAAGCGGAGAGGAAAAGGAAAAATGACCCTGTGGAGAGGAGGGATGGACTCTGCATCTTAAGTAGCAACCCAGGAGCTGTCAAGACAGTTCCTTCAGTGAGAACAAGGTACCTGTCGCCTGCCAGAGCCACCCTCAGTAGAGAAGGAAGGAGACAAGGTGAAGGCAGAGTGAGTTCAGCTGCAGAAGGTGAAAGTATTTGGAAAAGGGGGTGCTCTACCTGTGCTGGTGGGGAATGGCCTGGGGTCTTGTCTCTCCAGGGAGCTTCCTCCAGCTCCATCAACAGATAATTCTGATTTACCTCTTCGTTAATTAAAGGAGAAGCAGACCCTAAAAGGGCTCTGCAATGGAGCAGGCACCTCCTGTGGCTGCCAGCCCGAGTTCCTCACACTCCCATCTCTGAGTGATCTGAAGATCATGGAATGGTTTGGATTGGAAGGGACCTCAAAGCCATCCAGTTCCACCCCTGCCGTGGGCAGGGACACCTCCCACTGCATCAGGGACTCCAAACCCCATCCAACCTGGCCTTGAACCCTTCCAGGGATGGAGCAGCCACCACTGCTCCGGGTAGCCTCAGCCAGGGTCTCCCCTCCCTTGTAGTGATGAATTTTTCTTCCTACATATGGGACGTTAGGGTCTTCCAAGACTGTGGAGCCAGAATACAGGTGACTTGAGGGACGTGGTTTAGTGTTTGATAGGAATGGTTGGACTTGATGATCCGATGGGTCTCTTCCAGCCTGGTTGTTCTATGATTCTATGACTTGACTTGGGGCCTCGCTCAGCATCCCGAATGCTCTTTTTTTGGCTCAAATGCAAATATCACAGTTTTTTATGAACCTTCTACCTGGGCCAAGCCCACCTTGTGTCTGCAAAGGAAACCGAGGACACACATAGAATCATAGAATCACCAGGTTGGAAGAGACCCATCAGATCATCAAGTCCAACCACATGCTGGTGGCTGGGGATGGAGTCACTCTGTGGATGGATGGACAGGGCTGCAGGGAGGCATCTCTTAGGTAAGTGGATGGAGGAGGAGAAGCAGAGGGATCTGCTGGTCTCCAACAGGACAGCCGACTGAACATGAGCCAGCAGTGTGCCCAGGTGGCCAAGAAGGCCAATGGCATCCTGGCTTTGATCAGAAACGGTGTGACCAGCAGGTCCAGGGAGGTTATTCTCCCTCTGGACTCAGCACTGGTGAGGCCGCTCCTTGAATCCTGTGTTCAGTTGTGGGCCCCTCAGCACAAGAAGGTTGTTGAGGCTCTGGAGCGAGTCCAGAGAAGAGCAACGAAGCTGGTGAAAGGGTTGGAGAACAGGCCCTATGAGGAACATCTGAGAGAGCTGGGGGTGTTTATCCTAGAGAAGAGGAGGCTGAGAGGAGACCTCATTGCTCTCTACAACTCCCTGAAAGGAGGTTGTGGAGAGGAGGGAGCTGGGCTCTTCTCCCAAGGGACAGGGGACAGGACAAGAGGGAATGGCCTCAAGCTCCACCAGGGGAGATTTAGGCTGAAGATTAGGAGGAAGTTTTTCAGACAGAGGGTCATTGGGCAGTGGGAGGGGCTGCCCAGGGAGGTGGTTGATTCACCTTCCCTGGAGGTGTTTAAGGGACGGGTAGATGAGGTCCTGAGGGACATGGTTTAGTGCTTGATGGGAATGATTGGACTCAGTGATCCGATGGGTCTCTTCCAACCTGGTTGTTCTATGATTCTATGATTAGATGACTTTGCCAAGAAGCTAATGAGACTGGGAGGTTCCCCAAGGCAGCGAAGCTGGGTTCACTGTCCTCCAACTGGCCGTGCCCAGACCTGGCGGGCGCTCACGTGGCTCTGCTGATAAAACGTGCATGAGGACATGCGCGAAAATCGATGGTTGTGCTTATGAATTAATGATTGCTGAGAGGATTGATGCAGCCCGCCCCGTGCATGCCGGATTGCTAATGAGCACCAGCAGTGGGAGCGCGTGAAGGGCCAGTGAGGTTCTGCGGCAGCACCTTCTGCATCTCTGTTTATTCATGGTTTAAATGTATTTGTCTTGCCTTTGCTCACAGAGCTACTTTAAGCAGCCAAAAGGTGATTTCCATGAAAAAGACCTGGTGTGTGCACCCTGCGGGATGGGAGCTGCTGCTTTTGGAAGGAGGGGAAGATATTGGAAGGGGCTGGTGGCTCTCAGCTCTATGCTGGAAGGAGTGGAATCAGAGGCAGGCTCTATAAATATGTATGTGGGTAATTTCTAATCGAACGCCACAGCTCTCGTTGTTGGCATGTGTCACTCCCATGGTATTATCTCTGCAATTAGAGCTTTTTTTCCCCTCCTAGTTGCATAAGAACCTCTTAGTGACTCACTGGATTTGCAGGGAGAGAGGCGAACGGTGGCTCGGAGGCGGCCGGCTGCGCCTGAGCGTGTGTGAGGTGTGAAAATCAGGTGCTCTGTGGTTTGCAGCTCGCTTCCCCAACAAACCTTGCTCCCAGTCACTCGCAATTCCGCTGCTCTCGTCAGCGTCACCACCAGCACCCTAGGTTGGGGACACTTGGCTGTCCCCCTTCCAGTGATCTCCCCATCCGCTCAGCGTTGTTTCCTGCTGGGGGTTTATTTTTGTCCTTATCGTCGTGGCTTTGTTTGCGCGTTGATGACCCTTTGGCGCCAATAATAGCATGTTTCAGATCCCCGATTAAAGCCGCTGTGGTGTCAGAATCAATAAGCATTGGCAGATGAGACCATAATAAGTATAATAATCCCCATTAGGGGAACAAATGGGTGAGAGAGAGCAGGGCTGCTAATAGGATAATGCCACGAATCTGCTTCGATCAGCTGGAACCGCAGCATCCTCCCGGCGAGGGGTAGGGAGCACGATGCTCTCGCTCTTTGCCACCCTCTCCATCAGTAGAATCATAGAACAACCAGGTTGGAAGAGATCCATCGGATCATCAAGTCCAACCATTCCTATCAAACACTAAACCATATCCCTCAGGACCTCGTCCACCCGTCCCTTAAACACCTCCAGGGAAGGTGAATCAACCACCTCCCTGGGCAGCCTATTCCAATGCCCAATCACCCTTTTCATGAAAAACTTCCTCCTAATCTCTAGCCTAAATCTCCCCTGGTTGAGCTTGAGGCCATTCCCTCTTGTCCTGTCCCCTGTCCCTTGGGAGAAGAACCCAGCTCCCTCCTCTCTACAACCTCCTTTCAGGGAGTTGGAGAGAGCAATGAGGTCTCCCCTCAGCCTCCTCTTCTCCAGGATAAACACCCCCAGCTCTCTCAGCTGCTCCTCTTGTTCTCCAACCCCTTCCCCAGCTTCGTTGCTCTTCTCTGGACTCTCTCCAGAGCCTCAACATCCTTCTTGTGCTGAGGGGTCCACAACTGAACACAGGATTCAAGGAGCGGCCTCACCAGTGCTGAGTACAGAGGGAGAAGAACCTCCCTGGCTCTGCTGGTCACACCATTTCTTATTCAAGCCAGGTAGAGCCCCTGCTTCTGGCTGCTGTGATGCCTTCTGCGCCCTGGCTTGGAGACTTGGCTTTGTGACATTTAAAGCTGAAAGAGAGGAGATGGAGATGAGATCTTAGGAGGAAAAGTTTTGCTACGAGTTTGGGAGGCCCTGGAACAGGTTGCCCAGAGCAGTGGTGGTTGCCCCACCCTTGGAGGGGTTCAAGGGCAGGTTGGATGGGGCTTGAAACCCCTGATCCAGTGGGAGGTGTCCCTGCCCACGGCAGGGGTGAACTGGATGGGCTTTGAGACCCCTTCTGACACAAATCATTCTGTACTCTATGAGTATTAATTATTTTGGCTTTGAGAATGTGTGTGACTGGTGGCCCCAGTGTGGGAGAGGGAACGGGGCTCATTGTAGCCTGAGGAATTGCTTATCCTACCCCAAAGCTTCAAGAAAATGTAAAGACCGTGATTATCGAGCAGGGGAAATTCCTGCTCTGACCCATCCTGTCAATTTGTCTCGCAGAGATAGAGTGTGGCGAGGGCCAGGAGGGAAGGGAATGCCAATGGCATTAAAGCAGCTGCCTAGGAAAAACTAAAAATCAATATGTAATTGTGGCCCTATTGATCCATGGCTCTGCTGCTGCGGGTCTCCACTGCGCTTTGATCAGCTTTCCTGGTGGTGGATAAAAGAGTCCCAGCAGCTGGAGGTATTAAATGATAGCAAACCCTTTTCAGGTGAAAACTATAGGTTTTTTTTTTTCCTCCTTTAAATAAACTCAGATAGAGAAGCAGCTGTGGGAGTGGGGGACCTTGGGACCGGCCATGTTCATAGAATCATGGAATGGTCTGGGTTGGAAGGGACCTTAATGCACATCCAGGGACTTCCCTGAGAAGTTGAAGCGATGCTTCCCTCTTCATATTGCCTGCCTGGTCCTTTCTGACTGCAGAAAACAGTGGCCAAGTAGGGCGAGGGAGGGGATCCTGCCCCTCTAGTCATCTTTTGTGAGACTTCATTTGGAGCATCATCTCCAGTTGTGGAATCCTCAGCTTAAGAAGGAGATGGAGCTGCTGGAATGGATCCAGAGGAGGCTACGAGGATGATCCGAGGGTTGGAGCATCTCCCGCACAAGGACAGGCTGAGAGAGTTGGGGTTGTTCAGCCTGGAGAAGAGAAGGCTCTGAGGAGAACTTAGCCCCTTCAGGTACTGAAAAGTCACTCTGTTCACAAAGGTTTGGAGGGATAGAACAAGGGGCAACCCAAACCATTCCATGATTCTATGAACTCTTCCACAGAATAGAACATAGAACAGTTTGGATTGGAAGGGACCTTAAAGATCATTTAATTCCATCCTCCCTGTCATGGGTAGGGACACCTCCCACTGGATTGGGGGCTCCAAGCCCTTGGGTCATACTTGTAGCCCTTTTCTGGATCTATTCAGAGGAAACACAGGGTGGGGAATAGAATCATAGTATCAAAGAACAACCAGGTTGGAAGGGACCCATCGGGTCTTCTAATCCAACCATTCCTATCAAACATTAAACCAATAGGTCCAGTTGTAGCCCCACGTAGAAGAGAGAGGCAGTGGGGATGTATTTTTGGGGAGGTTTGGGGAGATTATGCTGCCTTTGGCCAGGCAGGCACCATCTTGAAGATGAAATACTCCAAAGAAGGAATACTCGAAAGAAGGAATGATGAGACTCTGTGTCTATGCACATTGAGGGCAATATCTAACTCCATTCCCTGGGAGGGAGACCAGTCTGAGGCAGAACTGGTTGGTATAAACCAAATTGGTTTTGCTTGAAAAATGGAGGTTTGTTGAAACCCGGCGTGTTTATAGCAAAACACTGGTTTCGACAGATTTCTGTTTCAACATGTTGCTTTAGAAGTAAAAGGAAAGCTTTCCAAATTGTCAAAGGACTCTGGTTGAACACTTTCTCAGCAGAGCATAATCCATTTCTCAGCTCCAAATTACATTTCATTTTGCAATATAAGTAAATGTATTGCAAAATCCCCTTCTGAAATGGGCTGGAATCCTACTGTAATGCTCAGGGAGGATCTCGGCGACAGACTGGGATTAACTGGTTCCAGCCTAGGGTCTGGGTTTTCAAGCAATGTCCTTTTCCCTTTCTTTATGATGCTGGTTATGACCAGCAGGGCCAGGGAGGTAATTCCCCCTCTGTACTCAACACTGGTGAGGCTGCTCCTTGAATCCTGTGTTCGGTTCTGGGCCCCTCAGCACAAGAAGGATGTTGAGGCTCTGGAGCAAGTCCAGAGAAGAGCAACAAAGCTGGTGAAGGGGCTGGAGAACAAGAGGAGTGTCTGAGAGAGCTGGGGGTGTTTATCCTGGAGAAGAGGAGGCTGAGAGGAGACCTCATTACTCTCTACAACTCCCTGAAAGGAGGTTGTGGAGAGGAGGGAGCTGGGCTCTTCTCCCAAGGGGCAGGGGACAGGACGAGAGGGAATGGCCTCAAGCTCTGCCAGGGGAGATTTAAGTTGGAGATTAGGAGGAAGTTTTTCACACAGAGGGTCATTGGGCATTGGAATAGGCTGCCCAGGGAGGTGGTTGATTCACCTTCCCTGGAGGTGGATGAGGTCCTGAGGGACTTGGTTTAGTGTTTGATAGGAATGGTTGGATTTGATGATCTGATGGGTCTCTTCCAACCTGGTTGTTCTATGATTCTAAATGCTTCTGTGGTTCTAAAGCAGCCTCCTCCTGCCATGCACAAGCTTCTCCAGGCATGAAAGAGGGTTGGGTTTGGGAAGACAGGATGGAATTAGGTCTGTGAGCCCCCGTATTGGGTTCCTGCTGACAGTTGCGTTAATAGCTCAGCTCCACTTAACAAAATGGTGGCTGTGTTGGTGAACAGCTAAAATCTGACCTGCTTTTCTCTTTAATATATCTGCCTGCAGATCTCGTACAACTCTTTAACCAAGTGTTTCTCTGCCTCCATAGAGCAGGAAAGGATTTGGAATCATAGAACAACCAGGTTGGAAGGGACCCATCGGATCATCTAGTCCAACCATAGAGAAAGGGATTGAGTTGTTTGCAAACTTTTTCAGGCTCCGAGTGTGCTCTAAGCTTTCTCCTTTTCAAGAAGGGGAATCAAAGCCAACAGCCAGTCTTGAGAGCATTCGGGCTGGGTCCTGGCTGGAGCAATGCAGGGATTTACAGCAAATCTCAGGGGAAAATGAAAGGGGACATCACTTTCTTGCTGAGTCTGACGGCACTTGGAGCCTGGGAGGGCGTGTGGATGGGGCTGAGCCCTTTGTAGTTGACCAGGAGTTGGATTTTGGTGACTTCAGTGGCTGTGGGTCTGGTGCCTTGCTTTGCAAACAAATAGAAACCTGTAATTATAACAAACAAGTAAAAGCATCTGTTGGAGAGTCTGTAATGGGTTGGCAGTGGGATGCCTCGTTTCCAGCTGGGAAAGGTTTGAGGAAGGTGGAGGGATGCAGGGGAGAGCCAGGAGCTATTTTTGGCTCCTTGTGCCACCTCCTTCCTCCTGCTGCTCCAACTCAAGTGCTAACAAATGCTTTGTGGGGAGCTGTGCCAGTGATGCTCAGAGTACGCAGCACGAGAGCAAGATCGTTGCCCTGCCCCGAGCAGGGAAATCCCTTTGATGTTAAAGTGGCTGCGGGGAGAAGGAAGAGGAGTGGGCACAGTGGTTCGTTGAGCAGAGCCCTGGCAGGCTCCGTCACGTCCTTCTGCTTTTCAGCGATAGATGTCGGGTTTGATAATCACGGCAGGCTGGCTCTCTGCCTTCTCGCTGGAAAAGAGCTGTCTTGCTCCGTGCCACCTGCAGCCAGACTGGGCTCCTACAGTGAGAGGAGGTGGCTTGGTGCATCCCCACCCTCGGGATGTGGAGGGAACCTCATGTTGGAGGATAAATCCTGGGGCAGGGAGGAGTACAGAGAAGAGCAACGAAACTGGTGAAGGGCCTGGAGAACAGGCCCTATGAGGAGCGGCTGAGAGAGCTGGGGGGGTTTAGCCTGGAGAAGAGGAGGCTGAGGGGAGACCTCATTACTCTCTCCAACTACCTGAGAAGAGGTTGTGGAGAGGAGGGAGCTGGGCTCTTCTCCCAAGTGACAGGGGACAGGACAAGAGGGAATGGCCTCAAGCTCCACCAGGGGAGGGTCAGGTTGAACATTAGGAAGAAGTTTTTCATGGAAAGGGTCACTGGGCACTGGAAGAGGCTGCCCAGGGAGGGGGTTGATTCACCTTCCCTGGAGGGGTTTAAGGGACGGGTGAAAGAGGTGCTAAGGGACATGGGTCAGTGTTTGATGGGAATGGTTGGACTCGATGATCTGATGGGTCTTTTCCAACCTGGTGATTCTACGAAAGATGCTCAGCACTTGGGATTCAGCTGGAAGAAGGGGCAGAGTCTGTTATGGACAAAGCCCAGGGTTTTACAAGTGTCTCGCTGTGCTCCCTGTTTTCCCCTTCCTCCTGCTTTTGCAGGGTAAAAAGAAGACCTGGCATCCTGACAGAGGCTCAAGTGGCCTCATGTAACTGCCGGGTTATTTTCTGGCAGTGGGGAGGATCCGAGTGTTGATGCTGAGGCCGTGCAGTGTTGTCATCTGTGACGCAGACATATCACGGTCCCCTCGGGTCCCCATATACGGGTTGATGCCAGCTCCTGCCGTCACGACAGTCTCTGACTCCGCAAGCGCAGGCACCTGGGGGCAGGAGCATCTGTGTCTGCAGCGGGAAGCTGGCCACGAAGCCTGGTTGTCCTGGGAAGGGCTGCGGCCACGTCACGGGGGTGGAAATCCTTGACTCGCCCCCAAGGGTTGAGGGGAAGTGGGTGAGGGCATGCTGGCTCTACCTTCCTCCTTAGACACCCCTTTGTGTGCCAAGAGAGATGCTGACAGTGTGGAATCTCAGGGCTATTGCAAAGCCCCAGGATGAAGGTGAGGAGGAATCTGCGGGTGCAAAAAGCTCAGAGCATGTTATTTTTCCCCAAACCATCCAGGGAAAGCAGATGCTCTATCTGCTGAGACCTGGTCCAGGGTTAAAACCCTGGACCAGGTCTCAGCAGATAGAGCATCTGCTCCAGCCCCTGCTGTGACCTGTGGCAAATCCTGTCACCTTCCCTGCCCAGAGCTCTCCTGTCACCGTTGCATGTGAGTGTTTCCATGCTTGAGCAAACACCCAGGAACACCCAAAACTGAATCCTGGCATTTTTGCAAGGGATCTACCCTGCTGTGACGGACACAAACCCCTGGGAGAGATGCTGGCAGAGCATCCCTGGTGCCAGCCCCAAACACCAATGCAGGTTTTGGCTGGAGAGGACAATGATTCTGCCACAGCCAGCGCTATGCTGCTCCCTATCATGGAGGTTCTGACTCCTCTTTGAGGGTCTTCTCTTTCCCAAACCCACAGAGCTGAATCTCCACCACCTCTTGCTCCTTTATCATAGAATCATCCAGGTTGGAAAGGACCCACTGGATCACCGAGTCCAACCATTCCCATCAGTCACTAAACCAAATGCCGGGTCCTGCACTTGGGGCACAACAACCCTATGCAGAACTACAGATTGGGAGAAGCCTGGTTGGAAAACTGCCAGGAGGAGAGAGACCTGGGGGTGTTGGTCGGCAGCCGACTGAACATGAGCCAGCAGTGTGCCCAGGTGGCCAAGAAGGCCAATGGCATCCTGGCTTGTGTCAGAAATGGTGTGACCAGCAGGGCCAGGGAGGTGATTCTCCCTCTGGACTCAGCACTGGTGAGGCCACTCCTTGAATCCTGTGTTCAGTTGTGGGCCCCTCAGCACAAGAGGGATGTTGAGGCTCTGGAGCGAGTCCAGAGAAGAGCGATGAGGCTGGTGAAGGGGCTGGAGAACAGAACCTATGAGGAGCAGCTGAGAGAGCTGGGGGTGTTTATCCTGGAGAAGAGGAGGCTGAGAGGAGACCTCATTACTCTCTACAACTACGTGAAAGAAGGTTGTAGAGAGGAGGGAGCTGGGTTCTTCTCCCAAGGACAGGGGACAGGACAAGAGGGAATGGCCTCAAGTTCTGCCAGGGGAGATTTAGGCTGAAGATTAGGAGGAAGTTTTTCACACAGAGGGTTATTGGGCATTGGAATAAGCTGCCCAGGGAGGTGGTTGAGTAACCTTCGCTGGAGGTGTTTAAGGGACGGGTGGATGAGATCTTGAGGGACATGGTTTAGTGTTTGATAGGAATGGTTGGACTAGAAGATCTGATGGGTCCCTTCTAACCTGGTTGTTCTATGATTCTAAACCACGTCCCTCATTTCTCAAGGCCAGGTCATTGCCAGGGGTTTCTCAAGTGACCTCTCCTCTGCCTTTCCCCAGCAGCCTCCCTGCAAAAACACTTTCCTAAGAACTCAGGAATAAAAAAAGAAAGAAGAAACAGCCCCCTTGTTCTGCTGTGATGAACTGGCTTTTTTTTTTTTTTTTTTTCCAGTCACAAGGGTAAGCTGAAGCAAAACTTTCCATACTGAGAAGGAACAGAGAGGGAGAAGTAACAAACCCTCCTTTAAAACTATTAATGAAGGAAAACCCAACCAAAAAAACCCCAATGAAACACCAAAGCCAGCAAACCCAAGCACTGTCTCTCCCCCAACCCCTTCATTTTTGGAACAAGCCAGCAAGTTAACAGAAGAGTGTTTTAAGCAGAAGCAGATGCCGACGTTCCTTGGGCTGGGAGGGGCGAGCTGAGCCCAGGAGGGACACGGAGATCAAAAACAGATTGCAGCAAATATTTGTGGACGTAATCGCTGAGCAGGATGGTGATGCAAGGGATGCCGAGAGTTGGCTCTTGTGCTCTCGGTGCCTTGAAATATGGGTGGTTAAGGGGTTTTATTGCCCTGTCGGTGCGTGTACCTTTCCTGGCTTGCTTGCTTCAAAGAGCCAGAAATGTGGTTTAAAAGCTGAAAGTCCCTGTGAAGCTTCAGGATCTGGAGCTGTGGTGAAACACTGACTAGGAGAGGTGGGTACCAAGTGCTGCTTTTGGGGCTGGGAAATCAGCTGAGAGCTGCCAGTGGGGCTGGGACCAAAGGTTGTTCAGACCCAAGGTTGTTTGGGTCCTACTCTCTACAACTACCTGAAAGGAGGTTGTAGAGAGGAGGGAGCTGGGCTCTTCTCCCAAGGGACAGGGGACAGGACAAGAGGGAATGGCCTCAAGCTCCACCAGGGGAGATTTAGGCTGGACATTAGGAGGAAGTTTTTCACACAAAGGGTCATTGGGCATTGGAATAGGCTGCCCAGGGAGGTGGTTGATTCACCTTCCCTGGAGGTGTTTAAGGGACGGGTAGATGAGGTCCTGAGGGACATGGTTTAGTGTTTGATCTATCTTTTTCCCAGCTCCAACACCACATGCTGGCTTGAGGACATCTCCTCTGCAGTGTGACCTGTGCAGAGCTGAGATGCTGCTGCTCTGGTTAGGCTGTCCCTGGCCACCACAGCTCTGCTGTCACTCTCGGAGCAGGGAAATGTGCTGGTTGCAATACTGAGCAGCTGCCCAAAAATACCGGCGGCCAGCTTTCTCAGGAAGCTTAGATGTTGTTTGCGGAGTTGATGTGGGAAAGATGAAAATCCCCCCTTCCCTTGTGGCAACCCTCCCCTGGGGAAGCGGCGCTTGCTGGGAGATGACTTCTGGTGTTTCTGGAAAGCGGCGCTTTGAGCAAACTATTTATAAACCGAGTTTTCTTTAACTCCTGAAATTGAGCCATAACTTCAGACAAACAGAAGAAAAAAAAATATAAAGAGATAAAGAGATGCAGGCAGAAATAAAAATACAGGCAGTTTAAATCTGCAAAGCAACGAGCGATTCTGGGAGGGGTCCAGGTTTGGAGGTGTCTGCAATGGAATCATAGAATCACCAGGTTGGAAGAGACCCATCGGATCATTGAGTCCAACCATGGAGCTGGTGAGGGGTCATCTCAAAAGGCTTCCAGTGGCCCATGGGGGTGAGGACCAGCAGTGGCACAACCAGTGGGATGGGGATAGGGGAATTTTCATAGACTTATGGAATCACGGAGGTTAGAAAAGACCTCTAAGCTCTTCCAGTCCAACTATCAGCCCAGCCCCATGGTGCCTGCGAGACTGTGTCCCAAAGTGCCAATGGCACAGAGTTTTTGAACCCCTGCAGGGATGGAGACTCCACCACTCCAGCTGAAACCTTGCTGATATAGAATCATAGAACAACCAGGTTGGAAGGGACCCATCGGATCGTCGAGTCCAACCATTCCTATCAAACACTAAACCATATCCCTCAGGACCTCATCTACCCGTCCCTTAAACACCTCCAGGGAAGGGGAATCAACCACCTCCCTGGGCAGCCTATTCCAATGCCCAATGACCCTCTGTGTGAAAAACTTCCTCCTAATCTCCAGCCTAAATCTCCCCTGGTGGAGCTTGAGGCCATTCCCTCTTGTCCTGTCCCCTGTCCCTTGGGAGAAGAGCCC
The DNA here is from genome assembly GCA_033558105.1 of Coccyzus lansbergi. NCBI lineage: Eukaryota > Metazoa > Chordata > Aves > Cuculiformes > Coccyzidae > Coccyzus > Coccyzus lansbergi. Next base: position 174,848 of record JAUMJK010001349.1, read on the forward strand.
AGCTCCCTCCTCTCTACAACCTCCTTTCAGGTAGTTGTAGAGAGCAATGAGGTCTCCTCTCAGCCTCCTCTTCTCTAGCCTAAACACCCCCAGCTCTCTCAGCCTCTCCTCATCAGGTCTGTTCTCCAGCCCCTTCACCAGCTTCGTTGCTCTTCTCTGGACTTGCTCCAGAGCCTCAATATCCTTCTTGTGCTGAGGGGCCCAGAACTGAACACAGGATTTGCGGAGTGGCCAATATGTATGCCCTGCACGACCTCTGCCCACCAGCACTCACTGTGGTGGGAAATACCACACACTGCGCCCTTCCTGGACGCTCTCTACATGGCTCCTACCTGGATTCATGTCAGAAATTTGTTGCCTCACATCACTCAGGTTTTTACGGGCTCGTTCATCACTGCAGTTTCAAATGCCATAAGGGTCGGGCGATGCTCCCCAGCTCACACCGTGTGCTGCGGGGCAGGTTGCCCCACGCTGCTTCTGCATCCTGTGGTGCTCCTGCAGCACCAGAAGCTCATTTGGGGTTGTTGGATGGGCAGCACCTCCTTTTCCTATCAGACAACCTCTTTTATTTGAAGCCTTTCTTCCAACTTGTCCCCATCTCTCCCTCCTGCCTATTCCCCCAGTGGCACCCCCAGCCCAGCCTTAAATCCGCTCCTCTATTTCTGCTGCAGCAGAGAGCAGCTTCGGGAAACAGGTCCATAAATCACCAGCAACGCTTGGAAATAAAAATCATTATTGTGATAAATGGGGTTTTATTTCTCTTATAAGAGGAGGGATCATAAAAGACCAGGGTAGGGGAGAGAGGGGAAGAGGAGGTGTTGCTTTTTTCTATTTTTGGCAAGTTAAGGGTGGATAAAGCTAATTGCAGGAGAGCTGTTTGAAGAGAAGGAGGGGGGAAGAAACAAGTGTTTGCTGCGTATCCCTTGCTGGGGATGGAGGGAAGACAAACACGTGTGAAGGTTTCCTGTGTAACTCTGCATTACTAGGATGATTGCACCGCTCAGGGTCGTGCTCGTCCCTCAGAGAGCTTGTCCTGCCTGTGGTGCAGTGCTTGGTGTTGTATAAAGCCACAATAAAATGCTCTCCTTGGCTCCAGTCTATGAGTAATTCTTTGCTGGTCCCAACACCACCCACATCCCCCAGCATCTGCATCCCTCTGCATCTGCACCCCCAACATCTGTATCCCTGACATCTGCATCCCCGACATCTGCATCCCTCAAAATCTGCATCCCCAGCATCTGCACCCCAATATCTACATCCCTCAACATCTGCATCCACATCTGCATCCCCCAGCATCTGCACCCCCAATATCTACATCCCTCAACATCTGCATCCACCAGCATCTGCATCCCTTAGTACCTGCATCCACAAGATCTGCATCCCCAAGATCTGCATCCCTCAAAATCTGCATCTCCAAGATCTGCATCCCTCAAAATCTGTATCCTTCAGCATCTGCATCTCCAACCTCTGCACCCCCGACATCTGCATCCCCCAGAATCTGAATCCCAAACATCTGCATCTCTCAAAATCTACATCCTTCAGCATCTGCATCCCAAACATCTGCACCCCTGACATCTGCATCCCTCAAAATCTTCAGCCCCCAGCATCTGCACCCCCGGCATCTGCATCCCTCAAAATCTTCATCCCCCAGCACCTGCATCCCTCAAAATCTGCATCCCAAACATCTGCATCCCCAACATCTGCACCCCCAACATCTACATCCCTCAACATCTACACCCCCAACATCTGCACCCCCAACATCTGCATCCCCCACCACCCGTGTCCCTCAGCAGCAGCTCAGCTCCTGTTGGCACCAGGGACACCACGGGCTTGAGGAGCGATTCCCACAGCCAAAGGGAAGCTTTGCACAGAATGACTTCAGGATTTGGCCCCAGGTTCCCAGGGATGGGAGCTTGTATTAATTAAACAGCAATGATCCAAGTCACGGGGCATTTCCTGGGGATTAATGACCGGCTGGGAGGAGTTAATGACTTGAGATGAATCCAAGAATCCCATTTACTCCAACCGGTGCCGAGTCCCTTTTTGCCAAGGTCAGCACCATCATTTTAAGGCAATTCTTAAAATTATTATTAATAAGAATAATAGAGCCTTGGGAATTAATTCCCTTCCTGCCATGGTGATGCAGCTTGATTGCCATGGGCAGGCAGAATGGATCCTCCTCATATTAAGCCAGTGTATTAAATGGAAAGAGCATCCCTTTTCCTCAGCCAGGACAGGATGGTGCTGGGAACAGCATCCTCACCCTCTCCTTGAGGTTTCCAGCTCAGCTACACCAGGACGGTGATCATAGAATCATAGAATCACCAGGCTGGAAAAGACCCATCAAACCATCAAGTCCAACCATTCCCATCAATCACTAACCCATGTCCCTCAGCACCTCATCCACTCGTCTCTTAAACCTCTCCAGGGAAGGGGAATCAACCCCCTCCCTGGGCAGCTTCTAATGCTCAGAAGATGCAGGTTTCAAAGCGAAGAGGAGCAGCTGGGAAGAAGTCAACTTGCCACAACGTAGTGCCCAGAGCAGATCAGGATCCGGCCTCTCGGCAATTATCTCCGATAAATGTTGTAGGGTTGTCATGGCAATGAAAAAAAACCCGGCTAATCCTTGGGTTTCCTTTTTCAAAGGGAAGAAAGTTTGCATACCTGACCGCAGGCATGAGCAGCCCGGCGGGATGCTCGGTCTCTACGCTGCCAGCCCTCCCACGCGTGTGGGATATAGAATAAATGCAAACCAAATTCATCCCAAAGAGGAGGAGGGAGAGCACCTCGCTTCTGGTCTCCATTGCCGTGCAGTGGCGGATGATCCAGCTGCGTGGGGTTCCGAGGCCAATCCTTCCCTTTGTGGAGGTTGTAGAGAGGAGGGAGCTGGGCTCTTCTCCCAAGTGACAGGGGACAGGACAAGAGGGAATGACCTCAAGCTCCACCAGGGGAGATTTAGGCTAGAGATTAGGAGGAAGTTTTTCATGGAAAGGGTCATTGGGCATTGGAATAGGCTGCCCAGGGAGGTGGTTGATTCCCCTTCCCTGGAGGTGTTTAAGGGACGGGTAGATGAGGTGCTGAGGGACATGGTTTAGTGTTTGATAGGAATGGTTGGACTTGATGATCCGATGGGTCCCTTCCAACCTGGTTGTTCTATGATTCTATGATTTATGCAACACTCCCGACTCTATCCCTGCCTTCCCCATCCCAGGTGGGGATGATGGAGGGCTCAGGATGATTGAGGGCTCGGGATGATCGAGGACTCAGGATGCTCCTCTGGGCTCTGAGTGCATCACAAACAGGGATGCAGGTTGGGGTTTGATGCAGTCAACATGATTCCCTGCTCAAGCATCTACTGTTGGTGGAAACCAGAGCCTGGGTGACTCCCACCTTCCTTATCCCAGTGGAACAAGAGCTGTCCCAGTGCAAGCAGAGAGTGATACCATGGGTGCCTTGAAGAGCATCCAGCCCAGGAAGCAGCAACATCTCCTGGCCAAGAGGAGGTCTCCAGCCAAGCAGCTCCTCTCTCTCTGAAACCGAAGAGAAACTCAGCACTTTGTGAGAAACCCAGGACCATCCTTCCCCTCGGCAGGTCCTCTTCTAAACCCTGCTGGAAACACAGCATCAAGAGAGCCTGTTCAGTTCCTGAGCTGCTTATCCCACTCTCACTCCTATTACTGGAAATTTTAAATAGCCATTCACCGTCTGTGATTAATCATTTTGTTTTAATTGCCTCTCCTCTGGCTGGCAGAGGCTCAGCAGGGATTTTATGCCTCTTGGCTGCTTCTCCCAGGTATATTCCAAGAAGGAGCAGCCCCGTGACAGCGGGTGCCCCAGTTCAGTGGGGTGCAGGTTGGGACGAGACCCCAACACCTGATACCATCTCACGATCAGCACCCAAACAGCCCCAAGTGCAAGGGCACCTGAACAGGGAGGAGGTTGAGTCCCCTTCCCTGGAGGGGTTTGAGGGATGTATGGACGAAGTGCTGAGGGACATGGGTTGGTGATTGACGGGAATGGTTGGACTCAATGATCCGGTGGGTCTCTTCCAACCTGGTGATTCTATAATTCTATAATTCTATAAGGATGAGCTCCCTCAATAACACAGCCAAATTTACAATATTCCTGGCATCACTGGCTGCAGCGAGGAATGAGGAAGATTTGGGGTGCTCTGCACCTCCTCAGTGCTCCCCATGGATGCTGACAACCCTCTGCCAGGAGCTGGGAGCAGGCAGAGACCCTGGAGCTGTTAAATGTCCTTCAGCGGTGCTGCTGTGCAAAAAGGGAATGAATTGCAAGCAGCAGCTTCAGTAGGAAAAGAAGAAAAACCCCCCAGGTTGGAGCATGCGGCTGCGTGGACATTGCTGCCAGAGCTGCCTACACCTTGTCTGCACTTTTATGCTGAATTATTGAAAGCTCATGCAGTGGCCACAAATATTTAATTAGCTTTTTCATCAAAAATTCACCCTTGTTAAAGCTGTCACTGTAGATGTGTGACAGGGCTGGAGGAGAGGCAGCTGGGAGGCACAGAGGAGGCAATGGAGCCATAAGGATGGTTAATTCAGGGGCGTCACGGTGCCCTGGCCTGGAGCTCTCCTTGCTGAGCATGGGGTGGGGGATCAAGAATCATAGAATTACAGAATCATAGAACAATCAGGTTGGAAGGGACCAATCAGATCTTCTAGTCCAACCATTCCTATCAAACGCTAAACCAAGTCCCTCAAGACCTCATCCACCTGTGCCTTAAACACCTCCAGGGAAGCGGAATCAACTACCTCCCTGGGCAGCCTCTGCCAATGCCCAATGACCCTCTGTGTGAAAAACTTCCTCCTAATCTCCAGCTTAAATCTCACCTGGAGGAGCTTGAGGCCATTCTCTCTTGTCCTGTCCCCTGTCCCTTGGGAGAAGAGCCCAGCTCCCTCCTCTCTACAACCTCCTTTCAGGGAGTTGTAGAGAGTAATGAGGTCTCCTCTCAGCCTCCTCTTCTCCAGGATAAACACCCCCAGCTCTCTCAGCTGCTCCTCATAGGGCCTGTTCTCCAGCCCCTTCCCCAGCTTCGTTGCTCTTCTCTGGACTCTCTCCAGAGCCTCAACATCCTTCTTGTGCTGAGGGGCCCAGAACTGAACACAGAAGAGGTATCTAAGTGTTGTGGTGCCACCACCTCGTGCTCACCCCCTCCATCTGATCTGCTGCAGCGTCTCCCACTCTGCGGAAGGCATTGCATGAACTCAGCCGCTTCAATTAATTCCCCATCACTCACTCTTGGCTTGAAGCCATCCCAGGGCCCTCAGGGACCTGACACAGTGTTGGATGCACCCGGACTGCGCTTGGTGGCCACTTGCATGGATGCGGCATGGAGCTGGCTGCAAGGGCAGCCCAGCTGCCTCCATGCTCATCACTTTTCTCCTGAGCTGCAAAGCAGGGGATGGCTCGGAGGTCTGGAACCTCCACAGCCACCAGCAGGGATGGCAGAAAGAGATATAATCTCCGCCAGGGGAGATTTAGACTGGAGATTAGGAGGAAGTTTTTCACACAGAGGGTCATTGGGCATTGGAATAGGCTGCCCAGGGAGGTGGTTGAGTCACCTTCCCTGGAGGTGTTTCAGGGATGGGTAGATGAGGTCCTGAGGGACATGGTTTAGTGTTTGATAGGAATGGTTGGACTAGATGATCCGATGGGTCTCTTCCAACCTGGTTGTTCTATGATTCTATGATTCTATGATAAAAGGCCGTCCTACTTCACAGGGTTTATATTAGGAGGTGTCTCCATGGCAGGATGGGAAAACAGATGGATATTAGAAGGGATGCTTTGAACATTCAGCTTGCAGGGGCATCTCCGATGGTGGGTGAGCTGGAACTCGGACACCACTGCATCACGTGGGGCTCTCATCCACCCCCCATCATGTTCCCACCATGGTCCCACTGTGTCCCCCTCTGCAGCAAGGGCTGCCCATGGGGGTGGCTCTGCAGGCAGGGCAGCCCTTCTGCTGAGGGCACAGTGATCAGCCAACTCCTCTCCCTCCCACCTGTTCTCCCAGAGCCTTCTTATCTCTAATTAACACTTGCGTTAACTAATTTATTTAATGGGCTCTTTGCATTCAGCTCACATGGGGCTGTGACCAGCAGGTCAGACTTTGCTGCTGCAACGAAACTGGTGAAGGGGCTGGAGAACAGGCCCTATGAGGAGCAGCTGAGGGAGCTCGGGGTGTTTAGCCTAGAGAAGAGGAGGCTGAGAGGAGACCTCATTACTCTCTATAACTCCCTGAAAGGAGGTTGTAGAGAGGAGGGAGCTGGGCTCTTCTCCCAAGGGACAGGGGACAGGACAAGAGGGAATGGCCTCAAGCTCCTCCAGGTGAGATTTAGGCTAGAGATTAGGAGGAAGTTTTTCACAGAAAGGGTCATTGGGCATTGGAACAGGCTGCCCAGGGAGGTGGTTGATTCCCCTTCCCTGGAGGTGTTTAAGGCACAGGTAGATGAAGTCCTGAAGGACATGGTTTAGTGTTTGATAGGAATGGTTGGACTCGATGATCCAATGGGTCTCTTCCAACCTCTTGTTCTATGTTTCTGTGATTCAGGGATGGTGAGTGGGGCTGCTACACTGACCCCAGGTGATGGGATACACTGGTCTGGTAATTTTTTACCCCAAGCACCCTGCAAGGTGTGCCTGGCAGGCTCTGGGGTTCAGGTTCTGCAGGGACCCCTACTCTGCCCTTTCCCAGCTCTGCTCCTGGTGTCCTGCTGTGCTGGGAGCAAGCTGGGAAAGAGCAGCATCTCGCCATGGAACGTGGTGCCAGCAGGTTCGCTCTCCTTATGGAAAGGCATGTCACGAGAGGGTGTGCGGATGTGTTTATTCCTGTCAGCCCTTGGCTGGTGGCAAGGAGGAGCATGATTAGTTGGTGAGGAGAACGTACCTGCTGCCAAGTCTCCCTGAAGAGTTGCGTGTGGCTTGGCTCTGAAAAGAACTGGTTGGGGTGGGGAGGGTCATGCTCATAGAGAGAGCTGAAGGATGGATGTTGCAGGCTGAACCCTGCAGCAGGGTCTGTGCGTCCCACCCTGCTCTAGGGCCCTGCTGCTCCTGGGAGGAGTGCAACTCCGCAGCCACAGAGGCTGCAGATTAAAGTGAAGCGAAGGAAAGAGAAATCCCCATAATCACAGTGCTCTGGAAGCAGAGGCTTTGGGAGATGCAGCAGATTTCCTGGCAGCTTGGCTCCTCTGACAAACATCGTGGGTCGTGGCACCATCCCAGCTCGGAGCTGGGGGAGCAGCAAACCCTGAGAAGCCATGGTAAGGCAGCAGTTGTTGAGAAGACATCATCTGCAGGGGGACAGGGCAGTTTGAGGGTGCACAAGTGGCAGGTGGAGACCTGAGCTCTGCTGGAGACCTGGCACCGAGCTGTGATGAGTCTCAAGCGCTGCCTTTGGCTCTGCCAGCTCCCGGATCTTCCCAAATGGACTGCGGGGGATGCTCGGAAGTGCTCGGTCTAATTAAAAGCTGGCTGACGTGGCCAGCAGCCGCTGGTGGAAAAGCAGGTTAATGTCCTGGTGGCCCTGGGGCTGGTGGAGGCACAGGGCCAGGGGAGGCAGTGAGCAGGCAGGGCTGGAGCAGCAGCCCTCATTCCCTCAGCCCTTGTGAGTCTGGCATGAACTCATAGACAAGCTGGAATGTTTATTCATTATCATAATTCACTATTGTTATGCATCAGGTGGCTTTCTCCTCCGGAGGTAGCAGGAGTACGTGTGCACCTTTCATGTTACCCTTCCCATCCATCTCCGCTCGATGCAAAGATCCTTTCTAGCTTTCTGGCCTTGGAGCTGTCTGTCTGTGTACTTGTCCCTCTGTCCCTCCACACCCATCTCTCTGCCCGTTTCATAGAATCATAGAACAACCAGGTTGGAAGAGACCCATCGGATCATCGAGTCCAACCATTCCTATCAAACACTAAACCATGTCCCTCAGCACCTCATCCACCTGTGCCTTAAACACCTCCAGGGAAGGTGAATCAACCACCTCCCTGGGCAGCCTATTCCAATGCCCAATGACCCTCTGTGTGAAAAAATTCCTCCTAATCTCTAGCCTAAATATCGCCTGGAGGAGCTTGAGGTCATTCCCTCTTGTCCTGTTCCTTAGGAGAAGAGCCCAGCTCCCTCCTGTCTATAACCTCCTTTCAGGTAGTTGTAGAGAGTAATGAGGTCTCCTCTCGGCCTCCTCTTCTCTTTTCCTCTGTCTTATGCTCAACTTCTTTAATTATTCATTGCTTTCATTGCACCATTGATTTATCCATCTCGCTCACCTCCCCTCCACCTGCCCAGGTACATGTCTGAGGCTGAAGAGGCTGTTCAGGGGATGCTGCATCCCTGTCCGACTCCTCTTCCAATTTTCCCCTGTTGTGCTCTCGCTATCCCCAGCTGCCTCATCAACTGCCAGCCAGAAGCAGCAAATAAACCTGCTTTGGATCTCCCCTAAGGACTCTGATGGACTGCAGAGCCCATCTGCCCCCAGGCAATTGGCTCAGCCCCTCTCTTGGCTCCTGGTAGCCAGAAAGCATTTGGCTGTTGATGACCTGCTAGGAGAAATGCAGCTTTGTGAGTCTGGCCAGCCTTGGAGTTGCTGCCTTATGTGGAAATCTGTCCCCACCAGGTCCCTGTTGCAGAGCCCATCACTGGTCACTCCGTCTCCAGTCAAACCAGTCCCCAGGAGAGCTGCAACCGGTTGGTTGTCCCCAACGTGAGTCACCCCAGCTTCCCCTGTCACCCAGCAATAAACAGCTACTCCTGCTCAGAAGTTGTGTCCCAGTTTCTCTTGCTGTTTACGGTCCTCTACCTTCAAGGGTTTGCTTTGCTCCATTTTTTTTAATGTAATTTCACCAGTCATTAGCCCAGAAGACAGCTCAGCTCCTCTGTCACTTAACACTTTTTTTTTTTTTTTTCCTGAGCATCTACATTTGAGAAACTATGGTAGCAAAGGCACCGGGGGCTCGAGTCCCTTGCAAGGTCTGGTAGCAGGGAGCTTGTGCATCACCAGACATCCTGGTTATGGTAAAACTGCAGAAAACCAGCTCTAACTGCAGCCTTGATGTGTTGGGAACCACGAGCTGCTGCTCCCCAGCCTGGGGAAAGGCCCTTTAGTTTTTTTCACCAGGTTTAGTTTTTTTCACCTGCAGGCTGGTGATTTCCTGAGCGGCTCTGGGCATAAAGGGGCTTATAATTTGTTTCCATGCAGATTGTATTAAAAGGGAAAACTGAGTGCTGAGGCGCAGAAATGCTTTCACTTCCCTTAAAGCTAATAATAGCAGGCAGCGACCTCAGCAGTGACTGCAGCCAACAGGCTTCCCGTGCCTTACGTACCCTGCAGTGCGGGAAAGGAGGGTGATGGTGAGCTGGGGAAACTGAGGCATGGAAGACCTTAACCTAGTTTAAGGTGGGGTTATGAAAGATTTTGCGCTGTCCTTGCACCCCACCTGCTCTTCCCTGCACATGTAGGGTTAATCTCCCTGTCCTCGCCTGATGTTGAGTTTTGCAATGTGACCCTGTGGATTTCGTGGGTCTGTGGAGCATCCAGGACACGGAGAGGAAAACCCTGTGTTGGGTGGGAAGCCTGGGAGAATGTGAGGGTTCCCGGGCAGAGCTTGCTCCCAGAGGCTGGCTGATACCTGGAGATCATAGAATCATAGAACAACCAGGTCGGAAGAGACCCATCGGATCATCCAGTCCAACCATTCCTATCAAACACTAAATCATGTCCCTCAGGACCTCATCTACCCATCCCTGAAACACCTCCAGGGAAGGTGAATCAACCACCTCCATGATCGGCCTATTCCAATGCCCAATGACCCTTTCTGTGAAAAACTTCCTCCTAATCTCCAGCCTAAATCTCCCCTGGAGGAGCTTGAGGTCATTCCCTCTCGTCCTGTCCCCTGTCACTTGGGAGAAGAGCCCAGCTCCCTCCTCTCTACAACCTCCTTTCAGGGAGTTGTAGAGAGTAATGAGGTCTCCCCTCAGCCTCCTCTTCTCTAGGCTAAACACTCCCGGCTCTCTCAGCTGCTCCTCATAGGGCCTGTTCTCCAGCCCCTTCACCAGCTTCGTTGCTCTTCTCTGGACTCGCTCCAGAGCCTCAACATCCTTCTTGATGATGAGTCAAAACAGCTCGTTTAGAGTGATTGCTTTGGAAGGGTTGTTTCGGTCCCAGCTCCCCTCGGGGCTTGGATGTGTGAGGAGGAACGGGGCGGCCAGGGACATGGGGCTGGGGCAAGTGGGGACACTGTCTCTGCATCACGTTGGGTGCAGCTCCTCCAGCAGTTCCTCGGTGTGCAGTGACAGCCCCTGGAGCTCACAGCACCCACGAGCATCCTCTCTGCAGCATTCCCAGAGCCAAATAAACCTTCAAAACCATTTGTCCCAAAGCCAGGAGCTTTCTGCTTGAAGCCACCAACCTCTGCTGCCCCCTGCCCAGGTACAGAGGTTTCACCATTATTTTGACACTCGTTATGAACTGATTAGCTGCCTCCTTTTCCAAGCATATCATCTGTGATACCTAATGAATGGCTCCAGCAATTAATTGTAGGGGTGAGGCCACGCCTAATTAGCAACAGATTTAGGGAATGAGCACTAGGAGAGCTCTTTGGCTGTCGGTTGCCTCTAGTTGAGCATGGGCTGGGGACTGCAGTCTGTGGGGCTCTTCAATTAATAATTGAGGAGTTGATTAAGGCTGAGTTAGTGCACTGGAGGAAGAGGGCTGGGAGAGACATGGAGCTGGAGATGCTGCTGTGGTTGGTGTCAGTGGGGTTGGCTGAGGAACTGGGTTGGATCCAGCTTGGCTGAGAGTCATTTTGCTGCTAGAAAAGAAGGTGTTTAGGTGGCTGGAGACTGCAAGGTGCCTGCCTGGGCAGCTCTGGCTCTTTTGCGGAGTGGGAAGCGTGAGGCTTTTGCCAGCTGCTTTTTCAGTCTCCCCGAAAGTGCTGAAGTCTGTTTTCCACTGCGTTACCCAACTGGACGGCACGAGGGATAACAGGTCTGTACCTTTTGGATGTTTGGGTGCTGAGGGAAGTGGTGCTGGAGGCCCTGCCTGTCCCCTGGGGTGACACCTCCTCTTCTGTACCTTGTGCTGACATTCCTGGCTTACCCTGACAAATTCCAAGGACGAGTGGCTTGTGTGTCCATATCCCTCCCTGCTCCCTGGTTGCTTTTAAGCCGCATCTCAAGAGCGTGTCCTCAGCAGAGCCACATCTGCAAGGCTGGGCTGGGCTGTGGTTTGCACCCAGGGACAGGTTCTCTTTGCTGGGGACCCCCAGAAACCCATTTCTGAGCTGGGCGTGGGGAATGAAGTGTTAGTCCTCGTCCATCTCCCATACTGGTCCATGCTTGGAGTAGAAGCAAGTGAATCTCCTGCTTGGAGGCAATATAGCTGGGGTTGTTTAGCCTAGAGAAGAGGAGGCTGAGAGGAGACCTCATTACTCTCTACAACTCCCTGAAAGGAGGTTGTGGAGAGGAGGGAGCTGGGCTCTTCTCCCAAGGGACAGGGGACAGGACAAGAGGGAATGGCCTCAAGCTCTGCCAGGGGAGATTTAGGCTAGAGATTAGGAGGAAGTTTTTCACACAGAGGGTCATTGGACATTGGAGCAGGCTGCCCAGGGAGGTGGTTAATTCACCTTTCCTGGAGGTGTTTAAGACACAGGTAGATGAGGTCCTGAGGGACATGGTTTTGATAGGAATGGTTGGACTCGATGATCCGATGGGTCTCTTCCAACCTGGTTGTGCTATGATTCTATGAATATTGCAATGCTAGAGATGGTGCTTGTCCTCTGAGGGCAGTCAGGTCGGAGCAGATGATGCTGAGAGACAGCTGGAAAACAACAAAAAAACACAGCCCCAAACAAATACCCAGGAGAAGAAGCGGCCGATTTTCCGTTAGCGCTGCAGAATGGTCGGTCACTGGAAAATCTTAGTGGGGAGCAAGAGGGAAGGAACCAGCTTCTGCTTTCTGATAGCGGTTCCTGCCGCCGCCCCACAGCAGAGGGTGTGTGAGGGAGCGAGTTAGTCATCGAGGGGAGATAGTGCAGCCTGTGCCATGAGCCTCTCCAGCTGCCACGGAGCCCTTTCCCTTTAAAGGAATTGCCTGATTTACGCTGCCGAGGAGGCTGTGCTAGTGTGACTCCATTACCCAGCCCCGCAGTGCTGCTTGTCAGCTGAGGATGAATGACACGAAGCACCTGATCCATCCAGAAGCTGGACACCCACCTCCTGGGCTGCCAGAAGGACACGTCTCAGTCTTGTGGCCACTTTGGTTTGGGTTGAAAACCGCCTTCCCAGGTCCCACGCAGGTCAGCTAAGGGAGGAAAAGGCTGATGGTTGCGAACAGGGATGGACACAGAGGGCAGGATGAAGGGGAGAAAGGAAATTAGTCAGAGGAAGAGCAGGACAAAACGATGGTGCTGTGGATCTGGCAGTTCTGGAGGGCTCGATCCTTCCCAGGCCCTCCTGGACGGCTCATGGGCATCTTTCTTCCTCTCCAACCCTGTGTGAGGCATCTTTTGGCCTTGTTTGTGGCTTGATATGCATGAGGAGAGCTGAGCTCATACCCCTGAGGGACCATATCAGTCCTTTTCCCCCACCTCTCTGTCTGCTCATGGTGTTTCCCCACAGCTCATGACTGAAAGGAGACTTCTTTAGCCTGGGTGATGGTATCTGCAGCCAATTTCCAGCTTGGCAGAGCAGAATAATTTCAGTTGCGCTCCATAAAGAGCGCAAAGGCTCCGCTCCCCAGAGGTTACGCTCCCGTGCAGGCAATTGCAGGCACTTGGCTTGCGTCTTCCTCTGCAAACCATGGGCTTAATGTATTTACCAATATGCGTACGAAGCTCTGTGGCTGCCAGACCACACAGTGCAGAGTCCTGGCAACTGCTACATGACTGTCCTGGCCGCAGGCTCGCATCCCTGCCCCTGGGTATGCACTTTCTTATGGAGAAATCACAGCATCCCAGTCTGGCAGAGCTCAGTGCAGCTTGACCCTTTGTCCTTTCCCTCTTGGCTTCCCTCCCCAAAGCCAATCTGATGATTCTCCCTCTGGACTTTGCACTGGTGAGACCAAACCTTGAATCCTGGGGTCAGTTCTGGGCCCCTCAGTACAAGAAGGATGTTGAGGCTCTGGAGCGAGTCCAGAGAAGAGCAATGAAGCTGGTGAAGGGGCTGGAGAACAGGCCTTGTGAGGAACAGCTGAGAGAGCTGGGGGTGTTTATCCTGGAGAAGAGGAGGCTGAGAGGAGACCTCATTACTCTCTACAGGAGGAGAGGGACCTGGGGGTGTTGGTCGGCAGCCGACTGAACATGAGCCAGCAGTGTGCCCAGGTGGCCAAGAAGGCCAATGGCATCCTGCCTTGGATCAGAAATGGTGTGACCAGCAGGTCCAGGGAGGTGATTCTCCCTCTGGACTCAGCACTGGTGAGACTGCTCCTTGAATCCTGTGTTCAGTTGTGGGCCCCTCAGCACAAGAAGGATGTTGAGGCTCTGGAGCGAGTCCAGAGAAGAGCCACGAGGCTGGTGAAGGGGCTTGAGAACAGGCCCTACGAGGAGAGGCTGAGAGAGCTGGGGGTGTTTATCCTGGAGAAGAGGAGGCTGAGGGGAAACCTCATTACTCTCTCCAACTACCTGAAAGGAGGTTGTGGAGAGGAGGGAGTTGGTCTCTTCTCCCAAGGGACAGAGGACGGGATAAGAGACCTCAAGCTCCACCAGGGGAGGTTCAGGCTGGACATTAAGAAAAAAAATTTCATAGAAAGGGTGATTGGGCATTGGCAGAGGCTGCCCAGGGAGGGAGTTAAACCCTGGAGGGGTTTAAGGGACGGGTGGGTGAGGTGCTGAGGGACATGGGTTAGTGATTGATGGGAATGGTTGGACTCGATGATCCGGTGGGTCTTTTCCAACCTGGAGATTCTACAATTCTATGATTCAACGTTGTTTCTTTTGCTGTGAGCTCTGCTCTGGACTCAGACACACATCCTTTATGTATTCGATGTGTCATGCATGACCCGGGTTCGCCGCGAGCTGCCGGGGATGCTGCTGACTGGCGAACCCAGCCCAGCCCTTGACCTCCGTTAGCTAATTGCTCCTCGGGAGCCTTGGGATGTGACAGCCTCTGGGCCTCCCAGCCTTGCTCCGGGGTGCTTTATCATAGCCTGTCACGTCCCACGTGGAGCAAACTAGGGCTGGCAGAGAAAAGAAGGAAGGAGGAAAACATATTGGTGCCACTGGAAATTAAGGGCAGGTTCACACGTCACAGCTGAGGAGCAGATCAGCCGTCTCAGCAGTCAGCGGGGAAATAAGTTGCTGGCGTCACCACTGATGTGAGGCACATCCACGTCTTGCAGAAGAGATATATCTATGCCGTATTTGCAGCGTGAGCCATTCCGAATCGTTTATTATAGACCTTAGAGCAGCCTTTCAGTGATGAAAGGGCCTCCAGGAAAGATGGGGAGGGGCCCTGCATCAGGGAGGGCAGGGAGAGGATGAGGGGAAAGAGTTTGAAGCTGGAAGAGAGGAGATTGGGATGAGATCTGTGATTAGTATCAGGCATTACAGGTTTAGGTTTGTCTGTATTTGGGATTTGAGGTAACTCTGCACCCTGCCCTCTGTCCTACAGCCAGATGTGTTGCAGGATAGAAAGCCTTGGTGGCCCAGAGGCTGGGTCTAGCTTTTGGGAAGCAGAACCCTTGGCATCCTCGTGGCTTGGGGGATCCTAGCATTAAACTGCAGTGCCACGTTGACTGTCTGCTCACTCATAGAATCATAGAACCACCAGCTTGGAAGAGACCCATTGGATCATCGAGTCCAACCATTCCTATCAAACGCTAAACCATGTCCCTCAGGACCTCATCCACCCGTCCCTTAAACACCTCCAGGGAAGGTGAATCAACCACCTCCCTGGGCAGCCTATTCCAATGCCCAATGACCCTCTGTGTGAAAAACTTCCTCCTAATCTCTAGCCTAAATCTCCCCTGGTGGAGCTTGAGGCCATTCCCTCTTGTCTTGTCCCCTGTCACTTGGGAGAAGAGCCCAGCTCCCTCCTCTCCACAACCTCCTTTCAGGTAGTTGTAGAGAGTAATGAGGTCTCCTCTCAGCCTCCTCTTCTCCAGGATAAACACCCCCAGCTCTCTCAGCCGCTCCTCGTAGGGCCTGTTCTCCAACCCCTTCACCAGCTTTGTTGCTCTTCTCTGGACTTGCTCCAGAGCCTCAACATCCTTCTTGTGGTGAGGGGCCCAGAACTGAACAAAGAACTGAACACTCACACGAGTGCCTGGGGATGGAGCTCAGTGCCAGGTAGGGACGGCTGGTGGAGATCTAGGTGAGGCGTTTGGAGCCTGACTGTCACCTGTGCTGTGTGTCAGGGCACTGCCTTGCATGATCATAGAATCATAGAACAATCAGGTTGGAAGGGACCCATCGGATCTTCTAGTCCAACCATTCCTATCAAAACCATTCCTATGATCCGTGGGTGAGAGGCTCCTGTTACCTTTCCGAAGCAGACAGAGACCTGTCTTTCCAAGTCTGGAGTGCCAGGGTGCCAAACAAGTGCTTGGCATCTACGTGATAAAGAGACAAGATCTGCTCTCAGCTTGGTGTGGACGCACCAGACAGCCCCAGGCGAGGTCCCCACACCCATGCAGTGGCTGTCACCCAAATACCTGGCTCTCCAAGCACACCCCACTGAGTGTCCCATGCTTCCACTGCTTTCCGTTTAACCTCCACCCTTTCACCCAGTGCATCAGATCAGGTCATGGTCCCAGTCCCGCTGCTGCCTCTCCTTTCTTCAGTGATTTGCAGATACTCTGAGCTTCCTCTCTCCCTGTCATGACTCATTTCTTTCTCGGTGAGGCTTTAATTTTTAAAGGCTCTGAGGTTTTAATACCTGTAGAGGCTCCCAGCAGGTGCCACTGAGGTTTTCCATTCTGTATGGATGGGGATATGGGAGGCGGCTGGGGCTGGTGGCCTTGAGCAGTGCTCCAGTTGCTCCCAGGACCAAGCTGGGACAGATACACAGCAGATGGAGACAAGATGTATTTGATAGGAATGGTTGGACTCCATGATCCTATGGGTCTCTTCCAACCTGGTTGTTCTATGATTCTAAGATTTGGAGCTGGGGGTCCCACGCTGTCCACAGGACTGTCCCTCAACCTCCAGAGGAAGGAGGATGAGAGGATGGAGATGTTGGACTGAATGATCCGGCGGGTCTCTTCCAACCTGGTTGTTCTATGATTCTATGTCCCTGCCACTGCAAAGTGCCTGGAAGCACTAGCTGAGAGCTGCGAAGGAAAAAGAAAATGTTTTTGTCCTCGAGAGGATTCCCCTGGTGCTGGCAAACACTGCAGTTTCTGCTCAGCCCCAGCCTCCCACGCTGGCTTCGGTCAGCTCCAGGGATGGAGCAGTGTGTGGAGGGGGAGGAATGGCTCCAGCTGCACCAACAGCCTTGACCTCTCTCGCTCCTGCTCTGCTGATGCTCTCCTGGGGAGTAGAGAAAGCTGCCCCCAGGCAAGTGTTTGCCCTCTGCCAGGGTTTGCTGTCCCCATCCAGGGTGAGGGGTTTGCAGGGTTCCCTGCTCCCTTCCCACCAGGATAAGGAGGGGGCGAGGTACAGCGAGTCCGGCACCTGGGCCTGTTTGCTCCTGTTTGGATAGCGGAGCTGCTGTTTGGATAGCGATAGGAGGCTTTGCCAGCTGGTATTTGCTCTGCGTGTTGGCTATCTGAATGTCAGGCGGAGAGGTGCGGCGGCGTTATCTCGCTCTCCAGGCTGCAGAGGCAGCCACAGCCTCTCCTACCCCACGATCCTGCCCACTGGTAGCTGGGAGAGGAGTTTGCAGGGTACAGCCTGTGACGCAACTGGTCACAAGTCATCCCAGTCATAGAATCATAGAACAACCAGGTTGGAAGAGACCCATCAGATCATCGAGTCCAACCATTCCTATCAAACACTAAACCAAGTCCCTCAGGACCTCATCTACTCGTCCCTTAAACCCCTCCAGGGAAGCTGAATCAATCACCTCCCTGGGCAGCCTGTTCCAATGCCCAATCACCCTTTCTGTGAAAAATTTCCTCCTAATCTCTAGCCTGAATCTCCCCTGGTGGAATTTGAGGCCATTCTCCCTTGTCCTGTCCCTTGGGAGAAGAGCCCAGCTCCCTCCCCTCCACAACCTCCTTTCAGGTAGTTGTAGAGAGTAATGAGGTCTCCTCTCAGCCTCCTCTTCTCCAGGATAAACACCCCCAGCTCTCTCAGACACTCCTCATAGGGCCTGTTCTCCAGCCCCTTCACCAGCCTCGTGGCTCTTCTCTGGACTTGCTCCAGAGCCTCAACATCCTTCTTGTGCTGAGGGGCCCACAACTGAACACAGGATTCAAGGAGCGGCCTCACCAGTGCTGAGTCCAGAGGGAGAATCACCTCCCTGGCCCTGCTGGTCACAGCGTTTCTGATCCAAGCCAGGATGCCATTGACCTTCCTGGCCACCTGGGCACACTGCTTTAGTCCTCTAGCTTTGGGATGGAGGCAGGTTGTGCTTGAGCTCCCGGACTGGAACCCCCATACGTGGGGCTGTTCGTGCTGGGAGGTTCAGGCTGGACATTAGGAAAAAATATTTCATGGAAAGGGTCATTGGGCACTGGCAAAAGCTGCCCAGGGAGGAGGTTGAGTCACCATCCTTGGAGGGGTTTTAGGGACGAATGGATGAGGAGCTGAGGGACATGGGTTAGTGATTGATGGGAATGGTTGGACTTGATGAGTGGGTGTTTTCCAACCTGGTGATTCTATGATTCTGGCCCAGAGCAGGATCCTGCATGCCAAGTCAATATTTCCTCTTTGTGATTCCTGAGGAATTGACAGGATCCGTCCCAGGCCCTGCACATGGTACCCAACCCAGCTGGGTCATCATCCCCATCTCCCATTTACACCCTTTGGAGCAACCCCCAAACTACCCACCCCTGGCACCCTGGGACCCTCCAGAGCCCTTGTAGCCGTGGGTGTGGGCATGTGCTCCCCAAGACAAGTTTCTCCTCCATTTATGTGATTAATTCCTCCCTCCCACCATGGCCGCCTGCAATTGCATCTATATCCGTGGCTCCCCACTCCTCCTCAGCTGTAAAATATTTATAACCCCCTACATGAGGGCTCTTCTTCTTTCTCCTTGCGTTTTTTTTTCTTCTTTTGTGCTTTCCACCCGGGCTCCCCAGCTCTGCTGAGCCCTGCCGCACCAGGAAGAGCTTCATTTTAATATAACTCAGCCAGCAGAGAAACTGTGAGGAATAATTTAGATTTTGCTCAGGGAATGCAATAGCTTTTTTGTTTTTTTTAATTGCAGTCATCTGCAGCTTCTTCGCAATGTATTATTGATGGTGGTTATTAAAATAAAATAGTCCTTTCTCTTAGCTCTCCTGCGGACGCAGTTGCCACTGTTTGTGGTTTTCTCTTTTCCATTTTGGGAAGAGGTCACCTGTCCATCTTCTACATTTTCAGCCTGTTTCATAGAATCATAGAACAATCAGGTTGGAAGAGACCCATTGGATCATCTAGTCCAACCATTCCTATCAAACACTAAACCATGTCCCTCAGCACCTCATCTACCTGTCCCTTAAACACCTCCAAGGAAGGTGAATCAACCACCTCCCTGGGCAGCCTATTCCAATGCCCAATGACCCTCTGTGTGAAAAACTTCTTCCTAATCTCTAGCCTAAATCTCCCCTGGTGGAGCTTGAGGCAATTCCCTCTTGTCCTGTCCCTTGGGAGGAGAGCCCAGCTCCCTCCTCTCCACAACCTCCTTTCAGGTAGTTGGAGAGAGTAATTAGGTCTCCTCTCAGCCTCCTCTTCTCTAGGCTAAACACCCCCAGCTCTCTCAGCCACTCCTCATAGGGCCTGTTCTCCAGCCCATTCCCCAGCTTTGTTGCTCTTCTCTGGACTCACTCCAGAGCCTCAACATCCTTTCATCACCTCTCTCGGTCAGTTGTGACCAGCAGGATGAGGGGAGGGGATTCTGCCCTTCTATTTCACCTTGGTGAGACCCCACTTGGAGCCCTGTGTTCATTTCTGGAGTCCTCAGCATAGGGAGGACTTCGAGGTGTTGGAGCAGGTCCAGAAGAGACCACAGAGATGATCTGAGGGCTGGAGAAGCTCCCATATGAGGCCAGGCTGAGAGTTGGGGTTGTTCTGCCTGGAGAAGAGAAGGCTCCAAGGAGACCTTAGAGCAGCTTCCAGTGCTGAAAGGGGCTTCAGGAAAGCTCAGAATAGGCTCTGGATCAGGGAACCCAAATGTAGGAATCCCTGGGTGACCCCATCCCTGCTACCTATCCTATCCCTGCTACTATCCCTAGTACTATGGGGGCTCTGCAGCATCACCACATCAAGTACCGCATCACCTGGACTGGGACCAACAGCACCTCCAACCCTGGAGGAGAGGTTGCTGGCACCAACCTGGCTTTTCCCTCCCTGTCTTTTGGAGCAAAGCGCCAAAGTAGGACTCAGGGAGCCCAGGCGCTCCTCCGCCTCCCCAGCTCTGGGACTGACAGCTTGCGAGAGCTGGGAGAGCGGCTCTCCCGCGCTGTCACTTCTCTCTCTCTCCTCTCTTTCAGCACTACCCACTGCGTTGTCACTCCCGGCAGCAGGGACTTTCCTCAGTCCCACTAAGGTCCTGGAGGTGTTACCGCGATGCAAACACTGAGTGCAAGGTTCCTCCTTGATGTGAGGAATGAAACGAGGTCAGAACTGGAGGGGAAAAATGTTCATTTTGAGATGGAGCGGAGGATCTAGCTAGTTCCCTCTGACTCTCTCCACATAGGGCCAAGGGTTCCCCCAGATCTCAAGGTGGGGTAATTCGTGTTACCCTCACCACAGGGTGACTTGGTAGGATGCTCCGTGGAGAAGGAAGGTGCCAGCAGCCCTGGTGAGGCTTCATCAGATCCTTGCAGCACAGCATCCCCCCTCACCCTGCCCATGGGTGAATTATAGAGTCATAGAATCACCAGGTTGGAAGAGACCCATCGGATCATCGAGTCCAACCATTCCGATCAATAACTAAACCATGTCCCTCAGCACCTTGTCCACTTGTCCCTTTAATCCCTCCAGGGAAGGTGACTCAACCCCCTCCCTGGGCAGCCTCTCCCACTGCCCAATGACCCTTTCCATGAAAAATTTTTCCCTAATGTTCAGCCTGAACGTCCCCTGGTGGAGCTTGAGGCCATTCCCTCTACTCCTGTCCCTTGGGAGAAGAGCCCAGCTCCCTCCTCTCTACAGCCTCCTTTCAGGTAGTTGGAGAGAGCAATGAGGTCTCCCCTCAGCCTCCTCTTTTCCAGGCTAAACACCCCCAGCTCTCTCTGCCATTCCTCATAAGGTGCTTGGGAAGAAGCAGCTCCCAGGCTCTTTCTCAGCCGTTACAAATATTAGGGGTTTAATAACAGACACTAATAGCTTTTTCAAGCCTGTCGTGGCTTCATCTCCAAATGGGAAAGTGTAGGGGTGGAGAAAGGAAAAGTGCTGTCAGTCACAGGGCTCCCAGGGAAAACACAGCGTGTCTGTCAGCTCACAGGCACTTTGGTGACGAATGCCTTAGGTGAGTGAACAATTTTGTCTCCTAATTACATTCATAAAGCAAAGCTGGGCCCATATTCGTCCCCTTCTCTTTTACTTCTTGTTTTTCTTCCCCCCCCCCCTCAAACGAAGCAGCTGCTCAATTAGAAATTAACAGGGCTGTTAGAGTAATTGAGAGCAGGAACCATCTAGGAGAGGTTTATTAGCAATAGCAAGGAAATGGGTTTATTAGTATTGCACCCTCAGCAAGTTTGCTGATGATACCAACTGCGTGGGTTGGGAGCAGACCTGAGGAGAAGGACTTGAGGTGCTGGGTCTAGAGGAGAAGGCTCTGGGGAGACCTCAGAGCAGCTTCCATGAACTTTAGGGGGATCCAGGAAATCTGGGGAGGGGCTCGGGGTCAGGGAGGGCAGAGATAGGGGGAGAGGGGATGGTTTGAAGCTGAAAGAGGGGAGATTGAGATGAGATCTTGGGAAGAAATATTTTGCTGTGAGGTTGGGGAGGCCCTGGAGCAGGTCGCCCAGAGTAGTGGTGGCTGCTCCATCCCTGGAGGGGTTCAAGGGCAGGTTGGATGGAGCTTGGAGCCCCTGATCCAGTGGGAGGTGTCCCTGCCCATGGCAGGAGGTTGGAATTTGATGGGCTTTGAGGTCCCTTGCCATCCAAACCATTCCACTATTCTGTGCTAAGCAATATGGCTGGACTAGATGATCCGATGGGTCTCTTCCAACCTGGTTGTTCTATGATTCTATGATTCTGGAGCTGCAAAGCCGCACGAAGCTGCCCTGGAGCAAGAGGAAAGCCCAGAACCAAGTGAGGCAAAGCAGGCGCAAGGCAGAGAGGGGAACTAGTGTAGGACCCTTCCCACCGGCAGCACCCAGGCTGCTCTCCTTGCTCTGCATCCCTTGCAAACAGGCGTGTGTGGGTGCTAGAGCTTAGCAGCAGACAGAGAAGTGGAGAAATAGGCAGAAAAATACCTAAACCTTTTACACCAGCAGCGCACGGCTGCAAGCACCACCTGGGGAGCATCTCCCCAGCCTCCCCTCCCTGCTGGGACCCTGCAGGCCCCCCAGCCCCTGCTCCACAGGAGGGAATCGCGGAGCAGCAGGACCCCCCATCAGTCCTTGGCATTTCCAACAAAGCCTTTCCCGCAGCAGCGATCGGTGGTTTATTTATCCCTGAGCGCTGAAAGTCGAATCGCTGGCACTCACTCTCTCCCTATATTTAGCCCTTGAATGGAGAGAGATTTTACAGACGCCTGGCTCTGCCTGCTGCTTAAGACTCAGTCAGTGTTTCCATTAGAAACCCTGGGGGTCCAGTCCCGCTCTCCGCTCGATGGCACCGTGACAAAAATCTTCCCCGCCGATGCCATAAACGTTGGGTTTATACCCTGGGGGATGAGATCAGGGTCTGGCCTCGGGTTTTGATGGGTTTGTAACTTGGCTGATCCGACTTGGCTGATTCGATTCATTTTTAGGCTAAAACCCCACCTACAAGTTCTCAGCCTGGGAGATGTTAAAGGCAAATTATTACCAAGTTTCATACTGGTTTTAAAGGGAAATCATCAGTCAAGCCTGGTTTTTTTTTGCAGAAGAACCTGGTGGACTGATCTATTTTGATCCCAAGTGATAGGGGACAGGATAAGAGGGAATGGCCTCAAGTTCCACCAGGGGAGGTTCAGGCTTGACATAAGGAAAAAATCCTTTACTGAAAGGGTCCTTAGGCAATGGAACCATCTGCCCAGGGAGGTGATTGACTCGCCTTCCCTGGACGTGTTTTTTAAGGTGTGGGTGGATGAGGTACTGAGGGGCATGATTTAGCGACTGGTGGGAATGGTTGGACTCGATGATCCAGTGGGTCTCTTCCAGCCTGGTGATTCTATGATTCTATTTTGTGGTTATTTCTTTTACATTGCTGCTGGTCTCTTTTAGAGCAGGCACCGGTCAGGCCAGGGGTTGTGTTTGTGTTACAAAGCACCCAGCGAAAAAGCGTTTGGAGGAGAAAAGAGATACCAAGAAATGAAAAACAGCCGAGGTTCCCGTCACAGAAGGGTTTAGGTCAGGTAGATGAGGTGCTGAGGGACATGCTTTAGTGTTTGATAGGAATGGTTGGACTTGATGATCCTATGGGTCCCTTCCAACCTGGTTGTTCTATGATTCTATGATTCTCTCCTGTGGCTGCAGCAGCCAGAGCCCCTGCTAATCTTGGGAGGTCCCTTCCTACAACTTGGGGCCACCTCGTCTTCTGGCTGCAGGAGTGCAGAGCACTGTCTGTGCCTCAGGTAGAGCAGCGTGGGGACAGCCCTGTCACCTCTCCAAGGATGCCCAACAGTGTGTGACACGAGTGGGATGGAGCAAGAGGGGTGGCACCACCAACCAGAGCCGAGGCACGATCCTAGGAAGCAGGAGCACACACAGAAGCAGAACAGGGTTAGATCAGCATCAGACTTCATAGAATCATAGAACAACCAGGTTGGAAGGGACCCATGGGATCATTGAGTCCAATCATTCCTATCAATCCAACCCAAAATACTCCAGGAAGGAGCTTTTCTCTCACTCTGTCCCACTCGCTGTGCTGTGGAGGGACTCATAGGCCCTCGCAGGGTCTGGCTGCTTGCTCAGGGATGCTGCTCCTGCTCCTGCACCCGCTCCAGCCAGGCTTTTGACTTTTCCTTCATGTGCTTTTCCTTACACGTGAAATGGAAGGGGCTTTCAGCCTCAGTGTTTATGGTTGTAATGGAAACACACCAGGCAGGAGCTGCTAAGCACCAGCTCTGTAATTACAGGCTGCCACTGGATGGGAAGCGTGTTTTTCAAATGGATTTTGGCGAGTTCCTTCAACAGCAAGTGCCCTGGCTGTAAAACCTGCCTTTCCTCGCGTCAGCCCAAGCCCAAAGAGCCTGCAAATTCTCAGTGTTTCTGAGGGAGCGAATTGCCCCGTTAACAGGTTCCCCAAAGCAGGAAAGCTGATTTCCTTTCAGGAGTCCAAATCCAGATGGTCAGAGATTCCTTCCAAGCTCAGAAACCCTTATTTTTTAAAAGCCATTATGTCTCAATTGCAGCTTTACATCCCAACCCGCTGGAAGCACTGTCTGCTGTCTGCATCACCACTTATTTTTCAAGCTGTTGGGCAGCCACCTAGACCGGACATGGTCAGTGCCATCTGCGTTTTATTATCATAGAATCATAGAACAACCAGGTTGGAAGAGACCCATCGGATCATCGAGTCCAACCATTCCCATCAAACACTAAACCATGTCCCTCAGCACCTCATCCACTCGTGCCTTAAACACCTCCAGGGAAGGTGAATCAACCACCTCCCTGGGCAGCCTATTCCAATGCCCAATGACCCTCTGTGTGAAAAACTTCCTCCTAATCTCTAGTTTAAATCTCCCCTGGTGGAGCTTGAGGCCATTCCCTCTTGTCTTGTCCCCTGTCCCTTGGGAGAAGAGCCCAGCTCCCTCCTCTCCACAACCTCCTTTCAGGTACTTGTAGAGAGTAATGAGGTCTCCTCTCTGCCTCCTCTTCTCCAGGATAAACACCCCCAGCTCTCTCAGCCGCTCCTCATAGGTTCTGTTCTCCAGCCCCTTCACCAGCTTCGTGGCTCTTCTCTGGACTCACTCCAGAGCCTCAACATCCTTCTTGTGCTGAGGGGCCCAGAACTGAACACAGGATTCAAGGAGTGGCCTCACCAGTGCTGAGTCCAGAGGGAGAAGAACCTCCCTGGCCCTGCTGGTCACACCATTTCTGATCCTAGCCAGGATGCCATTGGCCTTCTTGGCCACCTGGGCACACTGCTGGCTCATGTTCAGTCAGCTGTCGACCAACACCCCCTGGTCCCTCTCCTCTCCCTTTGCTGAAGGGGGTGCCGGGCACCAGCTAAAAGCCGTGTGTTTATTCCCACTTGCTGTAGTGGGCAATCCATGGAGCCAAGAAATAGAAGTCTGAGACTGCAAGGTTTGTCCTTGTCATGAGAGTCCCCAGAGCTCTTGAGTCTTTTACGTTAAGAAGGGATGTGGACTCTGCCACTGAAGATGAAGAAGGAGCTACTAGTCCAGACACCTTTCTGCTGCAAAGTGCAGGTATGTAGAACCACAGAATCATAGACTGGGTCAAGTTGGAAGGACCCTTGAAGGTCTTCCAGACACCTCCTGCTGGATCAGGGGCTCCAAGCCCCATCCAACCTGCCCTTGAACCCCTGCAGGGATGGGGCAGCCACCACTGCTCTGGGCAACCTGTTCCAGGGCCTCCTCACCCTCACAGCAAAACATTTCTTCCTAATATCCCATCTCAATCTCCCCTCTTGCAGCTTCAAACTCTTCCCCCTCATCCTATCCCTGCCCTCCCTGATCAGTAGCCCCTTCCCAGCTTTCCTGGAGCCCCTTTCATACCTGGAAGCTGAAAGTCTCCCTGGAGCCTTCTCTTCTCCGTGGTGAACAACTCCAACTCTCTCAGCCTGTCCTTATAGCAGAATCATGAAATGTCCTAGGTTGGAACAGGCCCACAGGGATCATTGAGCCCAACTTATGTCCCTGCCCAGGACAACCCCAACTTTCACCCCATGACCCTGAGGGAGTTACCCAACTGCTTCTTGATGCCTTCTGCCCTGTAATCTCCTGAGAGGACTCAGAGACGGTATCACGTCCAGCATTGGCAGCTGTGAAGTCATCCAGTTGACTTCAAACAACAGTCCATGCGCCGAAACTGCCGCTTGCACCAAAACTCTGCTGCAACCAGCTCACCCGAGCGGGCAGGTCCATCCTCCCGAGAGCCAAATGGAAGCGATTTTATCAGCACACGTCTTAGACGGCGGCTTGGAGAGCACAAGGAGAAATTATCCCACCGGCAAAGAGCCCCAGGTGTTAGCCGGGGGCTCCACAGCAGATCTTGTCTCTCCCGGCAAGAGAGACGTTGCCCTGGGACTGCTCAGGAACACAAAATTCTCGAGGCACAGGCCCTCAAGGAGGGGAAAAAAACATTACAAGCACTAATTAGGGCTTGTGCATGCACAGATGTTCCACTGGTTTAACTTGAACTGGGTTGCGTGCCCGAACGTGGGGATACAGATAGGATTAGCGCTGATTTAAGGTTGCCTACACCCAGCCTTGCTGCACCAATGCCACTCTGCGCTTTCCTTCCAACCGCGGCGTTTCACACGCTTCAGGCGTGTTTCAATGTCGATCTTTCTCGGTTTTGCTTCTAAAATAAGAGTGAGGAGAGGATCTGAAGGGTGAAAGGGCAGTTATTCAACGGGCTGTCCAGGGAGGGGGTTGATTCGCCTTCCCTGGACGGGTTTAAGGGACAGGTGGATGAGGTGCTGAGGGACATGGGTTAGTGTTTGGTGGGAATGGTTGGACTTGATGATCTGGTGGGTCTCTTCCAACCTGATGATTCTATGATTCTATACGTGCTCAGCCCTCTGCAGCTCACAGAGGGTAGGTAACTCTCCCAAAGTGACACTGTCACCCGAGGGGACAGTGTCTCTCAGAGGATTGTGCCCCATGGTTTGCAGCGCTTGGCACACCCTGAAGGGCATGCGGCAACCCCAAGTGACCAACCACAGAGCCCACGGGGAACCCCAAACCCACAAGGAACCCCAAACCCACAAGGAACCCCTATTCTGTCACCGTTTGCAATGCCCTCGAGATCTTCCTTTCCATACCCTGGCTGGATAAGGCTTTGTGCATGAGGATCCCCCCACTTTTTGGGGTACCCACACTGCCCTGGGGAAGGGATCCCTGCTGCTTGGGGGTGCATACACCTCACTGCTGTGAGCAAGTGCCCAGTCTGTAATGGGGGGGATGAGGGGAGCATGAATAGAGGGTCCCCACATTGCCTGAGGGGCACAAACAACCCTGCACAGGGAGGACCCCACACTACCTGTGGGTGCAACACACCAGCGTGCCCAAGGGGACACTGCAGTGTTTGGGGAGTCATTGTTCTGCCTGGGGGGATCCCACAGTACCTGGAGGTCCTTTTGCTGCTGGGGGGTACCCCAGAATACTCAGGGATGCACACACTGGCCTGCCTGAGGGGACCCCAACATTCCCTGGGGCTGCACACATGGTGCTGCCGGAGGGGGACCCCACAGTGCCTGAGGGTGCATACATGGTGCTGCCCAGGGGACACACACACCCCTCACACTGCCTGGGGGGACCCCACAGTGCCTGGGGGTGCATACATGGTGCTGCCCAGGGGACACACACACCCCTCACACTGCCTGGGGGGACCCCACAGTGCCTGGGGGTGCATACATGGTGCTGCCTGGGACACACACACACACACACACACACACTTCACACGGCCTGGAGGGACCCGTCAGTGCCCAGGGGGACCCCACATAGCCTGGGGGTGCATACATGGTGCTGCCTGGGACACACATGCACTTCACACAGCGTGGGGGGACCCCTCAGTGCCCAGGGGGACCCCACATTGCCTGGGGGTGCATGCACAATGCTGCTGGGGGAGTCCACGTGCTGTTTAGGGGTGCATGCATGATGCTGAGCGGTAGGACTCCAAAATGCCTGGTTGCCTCGGGGGACCCCACACTGTCTAGGGGGACCCCACATTGCCTTTGTGTGCATGCACGGTGCTGCCGGGAGGGTCCATGTGCCTTTTAGGGGTGCATGCATGATGCTAAGTGCTGGGACCCCCCCAATGCCTGGGGGTCTGCATGCACGATACTGCCTGGGGAGGGTCCTTACACTGCTTGGGGGTACATGCACAGTGCTGGGGGGAGGTCCACGTGCTGTTTGGGGGTGCACACACCGTGCTAACTGGGGGGACCCCACAGTGCCTGGGGGGTGCATGCACAGTGCTTGGGGGGGTGTCCACATGCCTTTTAGAGGTGCATGCATGATGCTGAGTGCTGGGACCCCCCAAATGCCTTGGGGTCTGCATGCACCATACTGCCGGGGGGGACCACACATTGCCATGAGGGGTCCACATACTGCCTAGAGGTGCATGCACAGTGCTGAGGTTGGGGGGGGATCCACGTGCTGTTTGGGGGTGCACACACAGTGCTAACTGAGGGGGGGGCCCACAGTGCCTGGGGGGTGCATGCACAGTGCTGGGGGGTGGGGTCCACGTGCCTTCTAGAGGTGCATGCATGATGCTAAATGCTGGGACCCCCCAAATGCCTGGGGGTCTGCATCCGCAATACTGCCCTGGGGGGACCCCACATTGCCTGGGGGTGCATGCACAGTGCCGGGGGGCCCACATGCTGTTTGGGGGTGCACACACAGTGCTAACTGGGGGGACCCCACAGTGCCTGAGGGGTGCATGCACAGTGCTGGGTGGGTGTCCGCATGCCTTTTAGAGGTGCATGCATGATGCTGAGTGCTGGGACCCCCCAAATGCCTGAGATGTCTGCATGCAGGATACTGCCGGGGGGGACCCCACATTGCCTGGGGGGACCCCACATTGCCTGGGGGTGCATTCACAGTGCTGGGCTGGGTCCACGTGCCTTTCAGAGGTGCATGCATGATGCTAAGTGCTGGGACCCCCCAATGCCTGAGGTGTCTGCATGCACGATACTGCCTGGGGGGGAACCCCACATTGCCTGGAGGGACCCCACATTGCCTGGGGGGTGCATGCACAGTGCCAGGGGGGCCCACATGCTCTTTGGGGGTGCACACACAGTGCTAACTGGGGGGACCCCACAGTGCCTGAGGGGTGCATGCACAGTGCTGGGTGGGTGTCCACATGCCATTTAGAGGTGCATGCATGATGCTGAGTGCTGGGACCCCCCAAATGCCTGAGGTGTCTGCATGCAGGATACTGCCGGGGGGGACCCCACATTGCCTGGGGGGACCCCACATTGCCTGGGGGTGCATACATGGTGCTGCCAGGGGGGGTCCACGTGCCTTTCAGAGGTGCATGCATGATATGCTAAGTGCTGGGACCCCCCAATGCCTGAGGTGTCTGCATGCACCATACTGCCTGGGGGGGAACCCCACATTGCCTGGGGGGACCCCACAGTGCCTGGGGGGACCCCACATTGCCTGGGGGTGCACGCACAGTGCTTGGGGGGGTCCACGTGCCTTTTAGAGGTGCATGCATGATGCTAAGTGCTGGGACCCCCCAATGCTTGAGGTGTCTGCATGCACCATACTTTGGGGGGGGGGGGGGGGACACCCCACACTGCCTGGGGGTGCCCTCCCCTGGCTGGGGGGGAACCCCTCAAGCGCGTCCCGTCCCCCTTAAGCAGCCGACGGGGCGGTCCTCCCTCCTCCTTAAGAGAGCCCCTCCCCTCTCCGGGGCTGGGGCGAGCCCTCTCGGGCTGGGCTAGGCTCGGCTCGTGTTGCCATGACAAGCGTTTTTTCTCTCCCGTTAAGCTCTTAGGACCGCTGCTCCGACTCCCCCCCACCCCCCCCATCTTTTCTTTTCCATCCCATGGCCAGCCGCGGGGGGGCTGAGCCGGTGAGTGCGCTGGGGAGGGGGATGGAGAGGGGTGGGGTGGGTCCCATGGGTGCTTCTTGCTGCGTTTTTGCGCTGCTGGGGACGTGGGGAGGGGGGGGAAGCATCGCTCCCACCCCCCCCCAACCGCGTCGGAGACGCGGTTGGGGGTGTGGGAGCGATGCTTCCCCCCCCATCCCAGTCCCTCCCAGTCCGTAGTGCTGTGTAGACTGGGATACTGCATCCAGGTGCATCAGGTGGGATGCTCCAAGAGGCTGTTTTCCTTCCCAAGGGTCTCTCTGCTGCGTTAAAGGGGGTGGGTGGGATGCTCGGGAGTGGGACCCGATGTATATTTTTTCGCTCTTAAGGGTCCTGCTCATTTGTATTAATTTTTTTTTTTTTGGAGGGGGGGTGGGGGGGGTGTGTGAGAGAATCAGCTCCGGGTGGATCCTGCAACTTGTTGGAGGGGAGAGTGGGGCTCCTCCTGGTCGAGGAGAGGGTAGGAGGTGAACACCTGGGTGGGGGGGGGGGGTGTCTGGTTCATCCCCCCACCCCCTCTTCCCAGCCCTGTGTCCTCCCCTCTTCCCAGCCCTGCATCCCCCCTCCCATCTCTCCAACCCTCTTCCCAGTATCCCCCACTTCCCAATCCTCCATCCCCCCTCCCAGCCCAGTATCTCTGCCTTCCCACTCCTCCATCCCCTCTTCCCAGCCCAGTATCTCCCCCCTCTTCCTAGCCCAGTAGTCCTCCCTCCCACTTCTTCATCTCCTCTTCCTAGCCCAGTATCCCCACCTTCCCACTACTCCATCCCTCTTCCCAGCCCAGTATTCCTCCCTCCCACCTCTCCATCCCTCTCTTCCCAGTATCCGCCGCTTCCCACCCCTCCATTCCTCTTCCCTGCCCAGTATCCCCCCCTCTTCCCAGCCCAGTATTCCTCCCTCACACCTCTCCATCCCCTCTTGCCAGCCCAGTATCCCCTCTTCCCAATCCAGTATCCCCCCCTCCCACCTCTCCATCCCTCTTCCCAGTATCCCCACCTCTTCCCAGCCCAGTACCCCCCACTTCCCACCTCTCCATCCCTCCTCCCAGCCCAGTATCCCCCCTTCCCACTCCTCCATCCCTCTTCCCAGCCCAGTATTCCTCCCTCCCACCTCTCCATCCCCTCTTCCCAGTATCCCCCCACCCACTGTTCCATCCCTCTTCCCAGCCCAATATTCCCCACTCCCACCTCTCCATCTCCCCCCTTCCCAGCATCCCCTCTTCCCATGCCAGTATTCCCCCTCCCACCCCTCCATCCCCCCTTCCAGCCCAGTATCCCCCCCTTCCCACTTCTCCATCCCTCTTTCCAACCCAGTATCTCCCCTTCCCACTTCTCCATCCCTCTTTGCAGCCCTGTATCCCCCTTTCCCATGCCAGTATTCCCCCTCCCACCTCTCCA